>JARHVA010003328.1:30000-485000 GCA_037957365.1 Torreya grandis | reverse complement strand
TAGGTGAATAAAACTTTGGCTATCATAATACAGAGTGTTCCCAACTTGCTTCACTCCCAAATCTTCCAAAAAAATTATTAACCATAACAAATCTTTGCTTGCTTTAGTAAAAGTAATGTATTCAACCTTAGTGGTAGAAAGTACAACATTCTCCATCTTATAAACCCATGAGACTTCAATACCTCCAAATTTTAAAATATATCTAGTGGTAGACCTTCTACTATCTAAATCACTTGTGATGTCATTGACTATAAAACCTTGCAACCCAGTATTAAAACCTTCAAAACATAAACACATACTAGAGGTTCCATGCAAATATTTTAAAATCCACTAAAATACTAACTAGTGTTTCTTACTAGGGTTACTCATGAACCTACTCACTACTCCCACTACTTTGGATGTGTCTAGATGAGTGAAAATCATAGCATACATTAAACTTACCACAACAAAAACATATAGCACCTTTTCCATATAATATTTCTCCTCTTGTGACTTAAGAGACTATGTCTTACTCAACTTCAATTGGCTAGCTATAGGTGTAGAAATAGATTTATAGTTCTTCATACCAAATCTTAACAAAACCTTTTCAATATATTCAAATTGAGTTAAAGTTAGTTTCTTAACCAATCTATATCTATCAATTCTCATTCTAAGAATTTTTGTGGCTAGTCCAATATCCTTCATGGCAAACTCTAAAGAAAGTAATTTCTTCAATTCACTTATTCCCTGCATGTTAGCTCCACACAACAACATGTCATCAACATAAAATATAAGAATAATGAATTCATTAATTTCAAATTTATTACTGTAAACATAATTATCACTATGAGTATGAGCCTATCCATGCTCCAACATGAAAGTATCAAACCTTAGGTACCATTGCCTAAGTACTTGTTTCAAACTATATAAAATTTTCATCAATTTATAAACCTTTCTTTCTTTCCCATTTACCTCAAAACCTTATGGTTGTTTCATGTATACTTCCTCTTCTAAATCTCCATGTAATAATGTTGTCTTCACATCCATCTATTTTAAGTGAATATCACTAGAAGCACCAATACTTAATACAATTCTTATTGAGGTAATTTTGATAATAGGAGAGAATACCTCTGAGTACTCAATTATAGCCTTTTATACAAATCCTTTAACAACAAGCCTTGATTTGTATGTTTTCTTCCCAATCTCATCTTGTTTTAAATGGAAAACCCATTTATTTTGTAGTGCTTTCTTATCAGGTGGTAAATCTACAAATTCTAATGTTTTATTGTGTTTTAAGGCATCCAATTCTACTTTCATTCCCTTTTCCCATTGTACACAATCTTTATCTTGCTTAGCTTCTACAAATGATTCAAGTTCCCCAAGATTCATTTTAGTAATAAATAAAACAAATATGGAGAATATCTATCAAGAGGTTTACTTACTCTTGTTGACCTCCTTACCACAGGTATGATTGGTTCACTTTGGGCTTCTCTTGGCCCAATATTCTCTGAAGACTCCATTGGGTCATTAATGGCTCTATTCCCATTATATAATTCTATAGAGGTAAATGGAGTACTTTTTAAGTTATCTTTTCTTTATCGAAATACACTTGGAGGTATGACAAGATTTTCTTTACCAAGTGGACTTTCCACTTTCTCTTCTGTGAGTTGGTCCCTATACATCACACTTTCATTAAAGATCACATCACATGATCTCATAAATATTTATATCATCTAAATACCAAAAATTATAACCAAATCAGTGCTATCACCATATCTAATGAAAATGCATCTTATCAATTTATCATCCAACTTATTTCTATTTTCTTTATCAATGTGCACAAATGCTTCATAACCAAAAACTTTTAAATGAGAGTAGGAAACACTTTTACTTGACCAAGATTCCTCAGGGATCTCACCATCTAAAGAACTAGATGGTCCTCTTTTAATCAAATAAATATTAGTATGAAACACATCTACCCAAAAATTAGGGGGCTAACCAACATGGAGTCTCATGCTTTGAGATCTCTCTATAATTGTTTAGTTCATTCTCTTACTTACCCCATTTTGTGGAGGATTCTGAAGCACTGTTACTTCTTTTTAGATTCCTTCTTATGCATAGTAGTTACAAAATTATTTTGAGGTGTATTCACCTCCATTATCAAATCTTAAGCATTTTAGCTTCATGCCTGACTCATTTTATGTAAGGTCTCTCCAAAATTTAAAGGTTCTAAATACATTAAACTTATTTTGAATATAATAAACCCACAACTTATGAGTTGCATCATCCACAAACATAACATAATAATTTGAGCCTACCAATGATTGTATATGGGTTTGTCCCTAGATATTAGAATGTACTAATTCTAATTTGTTTTGTTTTCTTTCAAGCCTAACCTTCAAAAAAGAAACTTTATTTTTGTTTACCAAAAATGCAATGTTCACATAAATCTAAATTAATAGACTTTAATTATGATAACTTCCCTTTCTTATGTAAAATTCTCATACCTTTTTGACTCATATGATCCAATCTTGAATGCCATAAATTAGTTTCTAGATTAGAAGTAGAAACTAATGTAGTATCAGAATCAATAATACAATTACTCAAATATAGTGTGCCTTCCTTTTTCCCTCTGGCTACAACAAGATTACCTTTTGTTACCTTCCAAGATTATACATTTAAAGTAATATTACATCCATCTTTATCCAATTGACCTACATAGATAATATTTTTGGTAAGACTTGGCACATGTCTTACTTCTTTGAGTATCCATTCATTTCCATTCTATAGCTTGATATTTACTGACCCTTTGCCAACAATATCATAGGGTTCATTGTCTCCTAAGAAAACTTGGCCAAACTTTCCACTTACATAGTTTGTAAAATATTTGGGATTTAAAGTAGCATGAAAAGATGCACATAAGTCAATCACCTATGACTCAACCTTTGTATAACATGACAAAACTAAAGCATCTTGATACGAAGTAGTAGTATCACTTGAGGCAATGTTTGCCTCCTAGTTATTATCATATTTTGTTTCTCCTTGTGATTATTTTTAGGAGCCCAACACTAATTTATCATATGGCTAAAATTTCCATAGTTCCAGTATACAACACTTTTTGCTTTTGACTTGGATCTATTTTGGAAGATAAAGATCTTCCCTTTGATCCATGGTTCTTGCTTTTCTATCTATTTTATTGTCTCCCTCTGGATTCAACATTTAGTGCATTTTTTGTTAAATTCTCACCATATGTCTTCCTTATAATTTCTTTAGAGATTATGATAGTAACAAAATCCTCCATTTTAAGAGTATTACTCCTAGACACTCTATTACTCATATCCATCACAAGATTATTCTAGGATTTAGGTAGGGAACATAGTAACAATAAGACCTTGACTTCTTTATCTAGTTTCACTTTCAAAGAAGTCAACTGATTTGTAATAGTATTGTAATCATTCAGATGTTTAGCTACACTCAAATTCTCATTCATTTTTAGGTTGAATAACCTCTTAAATAGATACACCTTATTTTTTGTTGAAGGCATTTCATACAACTTGCATAAAGTGATCATAAGTTCTTCTATAGTATTTTATTCAGATATATTGGAGGCAACACTTTCTCCTAAGTAAAGCCTTATGGCTCCCAAAGCTTTTCTATCTAAGATATTCCATTCCTCATATATTCTCTTTCCCTATCCTTTTGCATTTCCATCAAGTGCTAGATAGAGGTCTTTTTGATACAGATAGTCAATCATCTACATCTTCCACAAAATAAAATTTTATTCATTAAACTTATCAACCACTCTTCTTCCATCATCTACCATTGTTCAAGATCTCCCACTTTAGAAGATATTATTTTGAGTCTAAGATCATGCAAATATTTACAAATTGTGAAACAGTACATAAAACCACACAGAGATGGCTCTTATACCACTTGTTGGGTTAAATACAGAAAGTTTCAAGATTTTATTACATATAGTATTACTCAATTATCTAGATTAGAATAATTGAGTGCAAAGATCTGTATCAAAATCTACTTTATAAACCATAGATTAAAAATAATCTAAACATGTACTTACAAGTTAAATAAATAAATATGGAATAATAAATACATGTAAAAAATAGAGAAATAAGAGATGCTAAAAAATAACATAAAAAAAAATATTGACACAATATTTAACATGGTTCACCCAAATGTTGGGCTACGCCCACAAAAAACTTAGCAATTCTTCTATTCAAACTTCCAAAGGAATTTATACAAGTTCCTAGAACTTTTTGCCCCTCAGTCTCTATATCAGATCACTCTAGCAACACCTTTGTCTAAATATAAATATTCTCTTTCTATTAATTACTACTTAGCTACATTATCACCTTTTTTATCTACATTTCACAACTACATACTTATTCTGCTTCTTTTCCCACTTTTAAAGGGATGATCACTAAAAATAAGGAAGTAAAAAATCTATTATAAATTCTTGTTGTTACAATCTATTAACTTCCTTATAGAATAAGGAAGTATAGAAATGTTACAACTTCATGTAGTTATAATCTTTTATAGATATTAAAAAACTACTTTAAATAGTCATACGGCTATGACAGTGATGCATAGTCTATTAACAAATCATCATATAACCATCCTCAAGTTTCTCTTACATTAAATCAATGCCTAAAAGAGCATCATTAACAACAGACCTTCATGACCCTACCAACATAGATCCATGACCAATTTAACCATGACCACATAGTGCTTATATCAATCCACAACATTTAGACTAAAATTTGACATTAACCTATTCCTATCAATTTATAATAGCACTTGTATATATATATATATATATATATATAAACTCATATCACCATTCAAGTTATAGGATTTCTATTTTTAGGTTGACCATAAAAATTGTAGTCTTCACCTATAGGTTGCCCACAACAACTACCAGTTTCATCTATAGGCTACCTGCAACAATAACAGTCTTCACCTAATGGTTGCCCATATAAACTATAGGTTTTCACCTACAAGTTTCATGTAACCACTACAAGATTCACCTACAATTTTCTCATAGCAACTATAGGTTTCTTCTATAAGCTACTCGTATCCACTACAGGTTTCATCTACAGGCTACCCATAACAATTACAAGTTTCTTCTATAGGCTACCCATAGCAACTACATGTTTTCAAGCTTTTATAACAAAATAAAATGAGGCATTATGTTTTCACATCTCCAAAATTGTACCCTCACATGGTTCTCATTGACATACTATGAATTTGTTTGATCATTATTTTGCATGACCTACCCATTAGGGAGACATGCTCATAGTTTAGCATACACTTTGCACTAGTCATAATTATATCACATTAGCATTCCATATTACTTACATGTCTTTACTTATCAGATTATTTTTCCTTTACATTATTTAAATATTGACATTTCTCATTGTCATGTGTTATTCACTTGAATATATGTTTCCTTTTATTTTGGATGAAAAATATTCACATATTGGGGCATTATACCCATGAATATTTCTTATATACATTATCACTTAATGGTTCCAATTTCATATTATATATCTTAGACATACATTGAAATATGATTTATTATCACCATTTTTTTAATTATTTCCATATATTTATATTGATTATTTTTACGTTGGAAGATATGTCATCCTTTCCATATACAACATTATCCTTAACTTATCAGTCACTTATAATTTGGCCTGATGACATAGTCAACTATATCATATATCATTACATTAAAATTTTATCATACATTTTGGAATCTATATTACATATTTTTATTTTGTTATTACATTAATAAATAATTATGCTTAGTATAATATTCATTCACTTAATCATATTATATTTATCGTATTTGATACCTACATAGCTCATACATTTCCCATCTCAAGGCTTCAAGATATTAATATTATAAAAATTCAAATATTCAAAATTATTTAACAAAATTAAAAATTGAAAAACTTTTCAAAAATTTTAAATTCAAAACATTGGAAACATTATACGTCTCAAAAATATTAAAAAACTAAAAAAATAAAAATAATTTTTCTATACATGTTATATGTTTACCTATGCTAGATTTTCTCAGCATCTATGGTTTATAAATATGTTTTTTCATGGTATTTTCATGTATGGGTATTATGCATATTCATAGGTCACATGAAATTAGATTTCACCCTATGTTCCCATATCCTAATGGGGCCAATTTCATAGACAACATGTCTTAGCTTGGGGGCATTGTCATTTTAACACAGTTTTTCATAGTGATATTTATCCTTGCATGTCCTTTGTCATATTAAAATATATTGCACTAATTACTACATTTGATTTTAGTATATATATCTTATATAACATGGATATTATACATTGAAAATGTTACATAGTTACATTGACTATTGTGCATAAATGTTTACTTCTATGTGTATGTGTTTTATTTTCTAAGCATCCTTGTCCATAGAGAATCCTCTTTCCATAATATCTTGTGAGTGTCTTCTTGTGTGTCATCTCACTAGATTGTCTTGTCAATCCTAACTTGAGTATACTTTATTTTTATACTATGATTGTATACATGATCTCTTTCATGCATATTAAAGTACTTTATTGACACCTATGTTTCCATGGTTTCTACCATTCATATATAGGGGAATACTACTTATGTGTATTCTCATTGCTTTATCTATCCAAACTATGGGTGTGCTTGTGACATTTGGTGGCATAATACATGTTTCACATTTTACTTTTCCAAATGGGACATCATACCCTAATGCATTGTGTTCATTTTGATACTATATTTTTTAAACTATATATAACTTTATATGATTCTATGTGGTATATATAGATGTTAATATAAACTTAAAATATGTAAAAGAAAATAAAATCATTATGATTTTGGAATTTTTTAAAATTTCATTTGTTTCTAGGATTTTAACATGATTTGGCTAAATTATTTTCCTAACATATGAGGCATTTAACATTTATATTTTGAGATTATTTATTACATAATATGGTCTTCATACTCACCTAGAAATTATGGAATATTTCAAGGCATTTTAAAAATAAAAATTCAAGATGGAAATAAAATTAGAAATTGTTTCTACTTCTTTGATAAATAAGTGGATTGGGTGCTAGTCACTCCCAAAAAAATGTTTTCCTATGTTTTAAATGCCTTTGAAAATTATAAGATGTGACAATTGGGTTATAAAGACTATATATAGGTGTTGGGTATGTTTCAATACCTATATGAAATATTAATAGTGTGGAATTTGAATTAGTACCAAGTAGGTATATGTATTATTATGATCTCTTTTCGAACTCAAAATTAAACTTGATTTAAAAATAAATAAATAAAACATATCATGAGAATTTGATTAAATATATAATTTATAATTTGTTTCAAGTATATCAACTATATGGTGTGGATGGAATATTATCTTAAGGGTGCATCAAAAACCATTCATCCTTCCCTATGTAAGTGAATGTGTGTGTTTCAAATGGTTATATTTATAATTTCATGCACACTTACATTTATATTTCATACCCATTTCAAATTTAAGGCACTATGTAGACACTAAATTTGTAACAACACTCTTATTCATGGTACTTTATCCCTAATTTACCCAATTTAGAAAACATATACATTTTATCATGTCTCTAGTTAATATAAGCCACACATAGGCCTTAAATTGGTCCATTGAGCCTAAAATCACCTCTACACTTATTAAAAAGTATCAACAAACACATTTGGACTATTTTCACCTATTAACTATCCTTTCCTAAATAATAGAGATTTAATATTATCTAGGAAAAACTCGTGGATTATATGGGTCCATATAGGATAAAATTGTGTACTATACTAATTTTTCACCTTTATATGTGTGGGTTTAATTGTAATTTTCAATAGATCATGCACCTTTAACTTATTCTCTATAAATTTTTGTAATCAATTAATATGCAAAATTTATCCTTGGTCAACCTAAATATACAAGGTCTTGTCAATATATTTCATAACCTACACACATCCAACACATAGAGGAATATTTCAAGGGAATTCATATAATGGTTAAACCTAGAGCCAAACATCAAATTAAATCCAATATACGTACAAAATTATCATTCTATATTTGTCTCACTTCATTACCCTTATACCAAATGTGTGTATTAGACTACATGTAGCTACATCATCTCTTATAGGAAAGATAAGGTTCAAAACCATACTTGAGATCTGCCATACAAACACTTATAGAGCTATGTACAATTATAATTCCAAGTGTGCAGGATACATAGTTTACAATTTTACCTTGGTTTCCCATATCCATTAATTTTTATTATTTTGGGAGTGTAAAACTAGTTTGAGGATATTATTATATTAACTACACATTATTATTAATATATCAATGAAGTAAAGGTATCAACATAACAAGAAGGTGAAAACACAAAGGTGGAAAAAACTTCACTATGTGAACTTTTAGTGGGGAAGACATCCCTAAAAATACTATCATAGTTGATCTATATAGGACACGCCCATGAATTGCATAGGTGTTTCTAATATCATAGTATAATTTCAAATTTTCAAGAGTGGGTTACATATAGTCAAAACATTCAGTTTATAAGTTTAAATTTATAGAACAATTAATATGTGTGATCATTAATTAACTCTTTATCATTTACATTGCTTAGTGTATTTTTCATTATGTCACTTAGAATTTTTTATCTTCATAGCCTATTAAATATATATATATTCTGTACTTTTACTCATGTTGATTAGATTTATTGAGTTATAACCAGTTTATTCCATATTTTGAATAAAACTAGAATTAGAGTAAATAAGGACACAACTTTATCTTTAAGTAGTTGAAGCAAACTATTTTAGAATCCTTTTTATAGCTATCAGTTATTTGATGAATTTTTTTTATAGGTTTAGCTTTGAATTTAATTACACACTCAATGACATTCTCATCAGGGTTTTTTTTTATTTGAGTGATTTGATAAAATGTGATAGTTTAGATAATTTTAATGGAAACTTTACCTAAGAATATATCAAATAAATCAATAAATCAATGCATAAATTATAGAACTTACACATAAGGCATATAAATAGTTCAAGGCATAGTCCTTTATACCTATAGTAAAAATATATGTTGTTAATAAATCATTTTAAGAAAAAACAAAAGTATGAAGTTAAATAGGAATGAATGTGATGTAAAGGATCAACCTTATCATTGTATTGTTAAAATTTAGGCACTAAAATCTACTAAGAAAAATATGACTAAAGACCTCATGAGATAATTGGTTTTTCATAAAATTATTGAGAAGTAACCACATGACTAAACTTTTGAGATCATTAGGTAAGTAACCTGATTTTATCTTGAATTTATTGAGATATTATCGAATGTAAGCATCTTTACATGTTTTATCATGTGTAGAAGACATTATATGATTAAAATTTGTAGGAATAAAATATTGATTGGTATTTTAATATTACCAATGCAAATATATAAATAATTAGGATTAGGCCATCATGGTACATTAGTCTTTGAAGGCATAAAATATGTAGTATGTTCTAAAATAATAATTAGAGTAACCTTTGGAAGACTAATAGTAGGTAGAGGTGTAAAAGGAGTAGTAAGAGAAATATAAGCATTGCCATCACCATCTTATGTACAATTAGAGATTTAAATAGGTAGATTAGTGTCATTCAAAGAATCTAGGAAAATAGTCTTAATTTTATATTCCTTATCCATTATTATTCTATCGCATTCTTCGGTAACAACATAAATCATAACTTCTATTTCTTGAATAGATTTTAAAATATAGATTCAAAATCATCTCAAAAATGGTGATAGAATAATCATCAATGGGAGGAATATCATAACAAACATTGGCTTTATTATCACAAACATAAACACCTAAATCATCATAAAAATAACTATAATTATGAAGGGTATTTCATTGGCAACATATACAGATTTAATATCCCCATTTAAATCATTTTCATTTCCAATAGTAGAATAAGTATGAATTATATTAATGATTGAAATTTTTTATTTAAAATAAGAAAAAAATAAAATAAATGAAGATGAATCAAATCACAAGTAGCACAATTTCAAGTTATCCCTTTGCCTAGTAAACTTTTTATATGTATCTTTCCTTGTTGGCATAAGATATATGCATGAGAAACATGAAGATGTTTTGCCCTATTTTTTTATCAATGAGTGAGATTAATATAATTAAGATATGAATTTGAAATTTAATTTTAATATTAATATATGGCACTCAAACATATATCTAAATGTAAAAGACTAAGATTAATTCTTCTGATTTGACAAGTGGCATATCATAAATTTACAAAGTAATAAGTAGATCAAGATATTTAGATTTTATGTGTGACTATTTTATTATGACAATATTAATAAATGTAAGTTTATGATAAGAAATAATTTGGTTGTTTTAGTTCTATAATTATTTTGTTATCTATTTTGGAGAAGTTCCACAACTTTAGATTAGTATCATTAGTAGATATTGTCTTATCAGTCAGTATTGACCTATGTATAAGTAAGGCATAGCGACTATATGGTCACTTATGACTTGGTTTACTTTGTGTTTTGGATCCAAAACCCTAATGACACATGCATATCCCTAAATCAACATCCTTTGTTTCAAAACCCTAGATGTACTTGTGAAAGATAAAAACCTCTAAAAATGGGGGAAATTGTAATGGGTTAAACTTACCCCAATAACCCCTACTTGATGATTGTATACTACCTACATATCCAATACTCCAAGGAATGAAATCAATCCATACATAGTTATCCCACCTAGTTTCATTGTGTAATTATGCTCCTTTGTTGTGTATGAAACTAATGATTTATCTTAATACTTGACAATGTTTGCTTTGAACTGGATTTAGAGTGATTCAAACATGGATTATGATTTATCGTAGTGATAATTTTGAAAATTGGGAAGAATAGGGAATGATTTCTTAGTGTGAAATAGTGTATATATGTATATCATATAAGTTCTAAAGTCCCTTTTGAATGAGATAATGATTTTTTAATATATGGATCTAAAATAATAATTCCTCACACCATAAACACACTATGATAATGTTTTGATCATAAGTATGGTTTTGATTTTATAAAATAACCATTCTTTGGAGTGGGTTGATTTTAACCAGATTAGTCAGTATCGATTGGTCATAGTGACCAATCTATATGAATTGACCTATGTATAAAGATATTGTTCTGAGGTTATAGAGATGTTTATTTAGGATATTTAATAGGTTTGAAAATAGATAGTGAGGTTAATATTTGTGTATAATAAAAAATTGAGTGGTTAACTCATAATATAGCATGAAATTGTTAGAAGATGGTGAATAAGGACCTTATTTGTGTGCTCAATTCATGTGTGGTAAATGTATATCAAGTTTATCATTTTAAAGTACTAGAGACAATATTTTAGTATCTATAGAAGGAATATAGTGCTAACATTCTATGGTTAACATAAAAAAAGCTAGCGTTAACTACTTTTATAGATTTATAACATTTTGGATTAGTGAAAAAATTAATTATGAACATGAATATAGATTTAATCTATTATGTTAATGGAAATAATGTATTTAATTTTTTTTCATTTTCTCCTTGACCTAATATTAAAATTTATGCATAAAAGAGTGTGATTAATTTAGCTAATTAAATCAACCTATTGAAGAATTGTAACTTCTCCACATGTTTAGAATTAGATTCAATGTAGTTATGGTGCATGTGAATGGATCCTAACCCATTGATATATGGGACTTCACATCCTCTCTCTAGATAATCAAAAACAACTATATGCTTTGTTATAACCTTATTTTATCACAAGATGTGATGGCACAAGACTTGGATTGATGTAAATGCATTTTAGACTCCTTAACAATTATATAACTAACATAATCATATGTGGATCAATACTTCAAGTAAAATCAAGATGATAAAATAAATTGTATTTCATGTTGTAAATGACAAAGGATATATTTGTATGTATAAGGCTCTCTAAGACACTTCAAAGATAGGTTGAACTTAGGAAATAATGAAAGTGAAATTCAAAGCACACACAATCAAGCCAAGGTGGAATGGAACTAAAAAATGATGAGGGTTATAATGTCACATCCCATTTTCCCTAACATCAAAAAATGAAAGTAAATAATGTTAACTTATGATTAGTTAACTAGACTAGATTTAGGTTATGGAGTAACAAGTAGATAAATTTTATTTAATCATTACATTTATTTATGAAATTTAATTATAGTTAAATTTAATTGATGTGTTTATATTTATTTATTTAAAATATTGAATACTATGGATTTTATTTATATCCATACTAATGATTATTACTTTATGGAAATCATTTCTCACTTTTATGAAATTTTAATTGATAACATTAGGTGGAATTGATTTATATTTTTCTTATGATAAATATATGGTTTTGATATTTTAATAATATGAAACCATTCTTTATTTTTTGGTTAGTATGATTACAACATAGTTTATTACCATTAGAAAGAGGGACAGAATCATCTAGATGATTTGGGTAAATACTCTACTATTAACATGTGAGACAAAGAAGCATATACAAGTTAGGCAAGCCAAATTGATAGTGACACAATAACTAGCACCCACCTTAGGAAGGGTAGATAAAATGTTGTTTAAACATTATTTTTTATTAAAAATTTTAATGAATAGTACATATTATGTTCTTTTATTTATTTTAGTTTATGGTTTGACTAATAGGATATATGTTTACATTTTACTAATTTGTTATATTCTTATGTGATTGATTCCATCACATTTATCACACTGCCATTTAGAAAAGCTTATGGATATGGACTTGTCACTATAAATGGAGGAATTGGAATGGATAACCTATATATATATCACACAAATACTAGTATCATGATGTGAATAAACCCAATTTCAGTATAGCTTACGACTAGTTAACATCCATCAATGTATTGATTGAGTATTTTTTTATATAGTGACTTTATTAATACTTATTTTCAATAGATATAACATTTTATCCTTGATATAATATTAATGTTGTAGTTTCAATTAATTTTGAACCTAAATTTTATTTTTTACCAATATTTGAGACACGACCTCAAATCTACCTAAGGACCTAGGATTCAAACTTGACTTTGTTATCTAACCTAGTCAATATTATGAATGGGATATCACTTTGGATCAATAGATTAAAATAGACTTAAGTTTAAAGTCATTAATTTAATATTTAAAATGTTTTATTAATCTTTATTAAATTATAAAATACTCAATTAAGGATCTGCATACTAAAGGTATATCTTTATACTTAAGAATCTATACATAAGAACCTAACACCTAAACATTGAACTATAACATTTTAGACACATAAATTTGGTATTATACACTTTGAAATATATTTTTTTGTCACACTTTGACATACTTATACTTGTGTTTAAAAATTTGAAACCTGTACACACATTCCCCTATCTTCTTACACTTAAATTTCTTGGCTAGCCTAATTTACAAATACACAAATTCATGATCAACTTAGTTATTTCAAGAACACTTCATAATCCTATGTAGACTATTATCTTACCCTATATCATTGATTTTTACTCATAATATAGTACTATAAATAGTCATATAGTTACAATATTATACAAAAAAAATTCTCTACTAGTGTTATCTAGGAACACTCAATGACTACTTTTTAAACTGGGACATCTCCATTAGGCTAACCTAGACATGTTTAATTAGTCGATCATAGCAAGAAATATCAAATAGTAATATGTAAATACACATAAATATTAAGTCCATATTATCTATCAATCACCTTGTAAATTTATATTAGTCTTTATAAATCTATTAGCACTCCCTTATGATATTGTCATAAAATCATACATATTTGAAACGCCCCAAAGAAAAAACTCTAAATCCAAGTATGAATATAAATATAGGTCAAAGTTTTCATGTTTTCAAGTCTATAAATATAATAAATAAATTTAATTAGATCATAATCATGATGGTGCACACATAAACCTATGTGGGATAATCATATGTGGTTTGAGCCCTCTTTTGACTATTATAACATAGGAGATACTCGGTCACTTAGTGAGGAGTAGGTGGGGATATTCAACCCATCCTTTTAATCTCTTTTTCAAGGTTCATATTGTTTTAAAAGTGAAATTTATGTTTCAATGGAAGGATAATAAAAATAAGGATCAACAAATAATACCAAGGGAAAGTGCACATACATAAGGCATTTATAAGTGTAGGTTTAGATGCAATGATCTAAGGTGTCACAAACCTACAAATTCAATTAGGACAAAATTGATATAACATGGATAGTACCCATCACCATATAATTATAATTTTTTATGACATAATACACAATATTTTTTAGTTCATTTTCTCTAATATAAGTAATTATAGTGTAGGTAAACATCATTTTAAAGGACTGTGAAGAATGTAATAAGCAATAGAATTCATAGTTTTTTTAAGTGCATCTCTCTTTTACTAACTTTTCAATTATAGATATAATAAGTGAAATATCAATCAAAGTTTTACATTTGGATTTATTTTATTAATTTCCTATTTTATAAAATCTAAATATTCATGGTTATATATTTTTTATATCACATTAATAAATAATAAATTTAAACATTTTGGCAAACCTAATCATATTGAGTGTGAAAAACATTCAATATGTCTCCTCCTTAATTATTCATATCTATTTCTTAGGGTTTTAAATATATTATGAATTAGATTATAACTATTATATCTAGTATCTAATTTCCTCTATCCATATAACCAAAAACCTAGCATAACTATGATGGATTCTGATAGTTTATATTTTTTAGTTAAGCTATGATTGTCATGATTAGATGTTTCTTTCATAAAATATGTGATGTGTTTAAAATTCATTTAATGTAGTGGGAAAATTTTATTTATAATAAAATTAAGGATGATACTAATAATTATGAATTATTATCTCTCTTTAGTAACACATATTGTATGAATATTGAAGCTAATATGCCTCCAATTAATACTTGTTGGGAAAGTGCATGTATGAGACCTTTTATTCTTTATCCCTCTAGACCTAAAGGTAATGATAGACACCATTATTCCCCCATTATTTTCCATAGGTTTATATTAGACAAATAGATCTATTCTACCACTACACAAAGAAATAGGGTGCATCATCCTATAACACAAATATGATGTAGTTAAAATGGCCCTCTTAATCCTCCTCCACCTCGTAGGATACGAACCAATGTGAATGAAAAGTATGTTATATTTGATCAACTTAATAATATTCTACCATATATATATATATATATATATATATATATATATATATTATAATTTATTAAGAGGGAAACCATCAATAATTATATTCTTTATATAGTGTTTCATGATGTGACTTTACTAAATAATACTAAATCAAACTAGTTTACATTCATTTTTAATACATTCAAGAATAGTGAAGACACGATTTACTTTTTGAAAATAATATATTCCTACTCAAAATATTATCGATCATAATCTCCCCCTATTTATTTAGGTGTGAATCTTAAATAATGGGGTTAGTTTTTTTTGTATATAATGGATAGGACTCAATATTTTCCATATCAAGTTTATTCAAACACTTGGAATCAATATAGAATCTATTCATAAACTACGAAAGGATATATTTAGAAGAATATAAATGTCTAATATATTATTTGCCAATATAGAATTTTGAGTAACTAGTATGTAAGACAAGCAAATTATTTTTCAAAAATGTTACTTGAAAAAAAATTGATCATTCTACCTTCCACTAGGCATTGATCTATGACTCAATTATACATCAATAATAGAAGTCATTTTTTAGTTATCAATAAATGAAATATTTATTCATGTAGTATTAAAACAAAATATTCATAAGTTTAAGGATGAATACATTATCATGATAATACATATAAAAGTATCCACCTAATATATATGTGCCAATACTAGTTTCTAAAAAGATTCAATATATAAATTGATCACATAGAGTTTAAAAGAACCCAAAAAATAAATCATTGAATATTAAAGTATTCATTGAGAGTGATTATAAAAAATAAGTTATATTTTATTAATAATATGGGGCCAATACATGAAAAATATCATTTCTATAATAGTTGAGTCATAAAATATATGAATTATAAAATATTATAAATTGTTATGGATCAATAAGCCATATTACATTACCAATTAATTATGGGCCAAAGGTTTAAGATAATTTTATATTTTTCAAGTGAATAAGGGAGTATTTGAATATTAAAATTGAATAATAGTGGCTAGAATAAATGCAAGCTACTTTTGATGTCCTAAATAAATGTATCACATTCTTGTTTGAAAATAATTTAATTAAAATTCATCATTTTGAAACAAAAGAGAACCAAAATATAAAATATTCAAGAATAAGTAAAGTGACATTGGTTGAGATGACACTCAATATTTCACATGGTTTTGACATAAATGCAATGATTATGCATAGATATAGAAGGTAAATATAAACATTATATACATATGTAGTTATGATGATTTTAATGATGTTGAAATATGCAAATTTGATATGGTTATATATTTATTGATAAACACTCTATTACCATATCCTATTTCTACATTTAGGCATGCTTTAAATGTGATATTAAGACTCTACTTTTTTAAATTAAAATAAGTAGAAATATATATATATATATATATATATATATATATATATATATATATATATATATTATATATATATATTTTTACTATTTTAATTAAAAAAAGTTGAGTCGTAATATCACATTTAAAGCATGCCTTGTAAAATAGGATATGGTAATAGAGTATGGTTATATATTTTTGATAAACACTCTATTACCATATCCTATTTCTAGAATTAGGCATGCTTTAAATGTGATATTAAGACTCTACTTTTTTAAATTAAAATAGGTAGATATATATATATATATATATATATATATATATATATAACTAAGAGCTATGTATGACATGATTTACTAGTATACATGATTTATTGGTGTTCTTTATCATATAATGGTAAATTACATATTCATTTCCTATTCACATGTTTTTCATAGTATACTTTAGTGGGATACATGGCATACAAGTTACATATGATACCTTGACATATTTGTGTCTGACATTATTTACACCTAATAAAAATGTTTTTACATTGGAGTATTACTAGACTAGGGGAATATTTACACACTTATCAAGTTATATATTTATATTTTAATCCATTGATCATAATAGAGTGGACAAATAAATTTCTCTTTCATCTAATTTTTATAGTGTTTTTTCCTATGGATATTGTGTTTTTCTATGTGGGATAATGATATTAATTAGTTATATGGGCTAACATTTATTGATTCATACATGCATGATTTTGATGATTAATACATTGTGTGATCATTTATGTGTGTTATGTTATGTGTTCTATGATAGAATTTATTTTATTTTTTCATGTCATGTGTTAGTTGTGTCATAGGATACTCTAGTCTATGTCATGGCCATATTGTTCATGTTGGTTTAGAGTCAAGTTAGTGTTGTTCATGTCTTGAGTGCTTGTGTAGTTCATGATCATAATATTGTGTGTGTGTGTGTGTGTGTGTGTGTGTGTGTGTGTGTGTGTGTGTGTGTGTGTGTGTGTGTGTGTGTGTGTGTGTGTGTGTGTGTGTGTGTGTGTGTGTGTGTGTGTGTGTGTGTGTGTGTGTGTGTGTCTACACACACACACACAATATATATATATATATATATATATATATATATATATATATATATATATATATATATATATATATAACTATTTTTTTATTTTGGTTTCATGATTTATATCTCACATACTTCTATTCTGTGTGATGGAATGATTTATATCATGCATCTATTGCATTGATTATTACTGCATGACTAATTGATATATCTACTTGAAATGACACTTGTATGCTAATTTCCTTGGAATATATGTTTCATGTGCGATTTAGTGATCAAATATTTCTATGATGACATATATTATCATGTTTGTAAACATAATTTTCAATATTATATTATTATACATAATATATGATGTACATAACTCTTTATTTTGAGATGAGTGATACATAGGCTTCATCCCTCTTATCAAATTTAGAGAATATAGTGAGATTCTCTTGAATATTAAAACCATGATAAATATATACTTAATACTTTGGAAATGGGATAGATCAAACATATTAAGTAAATTTAAGGCATATGTGGGTCATTCTACATTATTGTGAGGAAATTTTGGATATATATGACATTTTGAGACAAATTATATGACTGAGATTGAGTAGATTTATTAGATTTATCATATTTAAAAGCATACTATGACATTTTGTTTGATATATGATGGAATTCTATATCAATTTTAGGTATATAAGGATCAAATTTGGGTCATAAATGTTATTCATGTAAACACTTTTCTACTTCCATATTTTATTTTTATTGGGGAAAGATGCTACTACATAATCACTTTGGATTTAAAATCCATTTGAAATGGTTAATTAAAAGTTTTAGTTTACAATAAAACCTATTTTGTATCCCACCTTTACATTCAAACCTATTTTTTGGTTTCACATTGACATACTAACTTGTTTTGGGGTTCCACTTTTACATACAAGCCTATTTTGGGGTTCCACAAAAGAGTTATGATGATATTTCAAGTAGTGAAGTTAAGTTGTATATAGCTCTAAAATTATATAACTAATCCATTTCCAATGAGGGTTGATGAATTTACACTTCTCAACTCATGGATTTATCAATTGCATCTCTTTTGGTATAATCACCCCATGGCATTCTCCAAAAGAGTTCCACAAATGTAATCTTAGTCTATGGACCATCAAGTGTATTAATTCCTTGAATTTTGAATTTAAAATAATTCAGTGATCTAGATAATAGAATATTTTATATCATGAGTGTAATTTTAGTTATACATGTTTACTTTCATGTTTTATATAGAGCTAGAAGGACATTTTGGGCATACCTGTCAATACCAAGGGTAGTTAATCACAACTAAAAATATTCTTATTTTCTCCTTTTAATGTATAATTTTTAATACTAGACTAAAAGGGGGGATTTTTAAGACACATAAATTTGGTTTTAGATACTTGAAAACATCAATATTTGCACACATTAATATACTTGAACTTGTGCATACACATTTGAATCTTATACACACTTTCCCCTTTCTATCAACACACATGATGTCTTAATTAACCTAATTTACCAATTAAAATATTTAATACCATCATTTTTTGTGCAATAACACTCCATAATCCTAATTATACTATCAACTTATCTCAAATCATCGATTTTCACTCTCAAGATATTACCATCAATAGTCAGGTAGTTACAATCTGCCATAGGTATCTACCTTTGTTGATAGTGTCTAGGAATAGTGAAAAATTGATTTTAAATGTATATTTCTCCACTAGGTCATTCTAAACATGTTTCATGGGTTGTTCATAGAAATAGATATTAGTCACCTATAAATATAAATCAATCCTAAGGTTATACTACCTAACACTTATCTTGGTAAGTCCTATCAATATTAATAAATCCATTAGTACTCCCTTAAAACATTATCACAAAATCATACACATCTAAAACCCCCTAAAAATAGAAATATTAAATCCAAGTTTGAATATAAAAATGATGTCAAGTGTCAAAATATAAGAACTACATTGAATTCTATCATGACCACAATGTCATACACACACAAACCTATGTGGGATAACTATGTGTAATTTAATCCCTCTTTGGAGTATTATAACATAAGTACAACTTATTCACTCAGCAAGGAGTGGTAGGGGATATCTAACTTATCTTTATAAAACCTTTTTCAATGTTTCTCTTGTGTAAAAATTGAAATTAGGTTTTTAAAGGAAGGAGACATAAAATAAGGATCAATGCATAAGACCAAGGTAAAACACATATACATAGGTTAACAAGTGAAAATACAATTATCTAAGGTGACATACACATACACAGTAAACTAGGATAGTATGAATAGAGCATGGATAATACCAGTGTCATAGGGGTCTAATATTCACTAGTAATGTATGCTCAAGTTTTGAGATCATGTTTCCATATTTGAGTATTTATAGAGTAGACATGTAGCATTTTTAAGAACTATGATGAATGAAATGTGCAAAAAAAAATATTAATTATCTAAGAGCATATCTCCTCTATTTATTTTTACATTATAAATATAGGAAGTGAAATATATATCTACCTTTTACATTTAGATTTGTCTGATTAATTTCCTATTTTACAAAATCTAAATGTTTATAGTTTTATCCTATTTAGATCATAATGATTACAAAATAAGTAAAATAGACTTAGATACTACAAAATATGATTGATAGTACTATGAAACCTAAGCTATTATAAACTTATATAGTTCAAATCACATTTAAAATGTTATATTAAATAAGTAAAATGGTAATATATTGTGAATAAGTGTGGGTTATGGACCCAATAGTTTATAAAATATAACGTATTGTCATTTTAAACAACTATAACTTTAATCATAATTCAATTGAGATAGTAAATTATTTATTGGATCATATTTCAATTAAATTACTATGGTTTGATAACTTATAAATGGACTTAGATTGGACCTGACCATTTATTATAATAAAATAAAAATATTTGAGACCCAAATCTTAGGTTTTTTAAGGACTATGTGGTTGAGTTCTTTATTTTTAATCATGACTTGGATTGGATAGTGTCTCGATGAATACCTAGTTATTTCAATATAAATCTTCATGCATAAAATAATGATTGTGATAAGGATTTCCATAGAGCTAGTTTAATTAAAACAATATTTGATATTAATTTTAATGATTTTGGATTGGATACTTTTGGGTTATAATGATAAATGGACTATGTATGTTTTCACCATGATTATCCATAAATATATAATAACCATTTTGCCTTGATAAAAATTTAAAAAAGTGATACAAGTTTCACAAGGAAGACATGAAGAATCTGGGAAAGAAAAGAGAGAAGGACAAGGACATGATAGAGATAGTGGAGGAAAGTTAGATCCTCGTAAATTGGCCCTTAAATCCTTAACATATTCATTCATTCCATTCAAGTAATGGAAATAATACTCCTTAATCATTCTCTTTTATAATTTTTGGTTCTATTAATACCTTGTAATATTTTGATGTTTTTCTTAACAAATTATAGGCATGTGCATTGATGTGCAATAGGTACACTAATATGCATCCTTTAAAATAAATAATTATTATCAGAGGATTCCATAAGGCCTGAATAACAAGGATGCACAAGTCATGGTTGCATGGGATGAAGAAAGTGAATACCACAAAATGCTAAAGTAAATGCAATTAAACAAGAGACAATTGCATAGACAATTTGGAGAAAAGCCAATATTCCATTAACATAAGATGGCCAAAGTGAAGAATACATATAAGAGAGCACGTAAGTAACTCCTCCAAAAAAGGTCGTCAAAGCACCCCAAGAATAGACTGTAACTCCTCCATGAAAGGTGGTGACAAGGTGTTAAGAATAAAGAAGTAACTCCCATACCCAAAATAGCTGGTCAAAGGAGTTACTTATGACATTCTTATGACACCTATGACACATCTATGACACACATCTCCACATAATCTAGCTTATCCCATGAATGTAGGAAAACTCCATGTAAGCACAAATATATAATTTCCCTAATTAAATAATAAGTAAAAATAAAAACTTACACTAATACGCCCCATAAGCATAGCTTAGGTGGGTAGTGTGGAAATATAAAATGGGTCCCGACAACTAGGCCTAATGAGGTACCCATGTACAAATGCAATCTCCCATAAGATAGAGAAAAGGAGAAAACCCATAGGAAAAAACTTCCCCCCAAAAGAGAGACATAAAATAAATGAAGAGGCTAGAAGGCCCCCCTGAAGATGATGTTGCTACAGATGTAGACCACACCCCAAGAAGAGCTCGTAGATGAATGAACTTACTCTCAGTGAAAGGTTTGGTGAAGATGTCTACAACCTACTCTAAAGACTGGCAAAAGTTAAGTGAATGACTTGACTATGAAAAAGCTCCTGAATGAAATGTATGTGAATCTCTACGTGCTTGGTCCATTGGTGCTGAACTGGATTCCTACAAATTTGAATGGTACTATAGTTGTCACAATAAATGATGGTGGGCTGCCTAATAGGAATGCCAAACTCAAAAAGAATCCCCTAAATCCAAATATCCTTAGTAGCTACATTAATAGCTCCCCTATACTCTACCTTTGTGGATGATATAGCAATAACATTCTGCTTTTTGCTAGACCAACTGATAAGACCAAAACCTAGAGAGAAACTGTAACTAGAAGTGGACTTGTGAGTCTGTGAATCACTAGCCCAATCTAAATCTGTATATCTAACTAAGTCAACATCTATGCCAAATCTGTAATGAATCCCATATCTATGTGAACCCTATATGTAATGTAAGATCCTCTTAGCTACTTTCCAATGTAGCTCATGAGGTTCCTGCATAAATCTAGAGACAAGTCCCACTGTATATGATATGTTGGGCCTGGTGTGAGTCAAGTAGATGAGACTACCAACAAGTTGATAATACTGAGTGGCATCATCCAATGGTGAAGAACAATCAACCTTAAGCTTGACTCCTTATAAAAAAGGAGTTGGAGATGGCTTGTAATCAGCCATGTGAAACTGAGCCAATAAGTCAAGAGCATACTTAGGCTATGCAAGAGAAATCCCTGAATCTAACTGTAAGATCTCAATGCTAAGGAAGTAGTGTAACAAACCCAAGTTTGTCATGTCAAATATATCCTAGAGAGATGTATTCACCACTATAATAGCTGATGAAGAGCTCCTGGTGATCAAAAGGTCATCAACATAAAGAACTAGAATCAAGAGCAAGTCATCTTGTCATAAAAAGTAGACATTAGGATCAGAATGGCACCTAGTGAAACCCACTATGAGAAGGAAGGAATTCATCTTGGTGTACCATGCTTGAGGGGCCTATTTGAGGCCATAGATAGATTTCTTAAGTCTACATATTAAGGAAGAATCTTGAACAAATCTTGGTGGTTGCTCCATGTAGATCTCCTCTTCTAGGTCTCTGTGAATAAAGGCACTCTTCACATCCATCTAGTGTACATCCCAACCATGTGTTGTGAAAATAGCTAAGGTGAGTCAGATAGAAGTCATGTTTGCAATGGGTGAAAAGGTCTCTGAGTAGTCAATGCCTGCCACTTGTGAGAAACCCTTGGCAACCAATTACACCTTGTACTTATCAATTAACCCATCTACTAAAAACTTGGTCTGATATATCCACCTACATCAAACCATCTTCCTTCCCTTAGGAAGTGAAGTCAAATCCCAAGTGTGATTTTTGATTAAGGAAGAATATTCTTCCTCCATAGCACTATCCCACTCAGGTACCCCCGATACCTCTCAAAAAGTTTATGGATCTAAAACTGAAGCAAAGAAGGCATCCAGATCTCTTTGAAAACCCCCTAGTTTGTCTATTCTCTGCAAGATCTCCTACCCAAGTGCCATTACTCTCAAGTGTCTATCTAGCCCAAAGTGGCCCAGAAGTGGGTGAATCAGGTGCTAACTCCTCATCCTTTGACTGACTAGAGGTGGATGACATTGCATCACTATCCTCACTATCTAAACTTGAAGAAGAAGAAGATGTCTTTGGCTCAAGAACATGTTGTGGCTGATCTGAATTTGATGAGGAATGATCATGAAGAAGTAGATCCGATGAGGGACAAGAAGTGTCAAGTGTTGAGTCTCTAAGACTCTCCTGAAAATGGACACTTCTCTTGATGAACAACTCATGAGTGATTGGATCTAAAAGGTGATACCCCTTAACACCATCTAGATATCCTACAAAGATGCAAGGCTTAGACTAACGTTCCATAGCTTTGCATTTCTTCTTCGGTATGCGGACCATGACTGGGGATCCAAAAACCCTAAGGTGCTCAACATGAGGTTTCTTTTTATGCCAAGCTTCAAAGGGTGTTATCCCTTTTAAAGCTTTGTGAGGAACCCTATTTTGAATGTAGCAAGCACAATTGATGGCTTCGACACAATACTGTGGTGCTAAGGATTTGGAGTGAATCATATAGCTACCCATCTCTTTCAAGAACCTACTTCTACATTCTGCAACCCCATTCTATGAAGGACTATAAGTGACTGTGCACTGCAAATCAATCCCCTCTGTGGTGCAAAACTACTCAAACCTGTTGCTGACATACTCCTCTCCATTATCAGTTTGTAGAACCTTGATGGATTTCTCACTCTATTTCTCAACAAGAGCCTTGAAGTCTAGAAATTTTTCAAACACTTCAGACTTTTGTTTGAGAAAATACATCCAAGTGTACCTAGAGAAATCATTAGTGAAAGTGAGAATGTACTTGGCCCTTGTTAAAGATGGTCTGGGAAAGGGTCTTGATACATCACTATGGACTAACTCCAAAGGTTGTGAAGCCCTCCAAGCTTTGCCTTTGTCAAATTTTTCTTCAGATGCTTCCCAAGGGAGCACCCCTCACAAAGTCTTTCTGAGAATTGGACACGAGGCAAACCAATGACCATGTCATGTTTTCAAAGTTTCTCAAGGTAGCGGTAATTAAGGTGGCCAAACCACTCATGCCATAATTTGCTAACTCCATCTGAATGAGTCAACAATGTTATTAGAGAAGAATCATGTACAAAATGTGAGAAGGTGTATAACCTTGCTTGGTGATCTGCCCTACCCACTGCCACTGTAGTATCACTATGCAACTCCCTGATAGCCACTAAATCTAGTGAAAACTCAACTCTCATGCCTCGACCAATGTGAGTGATTTGGTACACTGATAAGAGATTGGTTGAAAGAGAAGGAACACTTAGAAAATTATTGAATGTTCCTCCTTCCATTTCAACTTACCCTCTCCCTGCAATAGAAACTGATGTGTCATCACCCAAACTAATTAAAGTCATGCTACAAGGCTCTAAAGATGAAAACTCAACTAGGGAAGAGCCCATGTGGTGAGAAGCACCCAAGTCAATGACCCATGAAGATGTAGAAGATGATATAGCTACAAGGGCCTTGCCCTTTTCTTTCTCCTTACCCTTGCCTTTTGCCTTAGTATAATCTTGGGTAGATGAATTCTGCTTGATGGACTCAGGAACACATATGTTGTGCTTCTCTAGAAGATGAGATAGGTGATCTATTTGTTTCTTCATGCATTTGTGTTCATCATGCCTTGTCTTCTTACAATAGGCACACTTAACCTTTTCCTTCTTAGATTTAGCATTGGAGGAGGAAGACTCAGTGTTGTTTTTGGTAGGATTGTGGTTTTCTTTCTTCTTCTCTTGGTCCTTTTTTTTTTCTTCTTCTCCTTTGTTGAAGTCTTATCCTTACCATTTCTAGCTATCAAAGGCTAGGGTTGAGTAGACTTCATTGTGCCCATTTGAATTAGCTTATCTTTCTCCCTAGTCAAGTTGGCAATGAAGGAATCCAAAGAAAGCATTTTCCATGTAGTGCCAAGGGCACTTTTTGTGGCATGGAAAGTGGAGACAAAGACTGAATAACTTAGACCTAATTTAGCGAGAATAGAAAGGATGAGTTGATCATCTTTCATATCTATCTTGAATTCTTTCAATTTCAATCTAAGGGCCTTAAACTTAGGGAAGAAGTCCTGTAGGGTGTCAAAGTTTCTAGGACTTAGACTTTTGAGTTCATTTTTGAGCTCATGACCTCTCATCTCATCAAGCTTCCCAAATAAGGTTTCTAGAGTGTCCCATATGTACTTGGGAGTCTTGGAGGTTTCTAAATGGAAGAGAAGTTTTGGAGACATGGACAAGCTTAGTAATCCATAGGCTTCATCACTACGGTTGTACCACTTGACCTTTTCAGCATTAGTGCTGGTTTCTACTTCAGTACCCATGGTGATCCTATACAACCCTTTACTTCTAAGAATGATTGACATTTTAACCTTATATTTATAATAGTTGAAGGGCATTAGGGGTTTAAGTTGAAAATAATCCCTTTTAAGCTGAATTTAGGTGAAGTTGTATTGATTGTAAGGTGTGAAATTATGCAAAAAGGAGAATGAAAGCAAAGATTGCAAGTGTTGAAAAGTAATAACACCCCCCCCAAAAAAAAATGTTGAGCCCCCCCCCAAAAATGCAAGTACACACTCACAAGATGTTGGGCTCAGCTGAAAATGCATCTTAGAGTAATCAGTGCAAGACTTTAAGCAAACAATACTTCAGACTCACATGAAAATGCATCCCGAGAGACCCAAATTTTAGGCACTTTATAAACTAGTGTGTTTTTAACAAATAACAAGCCTACATTGTGGATAATTTAAATACAAACACTTTTTCAAAAAATGGCACCCAAATCTGAGCTACCATTTGCAAGATATTAAAGATTCAATTTCCTGTAAACTAGTGTTTTTATAAAAAATAACACTAGAACATTAAAAAAATGCCTATTTTAAGAGAGAAAGTGGCCTTCCAACCACTCATTAGACTCAGCATGGAGCGAGGAATCCAAAATAGGTCTTTCTGAGGGGGAATTGGCCACCTGCCTACCTGCGCCTCATCCTTCATCTTCTAAAATCGAATATACAAGCTTTAAAAAACTCAAATATTACTCAATCAAATAACTACCCCAAAAAAATATGATTTGGCACTTTATATTAGTGCATTTACAACTGCCACTAGTAAGAAATACTAAGTGGTCTTGATTTCAATGCATTATAAAACCCTCATGAAGAGCATATGCTGAAAAATACAACTTTGGCATAATATCTAGAGAAAGAAATAGCACCACTACGATCTACTTAAAAAATCATGCACTTTCAAAAAAAGAATCGTCTCGATACGAGGTCTTATGTGAAAGTCATGATCCTCCGAAGTTCCCAAAATGAGAACTATGCAATGTCACGACTGAGAATCTTCTATTTCTAAAAAATCTTAGCATCAAAATCAAGAAACATCTACACTAGTGCATAGAGCATGAAAAAATAGCCAAAATTAAAAAAATAAATGTGGGAAAAGGAGTCTGTATGAGCAAGAACAGAGCATTTGAAAATTGCCTTCAAAATTGCAACTGCCAATGGAGAGGGGTCCTGTTGTAGCTTTCTAAGCACATTTCTGCAAAGTATACAAAATGTATGCAAGATACCCAGATGGTTTTTTTGGGTTGTAAACAAAACCCAAAAGGCATTTTTCTCGCTAATGTATAGAAGATGCAAATCTAGTGTAAAATAGACACCTTTAGCTAGAAAAAATGACCCCAGCAACCAAAAAATAGCATGCAAAGGTAGAATCAGCTACCAAGAGATTACAAAGGCATGTGACAACCTATAATTCTGATTAAAACACAAAATATGCAAGCTGATTGATAGAAACAAGATTATTAGATCTTGCAAAATCCCACTTGCATGTATATGGAGAGACAAAACAAGCCATGGAAGGAACAAGAGCATGGAGAACTAGCAATATCTCCCAAAAAAATTCAAATTTCATAAAAAAATGCCTTAACAAAGCTCTAGATTTCAATGAAAGCAATAGCAAAATAGACAACCAGTTACCAGGGTCACTCTGATACCATATCAGAGGATTTGCCAAGGTCTGAATAACGAGGATGCATGAGTCGTGGTTGCACAGGATAAAGCAAGTGAATACCACAAAATGCTAAAGCAAATAAAATCAAACAAGAGATAATTGCATAGACAATTTGGAGAAAAGCTAATATTCCATTAACATAAGATGGCCAAAGTGAAGAATACATATAAGAGAGCACGTAAGTAACTCCTCCACAAAAGGTGGTCAAAGCACCCCAAGAATAGACTATAACTCCTCCATGAAAGGTGGTGACAAGGTGCTAAGAATAGAGAAGTAACTCCCATACCTGGAATAGCTAGTCAAAGGAGTTACTTATAGCATTCTTATGACACCTATGACACATCTATGACACACATCTCCACATAAGCTAGCCTATCCCACGAATGTAGGAAAACTCCATGTAAGCACAAATATATAATTTCCCTAATTAAATAATAGGGAAAAATAAAAACCTACACTAATAATTATTCAATATCTTCTTTATTTTTCATGCTCTTACTCTCTCTCTCCCTCATCTTTATTTTTTTTTAAATATGCAAAGATACCTAAACTTTATTATTTTCTCCTTCTAATTTAGGGTTAAGATGATTATGTGTGATATTTTTGTTCACTATTTTTTTAAGTAATATAGAATAAATGTTTATATAACATTTTTTTGAGTTATATAGGAAGGAAAAAAAATTATATAAATATTGAAATTTCATTAATGGAACTCAAAGTATGTTGCCAATACATGAGGAGAAATATCAACCTTAAAATTCTAAATGAATTTTATTACGTAGAATAGTAGAGGTCTGAATAAAAATAATATGCATATAATTTCTAGGGATTTAAGGAAGAATAATAATCATAGTATCATAATTATTCAAGAGACTAAGATGGATTATATTATGTTAGTGGATATCAAGAATGAAGTGTGTAAGAAAGCCTCTATGGGTGTGTTAGTTTTTTAGGTGATTATGGTGGGCTTTCCACTTTTTGGAAATGATAATATAGTCAAAGGGGAAATTTTGATCATCATTTGCCTATGATTTTTACTAATATTGAGCATGACTCTATGTGGAATTTTTATAACATTTATGAACCAACGCCCATACTAGTTATAGAAATTTATGGAATGATCTTACTATTTTCATTAAAAATCTAGTAATTTATTTTGGATGGTAGTTTGGGACTTAAAATTCTACTTTCTCCTTTGGAGAAGAAAGGGGGCATTCAATATTATATGAATAATATGAGAGACCTAGCTAAGTTTATTTATAGTAATAATGTATTTGATTTGGAACTTAGAGATTCTCTTTCACTTAGACCAATCGAAGCATTGAAGATTATTTTATTTAGATTAGGCTTGATAGAGTCCTTATATACTTTTATTAGATGCTAAAATAGGATTTATATCTTTCTTCCTTACCTAGAATCAGTTCAGACCATAACCCATTATTACTTAACATGAATGACTCTAATAAAAAGGATATAACTCACTTTATATTTGAACACATGTGACTAAAACCTCATCATTTCAAAGAGAGAATTAAAGAGTGATAGCATTTTTATATTTTAGGAACAACTATGTTTACAGTTTCAAAAAAGCTTAATAATATTAAGAGAAGCATTAGAATCTAGAAGAAAGAAGTTTTTGGAAATATATTTATTCAAAAAAATAAATTGATGAAGAATATGGTTTAGATAGAAGATCAGGTTGTTGTCAATGGTATGGATTAATTAACTTATGTTATCAAAAAATAAATTTTGAATAAATATCATTCAATCAATGCTAGGGAGAAATTTTTTTGGAGACATAAATCTAGAGCATTATGGTTAAATGAGGGAGATAGGAGCTCAAATATTCTCATCACACCACTCTTAAACATAGAAACCATAATATAAATGTGGAAATTTCTAAATAAAATGGGGAGGTTAGCTCTAGTCAGTAGGTTTTTAAAGAAGAAGTTGTGTAGTATTTTATTAATTTATTTGATTATAGTGTTTGGTCTAATGATTTAGTGGTATATATATTCATAGATAACATCTTAGGTATGATATATCCAGAAGATTAAAAAAAATTATTGATCATATGTTCATGGAGTAAGTTAAAGTTGTTTTTTTTAAGATACAAAAGGACAAGGTGCTTAGTCTAGATGGCTTCCTAGTAAATGTTTTCAAAACCAATTGGAAGATCATTAAGTGGGACATTAACATAATCATGGTGAATTTATTTCTTCTATAAATTTTTTTAGGTAGTTTAAAAACACCTTCATTATTACATCTTGATTTCTCACTAGACAAAATTGATAGATTATTTGTGGATATCTACAATTAACAAATTTAGATTTGGATATAATTATGACTAAATCTTGAGATTTATGTTATTTCAGGATAATAGAATGTTGCTTAGTTAGATGTAATTACAAGATTGTTTATTATGAACCATTTTATGTATATGTTTAGATTCTAAGAATATTAAGGTGTTATTTCAATTATATTATTGATTATGTTTATCATGTGAAATGATATAATGACTTACATGTTTCAAGGTGGATGTAAGAGAATTCTTCCCTTGAGCATACCAAAGGGAGAGAATCATTAGAGAGGATGTTGTATATGGAGACGTTGAAGGCCTACAGAAAGCTAGTGAAACCTCACACATACACATAATTTTTAGTCATGGTAGAAATGCATTTAATTGTTCATGGTATGTTTATTAATTACTTTAGAGTGTTGCTTTTTTTGGTTTGTGAAATTGTCTTGAATGTGAACATAAATGTTTGAGATTTTCCTTATTGGATCAATTTGGATAATTAATATATAATGAAAATTTGAAATGATAATTAATAAATATACTGATAATGGTAAATTTGAGAAAAAGGAAATAAAACTTTGTAAATCTAGAAATTTCCATAAAATGGAAAAGTGGAAAGATAGATTTTTAGAAAAAAATTAATTAAATCCTATGATTTAATAAATAAGGATAAAATAAAATAAATAAATAAATAAAATAATAAAGGAAATAAATCATGATTTAAAAAAAAGAAAGGAATAAGTCTTAAAAAAACTAAAAAAAAACACATAAAGAACAAAATAAAAAGATTAAAGAAAAAAGGAAAAAAGGTCTATTTAAAAGTGTCTATCTTTTAAAGAAAAAAAAAAGAGAAAGGGTAGCTTGGAGGAGGTAGAATTTCTAGGAAAAATCAAGAGGAGGATAAAATAATTTTGTTAAGATCAAGATCTTTTGAGCACATGAAATAAGTAAGCATACTATTCAAATTCAATAGTTAACTTTGAGGCAAAGGATAAATGTTTTATAATTAAAAAATAATGATTTGATTTATTTAGATAATGTTAGAAACTTATATTTAATTGAGACCAATTTAAACCTTGTTGTTATGTAATCTTGTAATATCCATGTTTATATTTGCATTTAATGGTGCATTTTCTAGTATTTGTACCCAGGTCTCATTATATCCACATTTATATCACAATGATAAATTAAAGATATATATGATAGTATTTGAGAATGATTTAAAGAGAGAGTCTAGTTATATAATGGTGTCAGTTCTTAAATTGATGAAGGCATTAATCTCCACCTTATTCGTTACGTTCACACAATCCTTACATCCAGGGTTCAAACCACCCAAAGCAGCCTTTTCACCCAACAAATATGGGAAGTTTTATTATTTTCTACTTGTATATCCAACATTGTTATTAGATGTTTTGTTATGCTGTTATTAGTGCTTATACAAGAAGTTTTATTCTATTGTTATTAGTGCTTATGTAGATGACATAATATCCTTTTTTAATTATATAACCAATGTTATCTCCATATCAAGTTCCTGTTCTTTTCTTAACTTAGCCCAAGAGCAACAATGTCACCAATCCTTTTATCTCAACTATTTCAAATCAAGCAGAACCATGATCCAATTTAGTCAATGATGTCAATAAACCTAGAAATCCCCTCTATGATTTTAATAGAATACAAATATGAATTTATCTCATTATCTAGATATGACTTATATATAATGTATATGTACTAAAGCTGTGTTCCTTTATGGGAGTGCGAGTTACTTCATGTCTATTTCCTATATTTAACAATCATATTTAGAAAGTGACTTTCTTTGATTCCATCATGAGTTAGTTTATATGTTGGTTGGTGCATATTTGATTTTACCTTATTGTGAATTGATAGGAAGTTTGGAGGGAGACCCACATTTATTTGGTTATTTATAATGAAAAATAAACCTGTAGCACCAAAACATGTAGCGCCATCTATTTAGGAAGTGGATGATAAAATATTGGTATTCATATAAAGTTGGACCCTTAACAATACTCACTCCCTATTGTTGACATAAGTATTGGCATGAACTCAGAATGAATCTAGGCCTTCCATGTATAAGGATATAAATATCAAATTTTAGCAACTTGGTGAGGAAATGTAACACCAATAATAGTATATTTTGGTAATATACTAGTGAATTATTTAACAATAATTTGAGTAAAATAAATAAATGTATCTACTTGGTCATCTTAGATGTTTTTAAATGGAATATATATGTAATAAAAAAGAATTCAATATATATTCAATACTTTGGTTAGCATTTGATTATGCAATATTATCATATAAAATTAAATATTTAATATTGTTCACTATCAAAAATGGATTCTATATAAAAACTAATATTTGGTAATAGTGGATGAGCATAAAGGTGGATATATATTAGCTAAGTTATTAATATATGTCGTAACATGGGTTAGGTTACCAATATCTCATTTTATATACCTACCAAAAGTTTTTACCTTAGTAAATATTCATTTTTATTTGAGAATTCTTTTACCATTGCTTTTGGTCATTAAATTAGTACAAAACTTGGTTCATATGTTCAGATATATATTATGTTAGAATCTATATGTAATTTTCTAATATTAAATTAGACATGTATATTTAACTCGAATATATATATCACTTAGGATATAAAAAAATTATGGAATATTTCAATTCTTGGAACTTGACTAATTAAATAGTTATTATCAAATGTAGAGTGGTTTAATCATATGAGTTGAATGGTTGAATTTAGATACTCTCTATTGTGATTAAACCTTATGGATCCTTTAAATATTTATTACTAGAAAATTATTACCTGGAGTATGAGAATGTATTGAGTTATGTGTTCATGACTACTTACATAATTAGAAATGGGGTGGATTACTTAGCTATTATTCTCAAGTGAAATATTCATTGGAAAATTGAAAAGAATGATTAAGTTTTCTAACAAATGATTTCTTATTAACCCCTAAATATAAACTAATTATGAAAATGGATATCTTGTGGTTTTGGAAAAAGACAATATTTTGGGTTATTATTATAAAGAGTGTGATCTCTGTGTTTAAAACCACTTCATGATTGAATTACTATGCCTATTAGTTATGATTGAACACTAAAACATGGTTTATAAGTGGAATAACATTAGAATACCTTCATGTGAAACACATTATAATGTGAAAGTGATTTTACGTGGATATTTTATCGGTATCTCTTTAGATGATTGGACTAAGTCATTAAATTACCTAAGAATCAGGAAGCTATAACCCTTGGATTAGTCTCCTAAAATTAAATGAGTCAATAGGATAATAGGTTTAATCTGAATCACTAAAAATAATATGAATGATTGTTTTTATATGTATTCAATAGAGGATATGTGTGTACATTAAATACTATAATTGTGTTATTATATATGTTTTTTTATACTTAATGTATAGTGGTGCATTATGATACATGTTGCTCATATGCATTATACCAAAGTGGTATTATTTTTTATTGTATTCTTGATATTATTTGCATGATTTAGTTGAATCTTGAAAATCATAAGTTTAGTTTATATGTTGTTATGTAGTTGGGAACCTATGATAGTATGTGATATCATACGGTACTATAGTGGAAAATTATGTTTTACCTAAGTGGTACTTATTGTAGTGATTATACCCAACGTCAAATTTACATCTGACTATTTTATTGTATACCTATTGGTTATTTTTATGGATAGTGTGTGTTATTATAGTTAGAAAGACTTGTATATATATGCATGCAAACTTAGGAGTTTATCTAATGTTGTACTGGTATATTATTGTATTATGTGGAATGATGACTTATTATAAATAGTTACTTATGTAACGCTTTTGTTTTCATGTATGTGAGACTAATTCATGTGATTGCTCATGGAAATCTAGTAGCTAAGTGTTAGAACACTATACTGTGGTAGTATGGGATGTCATAGGGTGTAGATAACTGGAAACTAATTATATTATTAAATTAGATAGTTAAACTATATGTTTACTTAGGTGGTATATATGTAGTCATTATTTATAGTATGGGATAAAATATAATGGAAGATTCATGCATATGTTAGATGGACTTAATGTATGTTATTATTAATCCTATGTATAGTGTGCTATGTGATGTATTTACTAGTAGGATGTAAGTTGATGAATCTTGTGGTTAAATTCTATTTGACCAATATTCATTGCTAATTCAGAGTAAAGAGTGAGATGGACTTCACTGTCTTATTAGCATTACAATGTTAGTTGAAGGTAGTCTAATCAAGTGGTGTGTATGAAATTGATTGATCTAGATCATTATCATTTATTATTTGTTAATATTTGGGCCAAAGTATGTTTAGTGATACATTATAATTTCATGAGTATGGTTCACATGTTAGTGTGATATCTTGTAATAGAATGGATTTATATGATACATTGCATATTTGGTTTATAATCATATAGAACATAGGTACTTATTAGTCTCTCTATATTCTCACACCATCACTATCTACTCATTCATGAAGGGAGGGACATTCAATGATTGGATTAGTATGGGGGATCATTGGTCCATGGTTGGTGTGGTAAAGTGATCAGATGATGCTCTCCTTCCCCACAATAGTACTACTATTGAGATGACACTTGAGATTGCCACAAATATTGGAGAGTCTAGGGAACTCATGCTTTAATGACTTAGGTATATAATTTATGTACATTATATTAGATTGAATATTATTATTGAGTATTGTCATGAAGAACTATAGTTACTTATTATTGTATATTGTCAATAGATATTGCATAATTGCATTAGCCATGGCTGAGTTATATTATTATTTTATATTTATTTTATGTAGCATCCTCATGACATTAAAGATCTGTGATGTAAGATGTAATACATGTACTTATTGTTATCACTTGAATATATATGTTATCTCTATTTAGATTCTTGGGTGTAATTTATCTATGGTATATATGTTTAATTAAAAAATTCATGTAATTCAGTGTCTAACCTAGTGGGGTTGTTACATCCATTGTGTTGATTTCAAATAAGAATGGTGCATCAAACTTCAAATAATTTCACCCCATCAACCTGATGTAATATGATCTACAAGGTATTTTCTAAAATTATATCTATTAGAATGAAACCATTGCTTGATAATGTTATCTCCAAGTAGTAGGGTGGGTTTGTGTTAGGTAGATCAATTTGGAATGGTTTTATTGTAGTCCATGAGATAATGTATTTGATAAATAAAGGAAATCAAACTAGTGTGATTATTTAATTGGATATTTTAGTCATATAAAATCAAAAAATTGGTAACTTGAGCATGGCTAATGACACCCAACCCATAGGTCCTTCTTGATTGCTCTTATGACCCTCATAGGATTGTTGTCATTGATTCCAAACCATCCATAGCCTTTTGGACTTGATCTTAGCTAAGCTAGGACCCTCTTTTCATGACCAATCCATTCCCATAGGTCCTGTCTACCTAGGATAATAACACCGCATTAGGACAATATCACCAATGCCATACCTATCTCCTTTTGGCATTATTGTGCAAGTTCATTTCTAGTCCTAATGATCAATTCCTTTTAGCTTCCCATCCTCATCCTTGTCAACCTAACATTAGAAAAATCAATCCATGACTAATATATCCATATAAATCCCCATTCAAATATCATTTGGAAAGGGTTGGAGAATATTATCAAGCAAGCAAGAATACAAGTGAAACCACTTAGGCAATCTTCCCTATTCTCTACATAAAGCAATCTAATACAATCCTAAGCATATCTAAATCTACGTACTAGTCCCTATCCACCTCAAGCACATCTAATTTAGAATTTATTGAGTTATCATTTAATAATTGCACCAGAACATTTCAAAGGGATAACTACATATGGCTTGATCCCTCTTCTGAGTATTGGTATTTAGGTAGTTTTCCCACACATGGGGTGTGAATCACATACAGTGCAATCTTACACACACTAACCCATTTTCCCTATTTGCCAAAATTTTATTCAAGTTCATTGAATTCATATAAATGAATAAAATCATATTTATAGGGAGCACTATTGATAACAAGGCTTTACAAATTCAAAGATAGTGTCACACAAACCTATCAAAAAAAACCTAAAAAGTTCATATCCTTAGGACAATAGTGTTAGATAAGGACTAAAAAATCAATGCCACTCCTATCCATTTTTTTTGCTCTTATCCAATCAAAAAACAAAACTAAGAATCATGTTTTTGATAGTGTCCCAGGCCTACATAGTGAATATCAAACCCTATCTTAGTCAGATTAGCATAGTTTTAGCTAATTTTTATTTTCTCCCTCTTATTAATAGTATTAGAAAAGATCTAATTACAAATAAATTTGACAAATTAGTAGATTATTTACTGCATCTTATTTACTAATTTATCATTCTAGACCCTTTAACTAAATTAGGAATAAAACCCCAATATTCCCAAAATTGTTAAAACATTTGGTTAACTCGACTTACTTCGTTTGTGCACAAAAACCCTAGAAACCCTAAAGTAAAATTCCTACTAATTTTTCCTATAAATTAATAAATTTTTACCTAAATATTTAAATAAAAAATTATCATCAAATTTTAAATTTTAGTAGTAAATTTTAAAATAATTTTATGTTAAATCCTAGTTGCCCATATTAGGTCCCAATAATTTTCCAATCTTTTTCTAAATTTTTACTAGCATTTTAAAGTCAAATAACCCATTCAAATTAAATAGTAATTCTCAAAAATATTTATTTTTCCAAACCCTAGTTACATCTAATAGGTCCTATTAAATCACTAATTTTCAAATAAAATTGTGATTTTCTACTTGCATATATAACTCAAAAATTAACTTTCAATTTCAAATTTTCATAAGAATTTGTCAAAATTATCATCTTTCAAACCCTAGTTTCCCATACTAGGTCCTATTGCTTATTGAGATACCACCTTGCATATTTGTGATCTTTGTATACCTTTTATGCATTTTCTAGTTCCTTATTTAGATTATATCCATTTAATCTTTTCTACTATTATCCAAGTTGTTTTCCTTATGCCACCTAAGTTCTTTGCATCTCTTCCTTCAAATTCAAAACTTAGTGGAAATCCTCCTAAATTAACCTAGATTCCTATAACTCAGCCATACACCATGGATAAATAACCAACTCAATTTTTTGTTCTAGATTCTACATATTCAAATTACACTAATTTTAATAAAGATAACTTAGATAATGAGCAATATGAAAATAATAACGATGATGTACACAGTGATGCTCATCCTCCACCACATTGGACTATTGATCCACTTCCACAAATTATTGATAATAAAGTTGTCCTCAACAAATATTTGATCCTACAAAGTTTTCAAGAAAGACTTCAAGATCAGCCCTGAGATCATACTCTTATCTTTCAATCTATCATGGAAATTAAAAAGGCTAATAAATTTTAATCTTCCATTCCTTCAGATAAACCATTCATAAATGACATTATGGGAGTAACTATGTCGCAATAACCCCCTATAGTATCCTATTTTGCCTCTATGCCACTAGCTACATCTAGTACATCCATATCTCTTGATGTGGGAAGCCCTTGTGCAAGAGATAAGATCTCTTCAATCTAAGGTGTTACATCTTGAGAAAGGTGACACTAGACCTACACAAGATTTTGATTCTTTTGATCTTTTGGATACACCATTGGCCCATCACATTACTTTTACACCCTTGTCAGATGACAAGGGTGATCCAGAGACACATTTGAGAGATTTACATGTAGCATTCTTGGATTATGTACCCAATGACTAGATACTTACCAAGTTATTTCCATAAAGCTTAAAGGATTATGCTTTATAATGGTTATATAGTCTATCAAATTAGTCAGTTAATGCATTCAATCCTTTAGCTGACATGTTCTTAGTTCACTTTAGCATCAACATTGGTGATAAGGTTTCATATGCTCAAGTTAAAAAATAGAAACAAAGGTCAAATGAGAATCTCACAAATTATCTTCTTCGATATAGACTATCATGGCTAAGATGACTATCCCCATGGTCGATCAATAATTATAGGATCTCTTTAAATAGAATATTCTACCAACTTTGCATGAATCAATTATATTCAAAATATTTGCTTCCTTCACTGAATTGTGTCACACACCAAAGGAAAGATAATTCAAGTTAATTTCAATGGGAAAAATCAAGTACATAATTATCTCAAACACAAAAAATAAGAGTAATAAAAAATTCCCATACAAAGTAAAGGTCAATGATAACAAGAATCATAATCAACCTAAAATTAATGTGAATTTAGATCCCCCTCAGTGAGTGGTTTTATCATCACCCCCTCGACAAACCTTCACCAATCTACCAGTTTCTCTAGCCAAAGTTTTATAATATATATTAGATTGTAACATAATATCTCTCCCTCCTATTCAATAAGTTGACCCAACAAAGCCTCTTCCATGAGGATATGATCAGCATGTATTTTAAAAGTTTCAAAAGGCACCAGACCATACAAAATAGATGCACTAGTTTGAGATATAAGATACATGATGTAATAGATGGAAATCACATTGATCTTGGCTCTTCATTTGAGCCTCCTTTGGCAAAGAAAACATAGATAAATAATTGAAAATAGTTTTAGATCCTTTTCCATAGTATTCCAAATAAGAGACAGTGGATGTAATAGGGGTTCATCATGTATATCATGCACATCCCCCACCAGATACATACAAGGCACCTTAAATTGAGTAACATCCTTTGAGAAACATGGTTGGTATATACAATTCCAAATTTTAAACTAGACCTTCCATCTCCTTCTCATATCATGAGATCATTAGGATGATACAAATTATCATGCACTCTTTATTAGAATTTGCACTCATAATCATCCTATTCATAGTGTTCTCATAGATAATGGATCTAGTTTGAACATGTGCACTATGACATTATTATAGCATTTGGGATATTCAAAGTAGGATATTACCCTAATGAGAATGTTATTAGTGGATTCAATGGGCACATACAGAGTTCATTGGGTAATATTTTACTTCCTTTATACATTGGTCCAACACATGTGGCCACAACATTCACTATTGTTCCCAGTGCAAGATTTTTCAATATGTTACTTGGTCGACCATGGATTCAAAAACTTCAAGTAGTATCTTCTATAGTTCATAAATACATGAAATTAATTCATGTTAATTAGGTTATTATATCTGGTAGAGTTCTATATGATTTACCACTTCCCACTTCAAAGCCATCTTCTACATTATAATCACTAGTTTTAGTTTAGCTTCTAGTTCTAATTTCTCCACCAATTATAGTTCCTCCTCTAGTTCTGATTCAAACATAGTTGAGGCATCCATCACTAGCATAGAGAGCTCATACACCTCCATAGTTTCATGATGTTAGATAGCTTTTAGCTAAAGTACTCACACCCAGGGTAGTATCATTATGATCTCATGCATCTACTCACTAAGCACATGTTTAGAGATTTTCTCCTACTACTAGATGGGTCCCTAAGAGTCCTACAGTTGCATCCACTTCTTAGATTAATAGGGTGACCCCACACTTAGTTTATAATTTAGATATTATAGAGCATTTAAAACATATATATATATATATATATATATATATTAGAACCATAATTTTAGCATTTCTATAATGCTTCACAATCATGCATGATTCCTTTCCTTAATATAAGACACAATGATAGGGAGTCTCCCATGAGACTTATTTATTAGTATCATCCTTTCCTAGCTTACCTATACATATTTTCGCATGATTGATTATACATAATTAAAATAGTTCAAAACTCCAAAAACATTTAAATATATTCAAAATACAAAAACATTCAAATATGTCAAAAACTCCAAAAATAGTTCAATTATATGCATCATCCATGCTTTACATTTATACTATTTTGCTAGACTTACATTTGTTTTTTATGTTATTTTTTATCAATTTATTTACATTACCATACTTTAATTTATCTTATTTGAGTGTGTGTAGTGATTTTATCTCCTTCATTGCTTCACTCTACCCATTTAGGGGGCATCCTGCTTCTACATTGAGACACACATTGATATATCTTCCCCTTAGGGGCATCTTATAATTGACTACACCATCTAGGTTATGTCATTTCTACACCACACACTCTAGTTATCATGTTGATGTACATTACTTACTTGTTTACACATATTACTCTATCAACACTCACTAGTAGATATAACTTATGTATTTATTAGCATACGTCTAGTCTTGTACTAATATGTCTTGCATACATTCACTTCTTGTTTTGATTAGTTAGATGCATTTGTACTTCCATTCTTTTAAATGATTTATTTTCTTGCTTACCATTAGCTTGATGTGATTAGATTTATTAGTTCATATTTATTTCTTGTATGTGCCTTAAGACATTTTCCAATGTCTTTTGATTCTATTCATGTGTGTGCCTTAGGAAATTTTCCAAAGTCCATTATATGTACTCCTTTATGTGATTGTGGCTTCTACGCCAAATTACTTGTTTCAAGTATATGTTTATGTGGCATTTGAACATCTCTTATATGTATGTTTCCAATTTGAGTGGCATGTGCCCATGTCCCTTGTTTTCTTATCCCTTTAGCCACTCTTGTACACTTATTTATCCTTGCCTTGTGTGTTTGTTGTTTTTTTGCTTCTCTTTTTTTGCAATGCCATGATCCACATCATGCATTTATCTTGCTTTCTTGTATGCCATGATGGACATCATGCTCTCTCCCTCCAACTAACACCTAAAAACTAACAACTAACCAAAATTTATATTCTAGTTCAATACATTGCACATATTATTACATTGTTATATTTATCTAGGCATACCCCTATTGATCTAACAATCTCTCAAAACAAACCATGCTATATCTTGAGATATCTTATTGATAATCAATACATTATCATGTATCTTTTTAACATAAAAAACTTTTAGGTCTATTTATTCTAATGGAAGTCATTACAAGGTCTTCATATCTACCCTTAGAAGAGGGGGAAACAAATAGGGTTTTTATCTTAGAGATCAAAGCTCTTAATGGATGAAACAGAAGCATTTAGAACACAAAAACATCAACCAAACATTAAACTAGTCAGAATAGACCAGGTAAATGGTAAAGAATTTAGAAAAATCATCAAAATTGGCCCAAAACAATAGTAATAAGACTAGACTAAAATTTTGGTGGTGCTACTATCCATTTCTAGCACTCTTTTCCAAATAGCATAAAAATAGATTTTCCAGAAATAGATAGAAAGGTAAGTTTAGTTACAATTTTACTATAGTTCAGACCAAAATCAGTAGTTTTAGTATAGTTTTTCTTAGAGAATCTAGATATAGGGGGCATCATGTATGGCATGATGGGTATTTCTTCTAGTTTCAAATAGGCTAGTTGGTACAGCTTCTAGATCAGAATCTATGTTTTAGGCACCATTGATTGGGGGCAATGTGTGCAACACCTTTATTTTCTTTCTTTTCATGTTCAACATTACCTAGGTATTCTTGATAGTTGCATGTCTTACACCATTGTTAGATGGTTGGTATAATTTTGGTTTGGCTTTCATATAATCCTAACTTCTGAGTTCCTAATTTCTTGAGTTTCTATGTTCTCGAGTGGCTTTCATATAAGCCTAGTACACCAACTTTAGAGTGGCCAAGAATGGCTTAGTTTCCAACATATATTTTACTATCCATACCAACATTTTCAATATCATTGTATATTTATAGTATTTAATATCCATCTCATATGACACACATTCCATATCGATATTAGTTTATAGCCTCACTTTATGGGGCAACGATGGAGCCAAAGGACTAGTTACCCTTTGTATTCTTAAGCCACCTATTCATAGGGATTAGACACATAGTACAAACATTGATCAACACATGCATGACCACCTAGCTTCACTTAGTGGGTGATGATGGAGCCAAAGAGATAGCTTTGCATTCTTGAGCCACTTTTTGGTAATTAATCACTTAGTGCCATTCATGATATTACTCTTGGTTTAGCATTCATCCAACATCACCTAGTACATCTAGCATTACTCAACAACACAATAGGTTTAATATTAGTTCATGTAGTTGGTGAGGTGTATTTATTCCTCTCTCTCTCTCTCTCTCTCTCTCTCTCTCTCTCTCTCTCTCTCTCTCTCTCTCTCTCTCTCTCTCTCTCTCTCTCTCTCTCTCTCTCTCTCTCTCTCTCTCTCTCTCTCCTAGTGTTGTGCATTCTTATTTTAGATATAGTGTATCTAGTAAGAATTGATCTACTCTTTGTTTTCAATTACATAGTTACACTTCATACTTTGCCCTCTATATACACACCTAGCATCACATAGCTTCATGGGCTTCACCATTGTAGGTAAGTTTAGGTATGGTTTATATTTTTCCTTTATCGTAGTATTTTTATTTACTACATCACTAGAATAAAGGGGGGCAGGGGGGGAATGTAGTCATATAAAATGCAAAAAGTTGGTAAATTGAGCATGGCTAATGACACCCAAACCATAGGTCTCTCTTGTTTGCTCTCATTACCATCATAATATTTTTTTCATTGATTCCTAGCCATCCATATCCTTTTGGACTTGATCCTTGTTGAGTAAATACCCTCTTTTCATGACTAATCCATCCCCTTATGTCCTGTCTACCCAAAATAATAGAGTCACACTAGGATGATAACACTAATGCCACTCCTATCCACTTCTGGTAGTCTTGTCCAAGCTCATTTATGGACCTAAAAATCAATTCCTTTTAGTTTCCCATCTTCATTATTATTGTTCTGACATGAGCAAATTCAATCCATGACCTATAGATCCCTATAAAATCCCATTCAAAGATCATTTGGAAAGGATTGGCAAATATTATAAAGCAAGAAAGAATACAAGTGAAACCACTTAGGAAATATTTTCTATTCTTTGCATATAGCCATCTAATATAGTCCTAAACACATATAAATATCTAAATTAGTCTCTAGCCACCTGAAATACATCTAGTTTAGCATTTATTGCATTCTCATATCATAATTACACCAAGCACTTTCAAAGGGAGAACTACATATGGCTTGATCCCTCTTCAAAGTATTGGTATATAGGCAGCATGCCTACATGTGGGGTGTGAAGCATGTCCAATGAATATTACACACACTAACACCTTTTCCCTATTTTCCAAAATTTTATTAAAGTACATTGAAGGCATAAAAATGAATAAAATCATCTCTACAAGGAGCACTACTAACAATGAGGCTTCACAAATTCAAAGATGGTGTCATATAAATCTACTAAATAAAACCTAGAAAGCTTAGATCCTTAAGATAAAAACACCAGATAAGGACTAAAACACTAGTGCCACTCCTATCCACTTTCATTTCTCCTATCTAATCAGAAAATGAAAATTATTATCCTATTTGTGATAGTGTCCTAGGCTTACATAATGACTATCAGACCCTATCTCAGTTGGATCAACATAGTTTAAGTTAAGTCTTGTTTTATCCCTCTTATTACTATTTTTATAAAATCTCTAATTAAAAATAAATTTCACAAATTAATAGCTCATTTACTACATGTTATTTACTGATTTATTAATCTAGACCCTTTAACTAAATTAGGAATAAAACCCCAATATTCCTAAAATTATTAAAATAGATATAAATAAGGATTATGATAGAATGAATTACGAATTTATTAAATAAATTATTTTTTAAATTTAGTTTTCACCCCCATGTTAGGAAGTAGATTCACACTTATGTTTCTAATAATATGTTATTAGTGTTGATCAAAAGGGTGCCTCTATATTTTTTTAGGAATAAGAGAGGGCGACCTTCTATCTATCTATCTATCTATCTATCTATCTATCTATATTATTATTATTATTATTATTATTATTATTATTATGTCAAAAAAATTAGCAAGACCTTATATGTTTCTATTATCCAAGGGAGATTGAAAGGATTCAAACTTTCAAGATAAGTGGAACCTACATCACATCAAAAAAAAATTGATTATACCATTTATCTAACCATTTACTCTATTAAATAATCTAAATAACTTGATAATACCACTAAGGATTATGAGGAGGCCTCTAATTAGAAGATCAACTTTTTAAAAATTATTAATATTATCGGTTGTCATCTTAGAGAACTTCCATACACCTACCTTGGGATTATAATATTCATTATAAATCTACCTAAACATTATTTTAACTCCTTTAGGATAGGTTACAAAATAAATTATCTAGATGGAAAGGTGTAATTATCTCTCAAATAGGCAAGCTAATGCAAATCAAGAGTACTCTTCAAGGTTTTCTAGTTTTTTAAATATCTTTGTTTAAAATACCTAAGAATATTTTAGAGTATATTGAAAGGATTCAAAAAATATATTTTTAATAGGATATGAGGAGAAAATTATATTCCCAATAGTTTCATGGGACAAATTTTGTATGCCAAAAAGTCTTAGAGGATTAGGGATTTGTAAGATCAAGTCTATGAATAAAGCCCTTATATCTAATATGGGGTGGAGTTTTACCAAAGATTTTTAATTTATGGATGGTTATCCTTAAATCTAAGTATATTCATTTTAAAGTGGTGTTTAATATCCCTTACGATTATCAATTCATTAGAGATTCTTGCTTTTGGAATTTTTTAATCAACAATAGTAATCTCATAAACTAGGGTTCTGAATGGAAGGTTGGAAATGGAGAAAGAATTATTTTTTTGGAATATTATTTGGCTATTGATATTCCTTTTAATTATTTAGAGTCATGGTATAATATTAAATAACCTCTCCAAAGGATTTATGGGACTAAATTTAAATATTATATTCATAATTTTGAGGGAGGAAGAGATTGGGAAAAAATGGTCAAAATTAACCTAGATAGGGAGGTTATCTCTATTTTGAATTAATTAAATTATTTACCTAAATGAATTAATATAATAAATATAATTAAATAATAATAATTATTACATATTGATTCCTTTTATGGAAATTATAATTACAAATCAGGTTATTGTTAAGTGATAAATGATATCCCTGATGGTTTTCAATGGAAAAAATTATTGATTATGGAATTGATCCCTAAAATATTTTTTTACTTTGGCTAATAGTGAGGAATAAAATTATTAATATAGATAATATTATAAAAATAATATTTATTATCATTAATATATGTGCTTTATGTCAAAGATATCTTGAAACTATGCAACATCTAATGTTAGATGTCCTCTTACTTTTAAAGTATAGGGCATCATTATGGAAAAAATAGACCTATTGGGTTCAACCTTATTTTTATGTTAGATATATGTAATATATATATATATAATATATATATATATATATATATATATAAACCCAATTTTAATAATAAGGAACTTTAAAAAATTAACTTATAATTATCCCATGTGTTATGGGTTTTTTGGAATGAGAGGAATGGTAGAATTTTTAGAAATAGTAATAACTCTAGTAAGTTAGTGGCCATCAAATTGAAAGAGTTGATTGAAAATTTAAAGAGAATCAAAATGGGGAAAAAGAATGAATTTAATGAATGATAATATAATATTTATATAATTTAGAATATAAATAATGTTGGTTGATATAATATAATTCATAGATTAGAATTAAGGAAAGAATGTGAGATGGTGTGTTATGTCTCCTAGTTGGGTAAAATTTAAATTTGATGTTTCCTCTAAATAATATCTAAGATTAGATTGGGGGGGGGGGCGTGGTATTCCTTAAAATAATAAGGATGAAATAGGATTATATTTTCCAAGGAACATGGTAGTTCAAACTAACCATTGATTTTAAGATTTAGCATCACTTTGTGGAATTCAGTTAGCAAAAGAGATTGAAGTTAAATAGTTGATAATTGAAGGTGATTCCCTCAATATAATAAATTGTTTGTCTAATAGATATGAGGTGAATTTATATATAAAAATTATGGTGGAGGAATCCCTAATATAATAAAATCACTTGAGAATGTTTATATTCAATAGATTTATATGGAAGGGAATCAAATTACTAAATAATTCAAAAATTTGGGAGTGGTCTATCATAGTTTCAATAAATGGGAAAGAAATGAGGACTTGTCTAATGTTATTCTACAAAATATTCAAATGGAAGATAATATTTAAAGATAAGGGGAAATTTTGATATAATCATATAGGGAAATATGACATCATCAATCCTAAAGTGAATTCTTTGGGAAGCATGGGATGTAATCATTTTATTTCATAAGGATAGTGATCTAGGTGCCTTAATGAGTAATCATGTTAATATGAATTTATGTATCAATGTTTGTGGAATAAGAGTGCTTAATTAGATCAAGTTATTGTTATTTTTTGACATGATAGCTTTAGATAATTTTATGGGATTACATTTTTAAAAATGTTTATAATTTCTATTGGTTTTAGTAAGGTCATCTCTAGAACTGAGAAGGGATCAAATTTGTTAAATACTATCCAAGATTGATTCAAAATGGGAAGAGACCTATGTAGAGTGGATCCATCCTTGGTGGATTATTTTAATAATAATACTAAGTTTTTGCGGCTCTTTCATGAATGATATTATCTATTTTCATTTAGATAATTCAAGGTTAAAACCCACACATTTTAATCAAATTTACCAAGAATTGGGATAAAACAGTGGTTTATATACTAGGTGTGTTCATGAAGTTTTAGAGGATATCATTGGCCATGTGATAGGCATTAAAAATGATGGTTTAAAATACTAAAATTATATTAATATAAATAAAAATGATGATAAGTAAAAATTTCTAAATGATGAGGAGCAACATATTGAGTTTCAAGTGGGAATCTCTCATCCTTTTGATGAAGTAGCCAAAAAAGTAATGAAACTCATGATACTAGAAGTAAGGTATAATATTATGTTGGTTTATCAATTTTTTTTATTAAATTAATTTAGACATCATGTTCTTATGAGATTTCCATTTTACATATTGATTTGTAACAAAAATTCTATTAAAGAATTATAAATTAGCAAACGGGTTTTCCATTGGCATTTATCTTCATGTTGTTTAATTTCACTAAGTCCCAAAAGGTGGAACATGCTACAATCATAAAACTATTGAATATGGATAATAAGAATGCTAAAAAATGTGGTTTGAGAAGTTGTGGTAGATGTAAATATCCTAAAGTGGATGTAATCAAGATTCTTGAGAAATAAAAGGAGAAGGTAGAGGTAGGCAATGGTAAATACTTGATTAGAGTCAAAGAAAATGTTTTTCCCATTACATATAATATGGAGGAAGTGGCATAACATCTTGATTTGTTAAAATGTCAAAGCTCTAAAATCAATAAAAAAGATTTCACTGAGGAGAAAGCTAAAGGTGAAAATAAGGTGAGGGATGAGTTTGATGAATTTATCAGGAATTTCAACAACCAAAAAAAATATGCATTCCATCATGGATGATTTGGAGATCCATAAGGTTTTTTTCATTTAGTTTATTAAGGTTAATAAAATAATAAAATAATCCCTTAACATTCTCAAGTTGAAATGCAGTGAATTCTATAACAAAGAGGATTTAAAGGAAGCAATGATAGTAATTAAGAGGTTGGAGGATAAATATTCTAATTTTTAAAAGGATAATTTGATGATTAAAAATAACATAGGTATCCTAGTTAAATTTAGTAAGGTATAAATTTATAATTGTATTAATAGCATGGTAAATCTTAAATACAAGCTTAAGAAGATACAAGAGGAATTTGAGATGAGAAAACCAACTGAGAAATCTGAAATTATTGCTAAGAATAAGGAAGAAGACCTAAAAATGAAAGGTATGGAACACATGGAAACGAAGATAAATAAAATGGTAGATACATAGAATTATGCTCATGTTGGGTTTTTGAATTAGGTTGTTTGGTTCTTTGTTTTCAATCTTTGTTTGATTTTTAGTGTTGGTTTTGTTGGTGTCGAGTGAATGTTTAGTTGTTTTGGATTAGTTATTGGTATTTTTTGTTAGTAGACCATTAGGTTCTTATCTAGCTATAATGGTTGGTCTAATAATATTTTTATTAGGGCGTGCCCTTGTAAAAATACCTCCTTTACTAATAATAAAAAATATTAAAACAATAATGGTGATTCTACATGTATGTTTTTTTTGTTATTTTATATAAGTAAATGAAACATTATTTTAATGTTATCACACTGAACTTATAAATTAATGCTTCATTCCCTTGTAAATTTTATTATTATATATTATTATTATTATTATTATTATTATTATTATTATTATTATTATTATTATTATTATTATTATTATTATTATTATTATTATTATTATTGTTATTGTTATTATTATTATTATTATTATTATTATTATTATTATTGTTATTATTATTATTGTTATTATTATTATTATTATTATTATTATTATTATTATTATTATTATTATTATTACTATTATTATTATTATTATTATTATTATTATTATTATTATTATTATGGGTAAAAAGAGGTTTTTTGAACTAGGGACCCAACCTTATTAAAAAAATAGTAGATAAGGCCCTTAAATCATAGATAATTGTAAAAAAATACTAAAAACTAAAATAATAAAATATAGCTAAAAAACAACTAGAAAAAAACACAAAAATAACAAAATATCAACTAGAGTTTTTGGCTTCGCAAGACTTATTACCAATTACTGATCATTTTATTTAGATCCATGTATAACCTCTAATACATCTAAGATGATTTATTGATCTCCTTGTCACATTCACTACATTTTATTTTCTTAGTGGTCTCTCCATCTTGCTATAATTCTCTCAAAATAATCCAAAAATACTCAAAAGCTACTATGTTATCTATCATTGATGTTATTCTTACTTCCATAATAAATTTGATGTTGTCCTTCATTATTTTCTTAGGAAATGGTTTTTAATTGATCCTTCAAAGAATAATTTTTCTTCATAAACCATCTAAGGATAGATTTCCAAAGCTCAAGTTCTTCCTAAATATTTTTCACCTTGATTTCTCCCTTCAAGGTTTTTACCACCTTATTAAACTCATCCTTGAGACACTTTTTACCAATAGGAAAGTCTACTATAGGTTGAGATCCTTCTTCACCTATTTTTTCCATTTCCTTGGTTTTACACTTCCTATGCTCTTTTCCGTCCTCATCAAAGGATGAATCTATTTAATTAGTAGAATAAAGACCCTTAACTACCATCTCCTTGATAACATCCTGACTATTCGATTGAAGGTCCCTAGAGTTGATTTTATAGTTTGGTTTACCTCCTCCACTAGGACATTGCCTCTTGCCCTTTAAGGCACTTATTAATTTATGTTTTATGCCACCTAAAAATAAGTCTTATTTATGTATTATTTTAAATCTTCTAGTTCCCTTGTTCATACCCTTCAAATATTTATGGATCATGAATATGATAGATTGATGTAGGGGTTGATTTTTCTATCCCTTTTTCACATCCAAAATAGATCTCTCAAGGTAGTGAAGGATGTATAAGGGTGGGATTATGGGTATTTGAAGATGAAAATAACTAAGAAAAAATAAATAAGAGTAATGCACCACATTTTATCTACCTTACAGTGTTATGTATAGCATGACTTACTTTGTAACTTCATCGAATGGATGAGGGAGCTCATCCCTAGAGAATCCATTGTACAAGGGAATGGGATATTCCTTATTCAAAATAAAAAATTTCCTTTCTTCTTTGAAGTCTCTTCTTATTTTTAAAACTTTGGTAACCCTGATTCTAATCCTTATAACCTGAGCTATGATCTCATTTGTGATCTCCATAGACATGCCACTAAATACCAAAACCTTATTGTTTCAATCCTTCACAAAGTATTTTGAAAAATGATTATCATGACCCTCTGCCCTCTACATGAAATCATCCAAACCACTATATATAAAATTTTCCAAACCTCCCTATCCTCCTTAATAAAGTCTATAATAATGGTCTTAATCCTTAAGAGATCCCCTCTCATTGATATAATATTGAATCAAAATTCAAGTATGGAGATACTAATGACATCTATTTACATAAAAATGTTATTAAAATCTAAAATTTCTCAAATCCCAACATTACTCTTGATAATGTTTCACAAGTTAAAATAATAAGTTCCTTTTGAAATGATTACCTTCATACTTTCAATAAAGTCATAATCCAACTTGAAGTTCCACCAAATATATGTGGTTACATTAGTCCCAAAATCTATAATTAATAGACTATAGTAAATAAAAATTATGTCCCTAATCATGAATATCCATTTAAACATGATTAACATCTTCTAGGTTGATCCTTTAACAAGTAAGACTCAGTAAACCTTATTTATTGAACCACTTTCTTACCCCCTAAGGGCCACTTCTTCATTGGAAAACCAATTAACCACAAAGTTTCACTATAAATATGTTGAATGATAACTTTTATCTATTACATTTTTTTAAGGATATGATTTTATAACATTAATTTCACTATATCTTGGAATAAATTTTATATATATGTGGCATCATTAGAACTATCTCAACACTAGGGAACTAAACTAATAAGAAATATGTTGGAACAATTATTTTTTTCTAATTACCCTAATTTTCCAATTATTTATTATGGATTTAATGAAGGTTCATTTAAAAATTCAAATAAGTAGTAGGGATAAATATATTTGGATGTTTTTTCTCATTATTAATTTTAAGGTGGAAGAGCTTAAATTGACTAAGGTCTCAATATTCTTGAACCTATTTATTTTAATATTGATTGTGATCAAATGAAAGGGACCAAGATACATAATAAATACAATGGTAAGAATTGTAATAATGTATCATGTTGTGCTTAAGTTTGGTTTTGTTCTATAGTAATGATAAAATTATTCAAAGGATATTAGAGTAAGAATTAAGCAAAGTATTATTTAATTAATATTTGACTAAAATTTGGTGATGTGTTTCTGATTATATGAAGGTATGAAGCAATGAAAATAATATGAATTTTTTATTAAAAAATGCTCATGAAATATAGTTGTTATCTTTCCATGGACCCATGCTTGAATTCTTTTATATGTTTAGAAGAAGATCTTGGTATAAAAATAATATGTTTCTTTTAGTCAATGTATTTTATGCATGCTTAGTATTCTTATTATTGTGACTCTTGAACACACTTATGTTACTAGGCCACTCATATTTGAAGATACTATGTGTGCATATAAAATAGTGATATGTAATATGAAATGAGATTGGAACTAGTATTGATAGAAACCAATGACTATAACCTTATATTATTAAAGAGTGTCATGTCACAAAGTCAAAAACCTAATATGTTAATCCTAGAAACATGACATGTGAAAAATTTTATTATTGATAATTTATATTTATGCTTATTGTATTCTTTTTTTGGTGACTTTAGTTTCATGTTTTGGAACCATTGTTAAAGAAAATATTTGAAATTTAGCTTTTGTATTACAAATTAATTATATTATTCTTTATAAGATTAAAAAAAAATATTTTATGTTGTTTGTGACTCTCATCATTTTAGTAAGTGGATAGGTAATGAACTCAATTTATCAAGACTTTCTCTTTATAATTATTGCATTATTTTGTTGGTGACTTTAGTTTCATGTTTCAAAACCATTTTTGAAGAAAATATTTGAAACTTAATTTTTTTATTATAAATTAATTATATTATTATTTTTAAGATGAATGAGCTTTTTTTATGTTGCTTGTGACTCAATTTATCATAATTATCTCATTATTTCAATAAATGAATAGGTAATGAGCTTAATAAATGTTTTTAAACTATGGAAATTTTATCAAAATGATGAGACTTGATAACTAAAAAATTTATGAAGTAGATATATTTTCATTCTTAAAAAAAGGATTTTTCCTTTTATATTGATTATATATAATTAATTGTAGTATATTATGAGACAAAAATATAAATAATCTCACTTTTAGACATGTTTAAAAAAAAATTCAACCCTTGATAGGGTGAAGGAATGATGACACATCATGTATATGGTATGAGACACATGTGTGAAATTTTATCATTCAATAACTCTATTGATGATTCATTTGGTTTTATTTTATTTTATGGTTTATGATAATATTTGGATAAGTGAAAGGATGATGGCACTTTATGTAGGTGGTATGGATCACTAGTGTGATTAATAATCATTATTGCACTTATCAAATATTTTTCTCATGTTGATTCTTTAGTTTTTGTGTGAATATAAATGTGTTATTGATTATTGCTTTGAATATGTATTTTGGTATGTATGGATGTGCATCTAGGAACATGAAAATTATATGGATTGTGGAGATCATTAGTTTAAATTTTCAAGGTAATATCTACACATATAATAATAGAGTTATATATAATATAATGTAAATCAACACAACACAAATATATATTAGTCACCAAGATGACCAAATATGGAGTATATTCATAATATAATGATACCCTTAAGGTGTGTAATCATCATACAATAATCCTTAATGAAGGAATAACTCTAAATTTTCACTTTGATGGGGACACCATATAATATCCTTATTAAAATAGAAGACTCAAAACTTACTTGATATAGATAATAATGATAGTCATCTCTTTTATATATAACTCTTATTACTACTAATGGATGGGTACACGCATATTCCCAATGTAGGCCAACTCATTATAATAATTTCATAAATTTTGCATTTAAGCTAATATATTTTACCCACAAAACTAAGTGTAGTGTGTAACCCAAGTCGTAATTTTCACCAATCCATATATTTTATCATACCCTATCCCTAAGTACATAAAATTTACTATGAAAACAAGAACTAAATTTATAATCTAGATGAAGTGATGTGGGATTTTTAACTCCTAAGAATTATGGCCATAAACATATATACTTGTTATGTATTATTAATTTTTTATTTCATGTTCTAATTCACTATTGAAACTTGCTTTATTTTATGTTGATATAGCTACATGTGACTTATATGCACATAATTTTATCTCTTATTAATGGTTTTACATCTACCTTTATCATGAAGGGTTGGGGCCTCTCTAAAAAATAAGAGGTGTGTGGGATCCAAAATGCTACAGTTTTATGTAAAGCCTTAGACAATTCTTTCCCTCTTCATACATAGCTATTAGTAGTAGTGACAATATTTGGTGAATGTATGGATTAATTTATAAAGACTTGTTCTTGTATTCCTAAATTTGATAGCATAACTTAACATATTATAGGATGAATTCATGTATTATAAAAGTGTATATGAAAGATAAATAATATGCTGATATTTTAAACTTTATAATTCATATTTAGAACATATTCATGAGATTAATTTAAATTTAGATACACATTGAAGATGTGCAATGATGAATGAAAGAGTTAAGGATTTGTTATGATTTAGACCTTACTTTGAGATATACTACTAAATAACATTGATTTATTATTAGTAGTACATATTTTAATATTTCAATAAATTTGTACCTTAAAAAAAAGAGAAATGCTAATTTTAGTTATTTTACTTATCACTTGCTATGAATGAATACTCTAATTTTATAAAATAATGTATATTTTAGATTTATGAATTTATTTTAATCAGTAAAATAGGGTTGTGGTGTCCCTCACATCTTTCATTACTAAAAATAAGATTTACGAGAAGATCTAGTCTTGATAGAACTAGTCAAAGCAAAGTTAGGAGAGTTACCACAAGGGAAACCCCCAAACAAATAAAAAAATATACTTGAAATAGTGTAAAATTAAAAAAGGTATAAAATTTGAGACCATTTTTGAAAATAAAAAACCATCATCTATCCATAAAAGATTATTTTAGAGTCTCCAAGATAACATTCTTAACAAAAAAAAACTTCAAAAAATAGGCAGATCAACATCTATAGAAACATGATTGAGTAGTTTTCTAGAGGAAAGATCACATCATTTGTTAAAGATAAAAAATGGATCAAATGAAAAGGGTGGGGTATATTCCACATATTATCCACACAAAATAATAAGGATATCCATCCAAATCCATATCTAAACCATAACTCTATAGATTATAGATCCATGTAAAAACATTTCATAGCAATACCCCAAAAAAAAAAATCCACATAAAATAAAGTTGATAATAGTTATTCTAGTGGTTTAAGTAATAAAATAAAATTAAAATTATGAATGTAAATAACTAAATTTATTTTTAATTAAATTATAATGACTTGTTGATTTTAGTGTCTATTACATGTCTAAATAAACATGACAAATTTGTTTATGTTTTTGGTACTTAATATACATTTGTAATGTACCTAGAAATAGTATAAATAAAGGGGCATATGATGTTGTAGATCAGAAAAGAATAAGAATTGTAATTGAGCATTTATCTAAGGAGGTATCCCCCTTGAAGTGGCAAGCGATTGCAGAGTTATTCCTTCCCACCAAAAAGGAATTGTGTGTAATCAACATTTTGAGTTTAATATATGTAGTTTATATTATTATTATATGAGTGTGAGTATAAGGTTCCTAACATTTGGTATTAGAGAAATTTTTAGGGATGTTTACATGATCTTGATTTATATTACAAGCACATTTGGGAGCTTTATGGAACAAGTCTAAGAAGTGTATATTTACATTTTTTGTCCTAAAAAGAACCCAACTATTCTTATTCAAACTATTTATAAATGGTATTAAATCAACCCAAAATTTTTATGGGTTTAATGTTCCTTTGTCTTATCTGTCCTTAATATTTTGTATTTTTTAATTTAGTTTGGTATTTTTAAAGTTATCAAATTTTTAGTTACTATTTTATTATTTAAAAAAAAAAGTCATGGAGCCTCTATTTTATCTAGAGAAATGCATTCATTAAATAAAATTCATGTTATTTTAGATATAATTGAGCTTCGCTTCCATATAACCATGTAATATGATGTGGAAATTAATGCATGGATAGGTTGGGAGCATAAGTATAGTGAATAGTATGTGGATTTATTTCGTATAGTTGAAGAATAAGAAATATAAATAACTAGATGGATGGAATTGGAGGGTATTTGTAGAGCATGGAATGAATATCTCCTTAACTTAGATGAGGGTGATTTTGGTCTTCTTTTTATCGAGTATTCCATACATATGTTAGATACTTCTTTTCTTCTTCCTTCTAATTTATTTCCATAATTTAGTGAGTTCTTTAGTGGGGTTAGATACTTAAACAAAAATGTATGTCAAGATTAATGCTAAAGGGAATGGAATGTATCCTCAATTAGTACATTAATAAAACTATTTTGAACACCCTTTCTCTCAATTTGAAGTGATGATAATCATGATTCAATTTACACTTCAATCTATATTTATAGTGCTCATGTTCACCATGTTGTTGTATATATTCACCTCCCAACATAGAAAGAAGAAGTAGAATAAAAAATGGATGCATGGATAGGCTTCTATCTGGTCTTCAACCTATTTTAATATGTATGGTTTAACCTTGATTTGATCATCCTCCAATTTCTTATCATGTTTCGATGGTGAAATAAATTTAAGAGGGATGAAATTTAATGAACATAGATAGAGGTATAATAGTAGAATAGTAGAATAGTGAATAATCTCACATGCATTACAATGATTAGTGGGGTAGGTAATAAATATTATAAATAAAGGGTCATATGTTGTTATAGATAACAAAATAAGAATAATTGTAATTGAGCATTTCTCTAAGGATGTATCCCCCTTGAAATGGCAAGCGATTGTGGAGTTATTCCTTTCTACCAAAAAATAATTATGTGTAATCAGCATTTTGAGTTCAATATATGCATGTTATATTATTATTATTATGTGAGTGTGAGTATGAGGTTCCTAAAAGCATTAGTTATATTAGTGTAAATATGTTTATGGATAAGTTAAGAAACTTATCAAAAGGGTAATTCAAATTCACATATTAAAACATTAGAAGAGTGATTTTTTAGTATCCAACTAAAGATATTTTTACACATAATTGGTAGACTATTTGTTCTAACCCAAAGGTAAAAATTGGCAAACTATGTATTCTAACCCAAAGGTAAAAAATTATCACAGTGGACATCACATTTAATATATAATAGATGAGTAGGATCATAAATATAAAAATAGAAAATTCTAAAATGAATCTAATGAAATTTATATGGATCAAGGTTGGAGAGTCTCTAATGTGGGTGTAAATTTATCCAATAATAACCAAATGTACACAAGTGGGCTAAGTGCTGAAATTTATGATAAAGACACAATAGAGAACAATGTTAAAATATTAGGTGTCTACATGGTGGCACATAAAAAAATACCTCACTAGAGGGAAAAACTTATGTATCATCTTGTTTTCATCTTTTGTCTTGAATTTTTAGCTTAGGCTCATAGTTTTACAACATTACATAAATCGATGTATAATATAGAGGGAGTTACCTTAGGCATAGATTTTGATATTTTTATGCTATTAGTGAATAAATTTTTTGTGTGGTCACTCATAAATTAGAGTGAGTTCTATATGGACTTAGATGTCAATGATTAAATAATATAACATACAGATATAGAAGTTAAAATTGACACCTAAACATGCGTATCCATCATCTTAACTAAGACATAACTTATTATATACATATTAATTTTAAATTATATCATTTTTTAATTAGATCATTAACATGAATATTATATTTTCAAATCTAAACGTATGTGGTGATAAAAATTTATATGACACATTCCATTTTATCTTTTTTATGCCTCTAATAGTAATTTCTTGATTGACTCATACATCTTCCTTTGGAATGTGGTGTCTTATTTTAAATAACTTGCATCTTCTTGGGGCTTACACTACCTCATTTTTTAACCTTAAAACACATTACATGTGTGTGATATGAAAAATCATCCTTATTTATTTCTTGTTATGTTGTTCATACCTATCAACTTATTATTCTTTGGCATTCCCTTGATTGATTAATTTCCTATGTTATTATGATTTTCATACTACCTTGGATATTTAAGTAGGAATTTGTCTCCTTATATGTATGTATTTCTTGGTTTTTAGTTGTTTCTATGCAAGTTTCTTGGAATGCCCAAGATATTTGATTTTAGGTTTGACCTAGGATTTTTGAAGGGGTTGAATTCTAAGACATAATATTGAATATGACACATGATATTTTTGAGTTTTGGAATTAATTATATTTTTAGATATGTATTTTTTATAAGTGTGTTTCCTTTGGGAACATATATTTATATTTTCAAAGTTAAAATTAGGATCCATTTAATGGAAATATGAGTGCACAATATGAATCATGTTTGGTGAATTATTACCCCAATAAAAAAATTTAAGAATTGCCAAATGAAATTATATAACATTTATTGATCACTTTATATTAATCACCCTTAATGATGTGATGTAGAGAAGATTTCCATTATATACTATACCAATCTCTGATACCCGCAATAAATCATACATGCATCAAAAATCCTCAATGTCCCTTAAGCAACTTTATGTTTGACTTGAAATCAATATTATGTCAGCATATCACTGGTTAGGTTTATTAAACTCCTTCATAATGCATTTATAACCTTGAAACATCTCAATATTCAACCCTTAAACTCATTATATCCACCTTCAATCTCTTCTTTTACCAATATTTTTCACTAGTCTTGGCCAAATCCTCTAAATCTTGATTTGGGTTTCAGATGTACAATCTACCAAATTCAATGGATTATTTCAAGGTCAACAAACTTTTCTCTATCCACCTCATACACTCTCACAATATCAACTTTTTCCTTGACATGTTCAACCCTCATCTTCTCTTCAAGTCTACTAGACTTTTTTTTACTATATGGACTTGTATGATAAATACAATGGAATTTTGGGAAATTGAATTATCCCAATACTATCCTCTAGTTATCTTGAATTAGCCCATTTTAGGCCTCTTTAGTCCTATTTTTAATACAATATTATATATATATATATATATATATATATATATATATATATATATATATATATATATATATATATATATATAAAAAATGATTCTATACAACTATGAAACCCTTAAAACATTATTTTCCATGTCATTATATACCAAACTACCAATTTTGATCCATTTTCAATGGTTGCTTCATCTTTTATTCCACCTTTTGTTCTTATGCACTGAAATAGGGTTTACATGGTCTGTGATAGACCCAAGAGGGTTTAAAAGGAGTTTTGGTGAATCTCTTTAGATTTTAAACATTTAAAAGTGAATATTAGGGTTTTTCGTAACTTAGATCCACCTTCCCCAAGCATTAGTTTGTTTTGATCATTCATTAAACATGTTTAATATAGGAATTTCCACATACTTTCTTAACATAGTCTAATTGTTTCACTCCTTATAGACCTGAGAGGGTTCCTTGTTTATTTAAATGAGAATTATTTGATTTAAAAACCTACCAACACTTTTATAGGCTATGTATGACTATATTCAACTTATTCAATCTCCAAGTTCCTTGGAATAATTTGTATCACATTTCTAACATGAATTATACAGAGATTTAATTACTCAAACTTATTCACTATAGGAAACTAAAGGGTTTTCATTCCATTCACCCTTACCTGAAAGGTTTTATGAATTATTATACACCTTATTCACTATCCAATAATCTCCATCCATTATTACAATCTATTTTTGGGGATTCATATTAGTTCTTTAATTGTTTACTACATGAAATACACACATACTACCTATATGTTAAAAAATAGGGTTATATGCAATTTAACTTTGAAATGGGCTTGTAACTCTTTTTTCAAAGTCCTTCATTACCACCTTGTCATTTTATCTCATCTTCATACCATAACTAACTCTTAAAAATACACTGATCCATCATCCAAATAGGGTTTTTACCTATGTATGTAGACATAGTAGCCTATAAATTTAGGTATAGTTCATCATGAAATAGGTTAATGAAATGAATTGAAACAATTTTTAGGAATATCAAAAATGTTTTAGAAGACTTATCAATTCATATCAGTAAGCATTCTTGATTTTGTATAGTTCATCATGAAATAGGTAATGAAATGAATTGAAACAATTTTTATGGAATATCAAAAATGTTTTAGAAGACTTATCAATTCATATCAGTAAGCATTTTTGATTTTATAGAATCATTTACAAATCAACCTCTCAAATTCAATGCAATGTCACCATATGTGGTCACAGTCCTACAAATTACATTCTTAAGCATCTATAGAACAAAATTATCAAATATTCAAAAAATCTTTATTCTTCAATTGTAATTATAAAATATATCAAAAAAAATCATATAATTATTTATCTCAAACATGTTATTGTTTATTTACTTTCATTCTATTTATATACCACTATCCGATTAGATAAAGTACAAATTTTTATTTTCAATATATTCTCTCCTTTATCCTACCCTACGTACCTCTACCTCTTCCAAAAAACTTCATAAATATCTCCTAACTTCCTACTAAAATTACCTACTCTCCCCTTTTTTACTCTAATGGGATCCAACTTCTTATTTGAAAACAAAAATCTTGTTACACCAAAAAACTATCTTGGTAATTGTCGACACTTGGATTAGCACCTTTGAGGAGATGTTCATCTCTCCTCATCTAAATGGAATAATATAGTAATCTCTCTTGCCATGGGTGATAATTTTGTTGAGATGAATCTCTAGATAAGGGGCTAGCTTCCCTTGATACACCTTTAAAGACTCTTTTATACCCAACAATTAAGGATAAAAGGGTTCATGAAAATAACCAAGAAAATAAAAAAGGTGGTGTACCAATGTTTATCTCCTCCTATTTGACTAAGAATACACTACATAATTACCAACATAGTTTTTCTCACATAAAACTCACAACTCCTTATGTTTTATCACATCAGTGTTTCACATGTTAGATTCAAGAAGGCATTCAACATTTAAGAGAGTAGTGGATGATTCCAAGAAGGAATATAGTCATATGCTACTTCTAAATTATCTATACACTTAGAAAAGAATACTAACAAGGACCTGGAATGACACTCTTTCTGCATATTGGTAGACCATCAAGAGTACAAGCTAGAAAAGACAATCTTTCACTAGACTAAACTGACAAGATTCAAGTCATCACTCAATAGTACTATATGTGAGTGGAAAAATAACTTGTATTATATCTTCAAGAGTATTTTGAGTACAAATATATCTATAGATTTCCTAATAACCAGTGGAGGCTCCTCAAATAAGCCAAGAGAATGCATATTTATAGTTTTGAGAGGTGAAGTGAGCAAAGGAAGTCCATGGGTCACTTAGACATGTGTCATGTTAAGAGAGAAAATTATATTTGCATGTGGGAGAGGTGGGAAAGCTATGTCATGTCACCAAATTAATCAATTATAAATGAATAAATTATAACTAAACCAAATGCCTCAGTTACAATTAAATCAACTACAGTTGAATAAGCTATAGCTAAATCAAATGCCTTAGTTACAATTGCCATTTGTTAGCTTTATACTCACCTTAATATTCCCATCGAGCCTTTTAACACTAAAAACTATTTTTCATGGAGTTTGACTCTCACAAGGAGTTTATGTCCACTGGAGTCTAAAGATCATTGTCTTCTTATGGGTTGCTAAGGCAACTAAGGTAGAGGATGGTTGGACAGCAGTTAGGAGAAAGAAGTCTAAGCCTTTGGTCCCTCCTCTAGATATGAATCTTTGGTCATGAAAAAAGAAAAATTTTAACTTAAAAGATTCATCCAAAGTTCCCTTTTGCTGATTGGTTTTTTGGGGACTACTAACAATGGTCGTTGTTTTGGTTTGCTGGTTACTAGTCTGGAAATTGAATTGTTCACCTTGCTATTCCTTGGTTAACTTCCAGATTAGTGTTTTGACAGCTATTTTTCATGGTCATATTTGTGGGTAACAGGTCCCTGTAAAACCTGGTTTTGGTTCTTCTCTGTAATCAGGTTCTGTTAACCTGGTTGTGCTTTAAGGTTTATCTTTCTCCTTGTGTAGGGTTTTGAGGTCCCTTCAAAACCTATTTTTACCTTAATCTAAAACAACTATTTTTCATAGTTTGAAATTGACTTTTTATGGGCCATCACCCTCCTTTTTCCTTTAGAATATTTTCCTTGGACTCATTATTTTGATCTACTTGGGACCCACTATTTAAATGCCAATGGCTAGCCCTTGACCCTAAATTTGATGTTTGTAGACCCATCATGAATTATTTTAGTATATTTTCCTTAGACTCTTTTCCCAAACAATATTTCATTGACTTATCTTCTTTCAGGTTCTTTCCTGGTGGATACTTTATTTCAACACTTTTCCTAAAAGAAATACTTCAAGCTTTTGATTTTGACCATTTGTATGGATAATTTTCCTAAAAAAAATCCTATGAATCCTTTTTTAATGACCTTTCAACTTTTGAAAATGGACCATTTGGTTCTTTGAAATGTTCCTTTGAGTTTCTTGAAGTGGACCTTCAAAACTCTTAGATGACCCCTTCAGCTTCTTAAAAATGACCCTTCGGCTTTCTATGTGGCACATTTCAGCCTTTTTATAAATGTATTTCTATGTGGTGCCTTTCAGCCTTCCTATAAATGTTCTTTAAAAAAACTGAAGTCCCCTTTGAAAAAAATAGAGTGCCTTTTAGAAAAATTGAAATGTCTTTCAAAAAAGTTGTTTCAGACAAAATGTCTGAAATAATTCATTTAGAAAAGTTGAAAATTGCCATTTAGAAAAGTTGTAAGTGTTTTTTGTAATATTTGTTTCAAACAAAATGTCAAAAACAATTCCTTCAAAAAAGTTGAAAATTACCCTTCAAAAAATCTAAAAAGACCACTTCATAAAATCTATCTCGGACAAATTGTCTGAAAGAATTCAGCACTTAGCCAAATGAAAAGTCTAAAAGAAATAACACTTAGTAAAAAAAAATACTTGAAAGGATTACTATGTAAAGGCTTAGCAAAATACCAAAACAAACTTCCCAAAATATATAGACTTGTACATTTGTTAGGGGCTTTGTCAAAAAACACTTTTTCTAAAGAAAATTTACATAATGGACTTACCTAAAGGTATATACTTAGGTGGCTAAGTTTTCAAAAGGGGTACCCAATTTTAGCATAAAAGGCCAAAATTTGGTTAACAAATTGGTGACTCATAGGGGTAGTATGCCTGATATACTAACCATACTAGTAGCCAAAATAATCCATTGGGTATGGATTCATCTAAGGACACCTAACAAGGAAACATTGGCCATGACTCAAATACTTAAACAACACATCTGAATATAATGAAAACCCACACTACAAGGCATAACACACAACAAGAACAAAACAAACTAGACATAAAGAAAAGTAAAACACAAGACAACTCACACATGTGTGTAAGCACTTAAGGAACACAAGGAAAGAAAGAAACTATGTATAATGGAAAAGAGGAACCTCAATAACAATGTTTTAGATATATAACATTGATTGGGATATGCAGCTCCTCTCCATCCAACTTTGAAAGTTGGAAAGCATTGTGTTGTTTTCACTGTGTGATCACATATGGACCACTCTAAAAAGCATCAAACTTTGTGTGTCTTATAGGCTTGGCCTTATCTTCATCCCATTTTAGGATAATGTCTTTTTTTTTCAAACTCCTTGGCATGTATTTTTTGTCAAAATATTTATTTGTTTGCTCTTGGTGATTTTTCATGGTGTGCATAGCTTGATTTCTTGTTTCCTCAAACTCCATTAACTCACATAACCTGACCTCTATGCTATCATTATCCATCAATTGTAGCTGATAGGTAAGATCTAAAGCTGGTAACTCAAGAGAGATAATAATTCTAGCTTCCCTTCCATAGACAAGTGTATATAGTGAACTCCCAATTCCTCTCTTTGGGGTGATCTTATCAGCCCAAAGGGCTATCTTCAACTTGGTGTGCCAAGTCCTTTGATTTTCCTCCATTGTCCTCTTAATGATCATGATTAAGTTCTTGTTTTTAGACTCATCTAGTCCATTCCCTTGGGGGTAATATTTGGAGGAGGTACTAAGATAAATGCCATGATTCAAATCCCATTCACTTGTTCTTTCTCCTATGAAGGCTAAGGCATTATCTAAGATTATGGTTGAAGGAGATCCAAACCTTGTTACTATAACTTCATATAAGTCAAAGACTAAAATTTCATTAGACTTCTTAATATCTATAGCCTCCACCCATCTCATAAAATAATTAGTGGATGTCAACACCCACTTATGACAAGCACTAGAAGGTGGACTGATTAGGCTTATGAAATCCAAACCTCATTACATGAAGGGTTTCTCAACTTGGATTGGATGAAGAGGCAAGATAGATATTTTTTTTTTCATAAAAAAGAGAACACTTTTTACATTCTCTTACCCAAGCATGGGCATCTTTGAATAAGCTAGGCCAAAAATATCCATCCCTCATTATCTTGGTAGCTATGGTTCTAGGAGTAAAGTGACCACCAGGTGATCCATCTTAGAACTCAATGAGTACCTTATCAATTTGATTAGAATCAATACACCTTAATAATACAGCTAAATATTCTTTCCTAAATATCACTCCATCAACAAGTACACAAGGAATGGATTGCAGCCTAAAGTACCTTCTCTTGGCCCTATCAAGACCTTGTGGACACTCACCAATTTGAATGAAGAGGATCATGTCCTATGTCAATTTCTCATAGATGAAGGTGTAGTTGTCATAGATTCATCATAAAGTATTAAAACAACTTCTTTTTGCTCTTTCTATTCTGAAGTAAGATGTTTACACAATCCTTTTCCTTTTACTAACTTGGTAGTTTTGATACCCACATCATATTCCATCACCCTTGTGATCCATCCTTCCCTCTTTTCATTCAAATCTCTATTCAACAAAAAATATTTTACACTAGTATGAGGCACAATAATGTGATTCTTGTTGTTAGACAACATATGTCTGAACTTCTTCAAACTCCTTATAGCTGAAAGTACTTATTTCTCAACATATGTGTACCTTATCTCATAGTCATGCAAACCTTGACTAAAGAAATTAATAGGATATTCAAAATTTTCATCATTATCTTGAGTAAGACTTGTATATATTACCTCTTCATTCCCAAAAGTATATAGGTTGAAATCTTTGGAAAAGTTAGGACTTGCAATGGTAGGAGCTTGGGTAATAGCTTTCTTGATCTCTTCAAAACTTTATTTCCTCCTTCTTGTCCAAGTGAACACCTCATCCTTCCTTATCATGGAGGTTAAGGTCTTGAATAAGTTATAAAAATTAGGGATAAATATCCTAATGAAATTTATCCTACCAAAGAATCTTTGTAAACCCTTCTTATGTTTAGGCAAAGATGGCATTCACCCTTTCTAGATGAATGGACAAGCCTTTCTTCGAAATAATATGTCCTATTATTTTGTCTTCATAAATATAAAACACACACTTATTTGGGTTTAGAGATATCCCAAACTATCTACACCTCTCAAAAATTTGAGTTAGGTGCTTCAAATGATCTTTTTCTTCCTTGGAGAAAACTATCACATCATCAAGATATACCAATATGATGTGATTGATTAATCCTTAAAAACCCATATCCATTGCATGTTGAAAATTATCTATATAATTAGACAACCCAAAATTCATTTTACTATAATCATATTTACCCCATTTGGTAGTAAATGTTGTCTTATACTAGTCACTTTCCTTTACCAGAATTTGATTATACCTAGAATACCCATCAAAGAGCGAGAACCTTTCACTACCAGCCACAACTTGAAATATTTATTCCATGGAAGGGATTGAGTAATGATCCTTAAAATACACTCTATTCAGGTCCCTAAAATCAACACACAACCTTATCTCTCCATTCTTTTTCCTAAGAGGAACTAAGTTTTCCAACCAAGATGAATGCTTAATGGGAAAGATGATTTTGGACTCAATTAGTTGGGTGAGTTCTTTCCTAATGAGAGGCTCAATCTTAGGATTGATTAGCCTTCACATTTTCTTAATAGGCATATCATTCTCATCTAACTCTATAGTACATTGAGCTAGATTTAAATCAAAACCTTTTAAATCACTATACTCCCATGTAAAGACATCAAAAAATTCTTTACATAACTCAATGAAAGCATGCTTCTCTTCGCTAATACATACCTTCCCAAGTAAAATAAATTTATCTTTGAATATCTAAACCTTCTCATAATTTTATTTCTTGGTAGATATTCTTACTTCTCTTTCCTTAGTTGGTCATCATCATTGAATGTACTCTCAAGAGTGACTAGGCCTTTAGGGAGTTTGTTAGACTTTAATTGCACAATCTACCTTCCATATTATTGTTGTATTTTAGACTAACTCTTGGAAGAAATATCAACTTATTCTTGTTGAAAAAGTGATATTTTTTTGTCACTATCAAACACCTAATAATTAGTGACATTATTTGGTATGGAAGGCCTTATAATCACTTTTAGATGAGGTTGGTTCTTGTTCTCTGTTATCCATTTTGAGACATCAAACTAAGCTCCAATTTATAACAACCTATCATCATGATTATTATCTTCTCTTAAGATATTAGTGATTTTTAAGGCTTTGAAATATTCCACAAGATCCCACACTTTATGCTTATAGGACTTAATCAAAGAGTTTTTTTGTCAAATTCTTCCCTCTAACCTGATTGACAACAAATTCGCTATCACCAAACACTTGTAATTATTTGACACCTCTTTTCCTATCCTATTCAAGGCCATGAAAAAGGGATTAATATTATTATACATTATAGGTTCAAGATAACTAAAATTTTAAAGTTGAAAATACCTTTCCTTTGAGGGTGAAACTAACATTCCTCCACCACCAGCCTCAATCTTGCTTCTAGACCCATCAAATAAAAACTACCACAAGCCATTCACATCCTCACTTTAATTCATCAAAATTAGGCATGAAATATTCCTTACAATACATATAATAGACTCTAATAATATATGCTTCAATCAACTTGTAAGGATCATGCTCATAGTTTTCATCTCCCCACTCATCTAGGAACAAATCAAAAACTCCCTCAAGGGAAGATGATGGAGATTGGTCAATATGAAATTCCTTTTCATCAATGATAGAAAAATTAACATTTTCCAAATTAGGTGAGTAAAGTTCCAAGTGATCTCTATGAATAGGTTCTAACTCAATCTTCACTTTGGTGTCATAATTTATCCTAAACACCATATATGACCAATTGGCTGCCAAATATCCACCTATCTTGGATGTGAAGGCTCTTGATAAGCAAAGATCAAAATAGAGATGTATATATGCCACCACCACATCATGAGGAATTTAAAAAGTAGGAAAAACATGAAGGATCAAATTCAAACCTTTAACTACCCCTAAAGTCTTGGTTGGTGATCCATCCAATTGGCAAAATCCTTTAGTCCTTGGCTCATACTTGAAGCCTAACTTATCTGCTATACATTTGGGGATAATGATATTATTTATTTACTATATATGATGAAATTATGAAGCAATTATTATAATAGGATAAATAGGAGGATTATTCTCATCTTTTTTCACTTCTCCATCTATAGATTGAGTTTCATTGACTAAAACCACATTGTCATTTCTAGATGGGCCAACTTGTTTACCCAATCCATGCAATTCATTTTGGAGTATATCTTTCTAACCTAGTAATGTTATATAATCCCAAAATTATATGTTCATATGAAGCATCTTCATCTGGTCCACCACATTTATGGAAGGATAACTCACCTTGGGGTTCTCTTTATGAACATTGGCACCTTATGATGTAGCTTGTGGAGGTAGAGTTGTAACAACTAGCCTAAAATTTTGAATCCTTTGATTTTATTATAGTTTTGGAGTTTTATTAATCCTAATTATCATAGGAGATGATGTAAGAGTCAAAAAAAATCCTTGATTGGCTCCTTGAGCTTCATCAATAGCCCTCCTTTTGGACCTAATATTAGAGGCAACACTAGTATTCTAATTGCTTATATTTCCCAAGTAATTAATGGCAAAAAACTCACCCTAAAAATGATTTATGAGGGTAGAATTAGTTTTATTTTTTCTATTTTCCACCCCTCCTTTCATATATCCTTCAAATTTTGAAACTTAGAAAGATTGACTATCTTGCATTACTATGCCTTGATTGTGCATCTCATTTGCATAAGAAACATGATCTTGACCATGTTCAAAAGATGGATAGTTGGGTTGTTCTTGGACCAAGTTATTTTGATTAGGTACAAGGTATTTGGAATATGAGGGATAATTACAATTATATATTTTATAAGGCTTGCCATGGGTGATTTGGCCTTGTCCTTGTGCCTTGTTTTGGAAAGGAGGTCTACTATTTTTCCCAAATTGATTATATGTTTGATATGGCCTATAACCTTGAGTTTGTTGTCTCTTGAGGGAAACTAACTCATTTTTAACAATTTGAAGAAATATTTTAACTTCATGGATTTAATATAAAGGAGCAATGGAAGGCCTTTCTTGATTAGGAAAATGGGCTAAAGTGGGCAATGCACATTGACTAGGAGAATGCAAATCAAGGAATAGTGGCATTGGAGTCCTAAGAGCTATATTTCCTACTTAGACAAAATAATTCTCAACATTAATGGATATTTAACAGGTAGTAGGAAATGTATTTCCACCCATAGATTGAATCACCATGGCAATGTCACTATTCAATGCTTTTAGGTAGTATAGAAATGCATAGTTTGGAGTAGGTCTCACAAGAGCTAGAATCTTATCTCATGTTTTTTGAAATCTAGTATTAAAATATTTCATAAACTCATGTGTTTCCCTCTTGATTGTGGTCAATTTTTTAGCTATAGATAGGTAGTCACTCTTTTCCCCAAACCTATTAGTCAATAGATCTCCTAATTCATCCTATGAGCTAATGGAATTTATAGGTAGAGTCCCATATCAATCCAAAAGTTTTCCTTTGAAAGATAAGGCCAGAAACCTAATAGCTACATTATTGGGTAATGTTTTGGATATTACAAAAAAAATCTATATTCTTAATGTGCTCAATGGTAATAATAGGACCATCCCCACTGAAAGATGTGACACTTTTGAGGGATGCCCTTAGAATTTGATCATATTGGTCAAGATGCAAGGGAGATTCCCTGGTCGAAAGGCATAAAATTTTATCTTCTATCCATCTTGGAATGATCACTATGGATATTAGGAATGGAATGTAACACAAACTTAGAAGCTTTAAACACAAAATCTCTTTTGTAAGGATGAGTGTTTATAAATCTAAACCGTTTGGTCGAATATGGAGGTAGTTGCACAAACTTGAAAGATGGCTCTTTAACATCAGAACTAGTTATCACCTTTGGCATGGAAAATAGGATTAGTCATCAACCAAAGACTTAGATTCTTCAATGGAGTGACTAGGTACTGAATGCAGATACTTCTTTCATCTTCAACTATGCCAAGACCCGCACTAACCTTGAATAATATTGTAAGACTTGGAGGTCCCACCAGACATGACAAAAAAAATTTGAAACTTGGATTAGCACCCTTGAGGAGATGCTAAAATCTCTTCATCCAAGTGGAAAAATGGAGTCATCTCTCTTGATATGGGTTACAATTTTGTTGAGATGAATCCCTAGATAAGGGGATAACTCCCTTTGATGCACCTTTAAATCTCTTTTATGCCCAATAATTATAGATGAAAAATGTTCAAGAAAACAACTAAGAAAATAAAAAAGGTGATGCACCAATGTTTATCTCCTATTTGACTGATAATACACTACTTAAAGACCAACACAATTTTTCTCACACAAAACCTATAACTCCTTGTGTGTTGTCACATCAATGTTTCACATGTTATATTCAAGAAGGCATTCAACATTTAGGAGAGAAATGGATTATTCCAATAAGGAATATAGTCATAGACTACTTCTAAAATGTCTATACACTTAGAAAATAATACTAATAAGGACCTGTAATGACACTCTTTCTACACTTTGGTAGACCATCAAGAGTACAAGCTAGAAAAACCAATCTTTCACTAGACTAGACCAACAAGATTTAAGTCATCACTCAATAGTACAACATTTGAGTGTAAAAATAACTTATATTATTTCTTCAAGAGTCTTTTGAGTACAAACCTAGCTAGATATTTCCTAATAACTAATGGAGGCTCCTCAAATGAGCCAAGAGAATGCATATTTATAGTTTTTAGAGGTGGAATGAGAAAAGATAAGTCCAAGGGTCACTTGGACACATGTCATCTTGAGAGAAATAGTTACATTTGCATGTAGGAGAGGTGTACAACCTATGCCATGTCACAAAATGAATCAATTACAAATGAATAAGTTACAACTAAACCAAATGCCTTAGCTATAATTTAATAAGTTACAACTAAATCAAATGCCTTAGTTACAATTTCTATTTATTTCCTTTATACTCACCTTTAGATTCCCATCAAACTTTTTGACACCAACATCTATTTTTCATAGTTTGAAATTGAGATTTTGTGAGATGTCACCCTCCTTTTTCCTTTAGAACATTTTCCTCAAACTCACTATTTTGATCTACCTAGGACCCACTATTTAAATCCTAATGTCCATCCCATGACCTTGAAGTTGACATCTACAGACCCATCACGAGTTCCTTTAGGATATTTTCCTCAAACTCTTTTCTTGAACAATCTTCCATAGACTTATCTTATTTTAGGTTCTTTCCCTATGGATACTTTATTTTGGCACTTTTCCTAAAATAAATATTTTGAGCCTTTGCTTTTGACCATTTCTATGGACAAATTTCTTAAAACCAATCCTTTGGCTCCTTTTTCTATATGTCCTTTCAGATTTTAAAAATAGACCATTTGGTTCTTTGAAATGCTCCTTTAGGTTTCTTAAAGTGGACCTTTGGAACTATGAGATGACCCTTTCGGGTTCTTGCAAATAACCATTTGAATTTTTGTTTGGTACCTTTCATCCTTCCTATAAATATTACTCATAAAAATTGAAATCCCCTTCAAAAAAACTAGAGTGCCTTTCAAAAAAACTAAAATGCCTTTTGGAAAATGTGTTTCAGACAAAATGTCCAAAACAATTCCTTTGGAAAAGTTGAAAATTGCCCTTAGAAAAAGTTTCAAGTGACTTTCAAAAAAATTATTTTAGACAAAATGTCCAAAACAATTCCTTAGGAAAAGTTTAAAATTTCCCTTTAGAAAATTTGAAAAAGACCCCTTCAAAAAATCTATCTAAGACAAATTTTTTGAAAGAGTTCGGCACTTGGCTGATGAAAAGTCCAAAAGAAATAGCACTTAGTCAAAAACAAAAAACTTGAAATGATTACTATGTAAAGGCTTAACAAAAGACCAAAATAAACTACCCAAAAGAATTAGACTTGTACATTTGCTATGTAATTTTTCAAAGAACACAATTTCTAAAGAAAATCTACATACTGGACTTAGCCAAAGGTATAGACTTAGGTGGCTAAGTTTTCAAAATGGGTGCCCAATTTTGGCTTGAAAGGACAAAATTTGGTCAACAAATTCTACCACATTGACAATTACATTCACAGGGGTTTCACATTAATTATTTCTTGATTTTTACAACATTATTAATGATATGTATTTGAATTACTTTTTAAACCCCACCTAGAATCTCCTAAGACCCTAATCAACATTTACTGACCTATAACTACCTCCAAACACTACTAACATGCTAACATAAATTCAAATATTTAAATTATGTTTTTGGTAGGAAAATTTCCAAAACCAAATAACACTCACAATAAAACCTTCCTAATGACTCCAATGCCTTCTAAGGCATGTTATGAAACTACAAACAACTTCTTATGGACAGCTTTACAATGTCTACATGATGCCCATGCATCATACTCCTAAAGAATAAGAAATTTAAACTCCAATAGACTATTGCATGCCTCTTTCTTGTCTTCCAATTCATATCTCTTAGATCATCCTCATCTTCTTCTACTCTTAGATGCTTTATATACTCCTCTTTTGCTTCCATACTTCGCTCTGTCATAGACCATCCTACTTCTTTACTTGCACCACTTGATTACACCATCAACTTGTACTTCATGTGCACTCTTTTTTTCCATATATGACCTAACACACTTTTTCACCTATAATTTCACCTACTCCTAAAATAATATTTATGATTACAATAAAAATAAAAACAATGTATTACTTACTTACCTCAATATGTTGTTCTACTGTTACCAACATTGCTCTCTCTTCATGTTCTTTTTTCACTTTCTCTAGCTTCTAAATTGCTACAACCTGCACTTCTTTCCCTTAATTTTATATCCTATCACCATAAAAATATTCCTCTAAGGCTTCCATATCCATCTCTAACTATTTATCACTTTTTTATACAAATTTGTAATCAGATTCTAGGCCTTTGTCCATCAATTGTACCTCACTTTCCAAGCCTTCAATCTGATCCACTTATTATTTATCACTCTCTTCTCTTAGTTAGTTTCAATTTTCATATTTCTCTTCACTCAATTCCATCATCTTCTCCTTGAGGTTCTCCTCATCCACTTTATCACTATGGTACCTAATCAAACAAAGCTTACACGTCTTTCTATTTAGTTGTTTAAAAAGCAATGTTTTTAATTCTCTTTCTTCTCTCATAACTTGCATACTTCTTATCTTCACCATTAGTTTGATTTTCCACTTGATTTTATTCCTTTTCATCACCCATCCATAGTATGGGCTTCCCATTTCTCTCACCTACTTTAGCATGACCAACAACTTAGCCATTTATTACCTCACCTCTTGCATATCCTTCTCCATCTTTATCCTCTTCTTCTCCTTATGGTAGATATCATTAAATTTTCCCTATTTATTCTTACCTCTCTATTTTTTTATCTCATTGAATATTTCTATCAATTCCTTGGTCTCATAGATACATATACCTCTCTCTAATAAGCCTTCACTCACTTGCCACATCTTGACCATTCACTTGGTTTATCTCTCTCTCTCTTGACTTCAATTGGGTCCCTCTTCTTGTCCTTTCACTAAATTTTTTTATATCTCCTCAATCTCACTTATGATCTCTCTCTCTCATGAGCTTTCCAATATCTCTTTCTCTTCTTCAGAAGCCTCACTGGCTTAGGGTTGCTACCAACCTTGTCTATCACATACAACTCAATACCATATCATCATCATATCAAAACCTCAAAAAAAAACATAATTTATACCTTTTTCTTTTTATTTATCATTTATTTATCTTCCCATGATCTTGATCCTTGATCCTTTATCTAATAATAGATGTTGTATATAATATGTCCATTCTTTACTATACCAATATCTAATAACTACAACAAATCATACATGCATCAAAAGTCCTCAACTTCCCTTCTTAGGCAACTTTTTGTTAGACTTGACATCAATATTATGTAATAATATAATTTTTTGGGTTGATTTAACTCCTTTAGAATTAATTTAGAAACCTAAAACATCTCAATATTCAAACCTTCAACTCATTCTATCCACCTTCAATCTCTCCTTTTACTAATCTTGTTCACTAGCTTTCACTAGTCTTGGCCAAATACTCTAAATCTTGATTTGGGTTTCTAATGTGAAATATACAAATTTCAATTCCTTCTTTCAAGGTCAAAAAATTTATCTCTATCCACCTAATACACTCTCACAATCCCAACTTCCACCTTGACATGTTCAACCCTGATCCTCTCTTGAACTCTACTAGCCTTTTTTTTTACTATTTTGACTTGTATAGATAAATACAATGGAAAATTGGGAAAATTAACACCTTTTTAGTGACCCTTTATATTATTGTATATACAATGCAATTTAATATTCTAAATCCTCTGTTTGACCACTTACTAGCCTCTAGTTCTCTTGAATTGGCCCATTTTAGGCCTCTTTAGTCAAGTTTTCAGTAAAATCTATTATATATGTATGTAAGGATGTCATAAAACTATAAAACCATTTAAATATTTTTTTTCATGTCATTATACACCAAAATACCAATTTTTATCCATTTTCAATGGTTTCTTCACATGTTATTTCACCTTTTTCTTATGCCCTAAAATAGGGTTTATAAGGTATGTGACAGACCTAAGAGGGTTTAAAAGGATTTTTGTTGAATATCTTTGGCTTTCAAACATTTAAAATAGAATATTATGGTTTTAATAAATTAGCTCTACCTTAATCAATCATTAATTTATCTTGATCATTAATCAAACATGTTCAACACAAGAATTTCCATAGACTTTCCTAACATGGTCTAACTGGTTCACTCCTTACAGACCCAAGAGGGTTCCTTGTTGATTTAAATAAGCATTCTTTGTTTTAAAAACCTACCAACACTTTTATAGGCTCTATCTAACCTATATGCAACTTATTAAATCTTGAGGTTCCTTGGAACAATCTCTATCACATTTCTAATATGAAGTATATAGTACTCTAAGTACTTAGACTTGTCTACTACAAGAAACTATAAGGATTTTAGTCCATTCACCTTTACCTGAATGGTTTCATGAATTCTTACCAACCTCATTCGCTCTCAAATAATCTCCATCCATTATTATGATCCATTTTTGTGATTCGTATAATTTCTTTGACTATTTACTACATAGAATACACACATACTACTTGTATGTCAACAAATAAGGTTATATGCAATTTGACTTCCAAAGGTGCTTGTAACTCTTCTCCTAAAGTCCTCCATTACCACCTTATCATTTTATCTCATCTTCATACCATAAATAACTCTCAAAAATACACTGATACATCATCCAAATAGGGATTTTACCTATGTATGCAAACACAATATCCTACAAATTTAGGTATAGTTCATCATCAAATAGGTAATGAAACAAATTGAAATAACTTTGGGTAATATCAACAATTTTTTAGAAGACTTATCAATTAATATTAGTAAGCATTATTAATTCTATATAATCCTTTACAAATCAACCTCTCAAATTCAAAATAATATCACCATATGTGGTCATAGTCCTATAAATTACATTCTTAAGCCTTTACAGAACAAAATTCTCAGAGATTCAAAGACTCATCATTCTTCTATTGCAATTATAAAATATATCAAAATAAAGCATAGAATTTTTTGTCTCAAACTTTCTATTGTTTATTTAATGTCTTTTTATTTACATACCATTATCCCATTAGACAGAGTAAAGAGTTTTCTTTTCAATACCTTTTCTCCATTATCCTACCCTCCATACCTCTACCTCTACCAAAAAACTTCACAACTATCTCCCCTGAATTCCTACTAAAATTACCTACTATTCCATTTTTTACTCTTATGGTATCCAACTTCTTATTTGAAAATTAAAAACTTGTTACACCAAGAAACTATCTTGGTAACTACCCAATTGACAACTACCTTCACAGGGGTTTCAAATTCATTATTTATTTATTTTAACCACATTATTAATGATATGTACATGAAGTACTTTATAAACCCCACCTAGACTCTCCTAATACCCTAATCAACATTTATTGACATATAACTACCTCCAAACACTACTAGCATGCTAACATAAAGTCAAATATTTAAATTATGTTTTTGGTGGGAAAAGTTCCCAAACCAAAGAACACTCACAATAAAACTTTCCTAATGACTCCAATGCCTTATAAGGCATGTTATGAAACTACAGACACCTAATTATGAACAACTTTATACTATTTTCATGATTCCCCTACATCATGATGTTTTAACCTTTATGTTTTAAATAAAATCACAAGGCCTAATTGCATTATATTTCATAGGATTTATATGAGCACAAGTTGCATTAAACCTAGTGTAGACACATAAATTTAGTATTAGGAACTTGACATTATAATTTTTAACCTATCTATGGCATATATGACTTGTGAATACATTCTCTCTTATCCATTTATCTATCTATGGACATTGCCTTCTTGATTTGTTATCATTCATATACATGATTTCCCTATTATATGCCTATATTTTATTAGTTTAAGAAAACTATCACCATATTTTATATTTTTGTTTCCTCCATCTTGAAAATTTCTAGCAACATTCAAACTTTATTAGTTGTGAACAGTGTTTTCCTTTGCTATTATTTTAATAATTTTGGGAATATTATAGTTTTATTCCTAATTTACTTAAGGGTTTGGAACAATAAATTAGTAAATAATATTGCAATAATTATATTACTAATTCATATAATTTATTTGATTTTCATTGCTTTCTAAAAATAGTAATGAAAGAGAAGAAATATAACTTAGCCTTAAAATAGATTGAGATAGTTGAGATAAAGGCTAGAACTGGTTGTGTAGGACTGGGATAGTGTCATGAACGAGGATCTAGATTTTGTTTGATGAAAGGATAGGAGTGCTGAAAATAAGACACTTTGAGGTTTAGTGATATAATCCAAGTCCTACCACTATTTTCCAAACTAGTCACAGAGATCTAAGTTTTTTGGGTTTTGTTCATTGTCCCTGTGTGAGCCTACCTATAATGTCGATAAAGCTCCTTGTAGAGCTAATTTAATATCCAACCCTAGACCTTCACAATGGTTGAATAAAACTTGAGAAAGAGGGTGGGTTAGTATGTGTAAGATGCATTGAACATGTATCCACACCCTTTTATGTGGGCATGCTACCTACATACCAATACTCTTAATAGGGATCAAGCCATATGTAATTCTCCCACTTGATGTGCTTTGTGAAATAGTGTTATATAGATGCGAAAATACCAAATTAAGAGTGGTTGAGGTGGTTAAGTATTAGTGTGAGGGTTTGAATATGTTGGTAGTTATATTAGATGGTTGTATGTAGAGAATAAGAAAATTTTCCTTAGTGGTCTTGATTGTATTCTTATTGCTCTTGTGATATTTGGTAACCCCTTCTATATAAAATTTAAATGGGATTTTATAGAGATCTATTAGTCATGGGTTAAATGTAATCATGCTAGGTTGACACAATGTGGAAAAGGAATCAGAAGGAAATGGTCATCTAGGCTCAAAATGTGACTAGACAAGAACACTATAAATGGGACACCCTAGGGTCCAGTGCTATAGTCCAACCCATCACTTCCATCCTACAAGATCGAGACTTGGGAGGATGGAACTAGTATGGGAAATGTAACTTGGTTGAGCTAGAATCAGGACTTAGAAGTCTATGGATGACTAAGAATAAGTAAAAAGGTGTTTATAAGGGTCATGAGAGCATGCGAGAGGGACCTATAAGATGGGTGTCACAAGCCACACTCAAACTATCAATTTTGACATTTTATATGACTACATTTACTGCCCCCCTTATAATAGTGATGTATCAAAGCAAAATACAAGGATAAAGGAAAAGTAGAAAGCATACTTAAACTTACCTACAATGGTGAATCCCATGAAGCTATGTGATGTTGGGTGTGCATAGAGAGAACACATTTATGAAGTGTAAATTTTCAAGAGAAAATAAAGAGTAGATCAGTTCTTATTAGATACATTATATCTAAAATAAGAATATATAAAAGTTAGGTAAGGAAGAGAAAAGGAAAAAGGAAAAAATACACTTCATCAAGTATGTATACCAATACAAAACCTATTATGATGTTGAGTATGCTAGATGATGTTGGATATGCTAGATATTTGTTATACTAAGAGTAAAATCATGAATGGAGCTGAGTGATCAATTCTTTAAGAGTGGCTCAAGAATGCAAAGGTTAGACATTTAATTCCATTATCACCCACTAAATAAATCTATGTGATCATCCATGGGTTAATCAATGTTTGGACTATGTGTCCAATCCCTTTGATTATGTGGCTCAATAATATAAAGTCTAGATAGTCCTTTGGATCCATCATTACCCACTAAGTGAATCTATAAAATAATACCAGTATGAATGTGTGTCATATGAGATGGCTCATGAAGATTTTGAATGCTCTATAACGTGATAATGTAGCATGGATAGTTGAATATATGTTGGAAACTAGGCTAATCTTGGCCACTCTAAAAGGAGGAGATTAGGTTTGTATGAAAACCACTCCAAAACTAGAAACTAGGCTTATGTGGAAGCCACTTGAGAATGCAGAGGTTAAGATTGTGTGAAATCCACTCTAAATGATGTCAAACACCTATATATGGAATAATGCATGTAACTACTAAGAATGCCTAGGTAAACTACTAAATTCAAAAAGAAAAGAACTCAAATGTGCCACACACATTACCCCCAATCACTAATGTCTATAACATGGATTATGATCTGGAAGTTATACCAATTGTGCAATCTGAAATTGGAAGTGAGAGCCATCATTTCATGCATAATGACCCTTATATCTAGATTCTTTAAGAAAAATATAATGAAACTATTGAATCTGATCTAAACTATTGCTGACAAAACTATAGTTCAATTAACCTTTCTAACTATTTTTAGAAAATTTAGGTTTTTTGTTGTTTGGATAGGAGTGATCAAAATAAAACATCCTACTATCTAGAATTGTTATCCATGTCTAGTGATGTTTTCCTTTATTGAATTTGATGATTATTCTATAATCATCATTATTTTTCAAGTCTATTCTACCTAGTTTGACTTTTGATTATTGTTTTGAGTGTTCTAAAAATGAATTTTTTGACTAGGAGCTCTAATCTCTATGACAAAACCCATATTTATTGCCTCCTCTTTTGAGTGTAATATTGAAGACCATTTAATGATTTCCATTAGAATAAAGATCCCTATAAGTGTGTTATGTTATGAAATACATGATATAGTAATGATAATCTAAATGATGTCTCAATATATAGTATGTTTTACATTGGACATTGTTAGATCAATAGGGGTATGCCTAGATAGATATAATAATGTAAAAATATGTACGATATACATAATTGAAACTAGAAATTTTAGTTTTTAATTATTAGTTGTTAGTTGTTAGTTATTAGTTATTAGTTGTTAGTTGTCAAGGAGGGATGAAGCATGATGTCCATCATGAAATTCAAAAAATTAAGATAGTACATGATGTATATCATGTCATTGCAAAAAATTTAGAAGAAATCATGCAACAAGCACACAAGACAAGAAGCCAAAAGCATACAATAGTAACCAAGGAGCCAAGAAAACAAGGGACATGGGTAGATGTCACTCAAACTAGAAATCATGCATACAAGGGATGTTCAAAATCCACATACACATATACTTTTAAAAAAGCAAGGTTGGCATGAGGGCCAAAAGCACATAGAAGAGTAAAAACAAAGGACATTAGCAAATGTCTTAAGGAATACACAAGAATAATAGAAGAAAAGGACATTGGTAAATGTCCTAAGACATATAGAGGAGACAAAATAGGAACTAAGAAATTTAATCACATCAAGGTATGCAAAGTGGGAAAATAAGGCATGTAAATGCTAGAAAATATAATTGCATCTAACTAGTCAAACAAAAAAGTGAAAGTATGCAAGACATATAGTACAACACTAGGTTTATGTTAATAGATACACAAGTACTATATCCTAGTGAATGTCAATAGAGTAATTTGTATAAAGTAGTAAGTAATGTACATCATCATGATAACTAGAGTGTGTGGTGTAGGAATGACATAACTTGGATGGCGTAGTCATGTAAAATATGCCCCCAAGGGGAAGATATATTGATGTATGTATCAAATGTAGAATTAGGATATCCCCATAATGGGTAGAGTGAAGCAATGAAGGAGCTAGAGGTTATTGCACACACTCAAATAAGAACAAGTAAAACATGGTAATGTAGATAAATTGATAAACAATAGCATAGAATAGAAAATGTAAGTCTAAAATGGTAGTAGAAATGTAAGTCATGGATAATGTATACAATTGAAATATTTTTGTGTTTTGAAATGTTTTGAATGTTTTTGGATTTTGAAATGTTATATTATTTTTTTATTTTTAAAATAAGCTATGTACAATCAATCATGGAGAGACTATGTACAAGAAATTTTGAGAAACTATGTACAAGTAAGGCTGAGAAGAGATGATACTAATTAATGAGTCTCATAAGAGACTCCTTATCATGGTGTCATGTATTAAGGAGAGGGGTCATCCATGATCATGAAGCATGATAGAAGCATTCAGACTATGGCTCTAAAATCTATGTTTGTTGTATGTTCTAAAATATCTATATTAGAAACCAAATATGGGGGCCCCCTATAACTCTGAGAAATTTATGCAATTGTAGGGCTCTTAGAGACCCATTTGGTAGTAGGAGAATCTCTCTAAACATGTGCTTTATATGTAGAGGTGTGAGATCTTAATGATACTACCCTAGGTGTGAACATTGTATCTAGATTCTATCTAGAATTTTGATACTATGGTTACTCAAAAATAGACCTCTATCGAAGTGTATGAACTCTCTATGTTGGTGATGGAAGGCTTGACTATGTCTAAATTTGAATTAGAGGAAGAAATGAAATTGGTGAAGAAACTAAAATTGGTGGTGGAATTAAAGATGGTGACTACAAAGTAAAAGATGGCTATGAAGTGAAACTCCACCAACTATAACAAATAGATTAGCATGAATTAATTTTATGCATCTATGAACCGTAGAAGGTACTACTCAAAGTTTTTGAATCCATGGTTGGCCAAAAAACATATTGAAAAATCTTGCATTAGGAATAATAATAAATGGTGTGGCCATATGTGTTAGACCAACCTATAGAGGAATTATAATCTCACCCAATGAACTCTATATGTGCCCATTTAATGCATTGATAAATATGTTTAGCTAAGTAATATCCTACTCTAAATATCTTAAATTCTATAGTAATGTCATAGTGCACACGTTCATGATGGATCCATTGTTTATGAGAAGACTATGAATGGGATGATTATGAATGTAAGCTCTGATAAAGAGTTCATGATAATCTAAATCATCATCAACTAACTCCTACTCTAATAAAGAGATCAAAGGTATAGTTATAACTCTAGAATTATATACACCAATCATTTTGCTCAAAGGGTGTAACTCAACTGAAGGTGCTTGATATGTAGCTGGTGGAGAATTTGCATGATATGCATGATAAAAACCTAATGTATCCCCTATATCTTGTTTAAAATGTTGTGAAAAAGGATCTAAACATATTTTCAAATCTTTGTCTTGTGTTTTATTTTCTTGAGGAGGCTCAACTGGATTGATAAAATCAATAATGTTGCCCATATCAAGTCTTGTATCATGTGTTTCAAATTGATGCATCTATTTTTTGTGTGGCTTGGTGCCTTGTGATTTTTTTAAAATGCATTATGATCATATCCCTATGAAAGAGGATTTATTGGATCAACTTCATGAATAGGAGGGAGAGATATGATATTACATTCCAACAATTATTTTAAAACTTTGGCTAGAGATATTGGTAGATTGGTAAAGGTTCATTGAGGAGGTGCTAATAAAACCACTCGTTGAGGGGGCTATAAAGCCACATTAACTATTGGTTGATTTTGACTTTTACTATCATTAAATTTTACTTTATATGGGATTTTATAGTTACTATTGTTTGTTATTTTTGATATACTTGTGTACTTGAGTTTGCCCATTAAAATTAGTTTGACTTCCCTTTCCTTTAGTGTATGACATAACTCAATGAAGAGAATATTTTTAAAATTTATGGATTTAGGAAAAGTTGGTAGAAGATTCTAAATGAAGAGATCTTGTAACTATTGATCAGCCATGGGTCTAGTCACCTTAGCCAAGATAGTCTTATATCGAAGAACATAGTTTGTGAGATGCTCATTTGAATTTTGTTTCTATTATGCAACCTAGGAATAGGAAACTTTATCACCAATGTTAATACTAAAATGATCTAGGAACATGTCAAATAAAGGATTAAATACATTGACCAACTAATTTAGTAGACTATAGAACCATTGTAAAGCATAATCCTTTAGACTCAATGGAAATAGCTTGGTTAGTAGCTAGTCATTTGGCACATAATCTAAGCATGATATGTGAAAATATCTCAAATGTGTCTCTACATCACCCTTGCCATCATATAGAGTGAGATTGGGATGAGCAAAACCAATTGGTAAGGGTGTAGAAGCAATATGATGTGTCAATGGTATATGAAGTAGATCAAAATAATCCAAATCTTATGTAGGTCTAGAGGAACCTTACTCAAGATGTAGCACCTTGAATTGATGAGAATTCATCTCTTGCACAAGGGTAGACACATCAGGAGACAAAGATGTACTAGCCATAAAGGGTGGTGCCTCATAGGAAGGTTGGGCTACTATAGGGGTTGTTGAGACATAGTTACCCCTGTAGTGTTATTTATAACTAGTTGCTCTATCATTTGAGATGATTGACCATTTTTTGCTTTTTATTTCTCTTCTTGTAGTATTTTAATTATATCATCTTGCATGTTAGGGTGTTTAGTTAAGAGTTATTGAAGTTCAATTTTATCAGTTTCATCAAAAATGGTGTATTGGGCCATTGTTAAGATAGGAAAACAAAGTGAAAATTGATTTTTTTTTTAATAATTTATAATGAGCAAAGTGCTATTGAAGGAAAGTATTGGATATAGGAAATCTAAAGTCCTAAAAATAACAAAATAGAAAATGCATAAAAAAGATACAAGTCTCATAAACATGTAAGATGATACCCCAAAAGTAAGTGGACCTAATATATGTAACCAAGGTTTTGAAAAATGATATATTTTTTTAAAATTACTAAGGAATTTTAAAAATTAATGTGAATTTTTTATTTTAAAATGCAAGTAAAAAATTAGAAAAATTTTGGAAAAATTTTAATTTAAAGGGACCTAGTAGATGCAACTAGGGTTTGAAAAAAAAAATCTAAAATTACTATGGAATTTTAAAAATTAATGTCAACTTCTGATTTAAATATGTAGGTATAAAATTAAAAAAATATTGGAAAATTTTTGATTTAAAGGGACCTAGTATATACAACTAGGGTTTGGAAGAAAATAATTTTTCCTATTGAATTTTAAAAATTAATGTGAATTTTTTATTTTAATATGTAGGTAAAAAATCATTAAAATTTTGGAAAAATCAAAAAGGAATTTACCCTAGGGTTTTTAGGGGTTTTATGTGCAAACAAAGTAAGTCAGGTTCACCAAATGATTTAACTATTTTTGGAATACTGTAGTCTTATTCCTAATTTAGTTAAGGGTATAGAATAATAAATTAGTGAATAATATTAATATAATTATAGTACTGATTCATATAATTTATTTGATTTTCATATATTTCTAAAAATAGTAATCAAAGAGGAGAAATGTAACTTAGCTTAAAACTAGACTAAGGAAACTGAGATAAAGGCTAAAATTGGTTGTGTAGGAGTAGGAAAGTGTCATGAACCAAGATATAGATTTAATTCAATGAAAGGATAAGAATACCACAAATAGGATACTTTGAGGTCCAGTATTATAGTCTAGGTCCTGTCACTATTATCCAAACTAGTCATAAAGATCTTAGTTTTTTGGGTTTTATCCACTATCCCTGTGTGAGCTTACTTGTAAAATTTTAGATCCTAAGTGTTGATGGAGATCTTTTTAAAGATGATTTAATATCCAACCTTATATCTTCATAGTGCTTGAATAAAACTTGAGGAAGAGGGGGGGGTTAGTGTGTGTAAGATGCACTGAACATGTATTCATACCCATGATGTTGGTATGTTACCTACGTACCACTACTCTGAAGAGGGATCAGGCCATATGTAGTTCTCCCACTTGATGTGCTTTGTGAAATAGTGTTATGTGGATGTAAAAAGGCCAAACTAAGAGTGTTTGAGGTGGCTAGAGACTTATGTGAAGGTTTGAATATGTTGGTAGTTGTATTGGATGGATGTATGCAGAGAATAGGCAAATTTGCCTTAGTGTTCTTGCTTATATTCTTAATTTATCTTGTAATATTTTTCAACCCCTTCTAAATGAAATTTGAATGGGATTTTATGAAAATCTATTGGTCATGGGTTAAACTTATTCATGCTAGGCTAACATATAAAGAAAGAGGAATAAAAATGAAACTGTCATCTAGGCTTGAAATGTGATTAAATAAGAGTGTTAGAAATGGGACGCCCTAGGGTCTAGTGTTATAGTCTAACACCAGTGATCCTATCCTATTGTCTCAAGATCTAGTGGAATGGAACTAACAAAAGAAATGTAGCCTGGCTAAGTTGGAATCAGGTCTTGAAAGCCTATGGATGACTAGGAATAAGTAAAAAGGTGTTTATAAGGGTCATGAGATCATGCAAGAGGGACCTATGGGTTGGGTGTCACAAGCCACACTCAAACTACCAATATTGACATTTTATATGACTATAGCTAGCAGTGTCATAGGTTCTTTAAATGAATATTTTTCAAATTAAAACCTTTACCTTAGGTTGTCCCACATGTTTTTCATGTCAATTATGAATTAAAACTATCCAAATATTCATATACAAATATATATAATTAAAACTATCCAAATATTCATATATATATATATATATATATTACAATCCTAAGCCTATTCCTAACTAGCACCTATTTACAACTCACTTGGAAAACTACTTGCACATCAAGGAATACATTTAAACATCCCTTTCACACTATCTTAAATCATCCAAATATGAAAAACCCTGAAAATAACAGTCCTTAAGCCAAGTATAAACACCTAAAGTAAGGACAAAGTTTCATATTGTCAAATTTAAAAATACAAAGAATTACATTGAATTCTATAGGATAACTATTGATCAAATATATACATAAGTGGGAGATGCACTTGTAGTTTGCTCCCCCTTCAAATTATTAAAATGAAGGAAGACTAAACTAATAAATGGGGTTTGGTTGGGTTTTTTCAACCATATTTATAGGCCAACAAAGTGTTGAAATTACAGCTAGGGATTGAAGGTAAAATTAATATACACTCAAAATTAAACATCTTGACATGTAGGCATAGTTATATATGGTAGAACATATAGAAAAATGTAGAAGACATTAGGATAATCAAATGATATGTTTAGTCAACAAATATGTTTGAACATTAAGAGTAGTGCTTTGGAAGAATTTTATAGTTTGACTCCTTATCCAAATGAAAACATATCCATTTCACGTTGTATTCGTTGGTTGTGCATAAATAGTGATCAAAACATAATGGTGAAAAAACTAATTACACTATCTTGTTATCATTTATACAAATATTAAGCTCAATATAAACCTACTTTTTAAATTTTAATCTATGTATTGAATTATATATCTTAGGTAATCATAATTTTCAATAGTTTGTATTATTTAGATCACTAAATCCAAAATAAGTTAAAACAATCTGGTGAACCTGACCATTCTTTCAATTGTGTAAAACATTAGATTTCCATTAGGGTTTCATCCCACCTTATTAAAGTTTCATATATATTATGACTTTTGATTGCATATATAATTTTTTAAATGCCTCTATGTGTGCCTTATTTTATTCTTCAAGGTATTTTTTGACACCATCCCTCCCGCATTATTCACCTCAGGCTTATAATGGATAAACATGTCTAGTTTATCATAATCCCAAGAGGTAGGATTCACCTTCCTATAGAATACTACAAGAATATAAAACTAAAAATGTCTATGGTTTATGATCCTAAATATAAATCCTTTAAAAATATGATAATTCATATCCTAGTTCAATCATTCATGATAAGAATAAATCATTGAATGAATTTGATAAAAATGTCACCATTCCTACACATCACATCACTACTATGATTCAATCCAAATAGGACATCCAAAATAATATCCAAAATTTATGTGTAAAGGTCATATAAATTGAAGATAAACTTGTGCATACCCTATATCCATAGTAAGCCAATGTAAATTACATATTTAGTTCTCCATTTAAATCATTTTTGCTTCAAATAGTTTTATCTCAAGTATGGGTTAAGAAACAATATTTGTCAATGATGAATGTATCAAGTAGTTTTCATAAGCCTAATAAATATCCTAGTAAAACTCTTAAAAATCTTTTTCAAAAAAAATGATCAAATTACCAACCCTACATCATTGAAAAAATATTCAACCATTATTGGTCTATCATATATTTCTAATAAATCACATAAATAAATGTTTGGATTTGAAAAATAGAATACAAGATCATATTGATAGTGGTGGACTTACATTAGATACATTATCAAACACCACTAGATTCAAAAACAAATTCTAAAGTTGAGCAAATTGATAAAATTGTATTTACATCTCCCAAATAAGAGTTACATAAATAATTCTTGATGTATATTTATAGATGATTATTTCATATACCCCCCTCATTACTAACATGAGAAACATACTTAGGCCAAACCAAATAAAATATTTAACTTTTAAAAATATCCTTTAGTGATATTAGGACACTATCGGTAAAGGTGAATGCCTAAAATAACCTCTAGTGTCTAGTTAAAGACACAATAATATGGTATTAACTAATTGACAATGAAAATATTGACATAAACTTACCATGCATAATTTGTGCACACAAATTAATTCATAACTCATCATCTCACAATATTTGAATGTTTCATATAGGTATGACCCTTATTTTTTTTGTTACACACCTACATAACCCTCTTTATCTATTTAAAACTTACATACTACCTTTCATAAACATGCCCAAATTCTCAATTTATTCCTCATGTGCATAGGTCACTACTGCTAAAGTGGGTCAATATTTCTAGTCGATTATAACCTAAGCTTGATGGTACTAACCCTCTCCAAAACTGGTAACTTTTCAAATCTAATATGTTATTATGGGTTGGAGTGTATGTTTTAGATATATTATTATGATAAACCACCCAATTTGATTCATATATATACAAATCAAGGCCTCACTTGATAGGGGACTTGAAGCTTATATAATACACATCTATACACTATTAAATATTGAGAAAAACTACCATATTCCTTACAAATTCAAAACCATTAATTATGAGTAGTCATAACCCAATTTTTAAACTAATTGTAAGACAAATTAATCACTTTCAAGTATCAAATCCAAATCATTAGTTGTACTCATATAGTGAAGGATCACTATTTCACAATCACACTAGGTCAAAGAACTACATGAAAATTAATTTCCCTCCTTTAAGTATCGGATATATAGGTATTGTTTAATCATAAATGGGGGTGATTAGCATTATCTCAACCCATTATACTTTCCTAGTTTTAATATTTGTATTGTCCTTATAAGCCTATATAGGTTTTAAAGGTGAAGGAGGCTAATTTATGGGGTTATGCACATCATCAAGGTTTATAATCACACATAGAGATTTTAGATATAAGATAAGGTGACCATACAATCACAATAACATTTGTCTACATATGTCACTATTAACCACTAAATAAAATATCAATAATCAATATTGACATGTACCTGATGGAACTAGCTTTACATATATATATATATATATATATATATATATATATATAACCTAATAAATCATAATATTTATTCAATATTTTTTCCACTACAAAAAATCAATCACAGTCATACAATTAGTAAAAAATCTAATTAGGTATCCATTTTTACTTACTATATTTATCATATTCCACTTGTCAAATCATTACAATTAGTTTCATTATTTTACATTCACATGTATGCCTAAATGCCATATCATAGTGTCTAAATTCATTATAATTTTTGTGGTAAAACATATTTATTAACCATTCATTATTGTTTAAACTATGTTAAACCTTAGGTCACCCTTAGGGTTTCATCCTTATAGTATTTTAAATTTGTTGTCTTATGGATTCAAATTTGATTTCTAATTTCCCCACATAAAAGATAAGAAATATTTTCAAAATTTTCAATATCCTTATACATATTTGCATGATTTCATTTTATGCCATCCATGAAGGCTATCTCCCTTATCCCTATAAGGTGCAATGCTAGTTTGAGTGGGTCCCATATAGAGTATAACCATATCTATTTAACTTCATATAAAATGGATACAATGAATGTTTTTTTCTTTTGATGTTTTAATTTTCATGAATATTTACAAATATATGATTATTTGGACATGCCTCCATTATAACATGATTCTCAAAATAAACACAATAGACATAATAATTAAGATAATCATGAGAGCTTAGATATAATTTATCCTAATGAATTAAATAGTTGTAATACCTAAATGTAGTCACATTCACTTAAAAATGTTAAATATTTATATATCCTAAACCACTTTAATTATACCAAAATACATGACTAGTATTCACCATTCCTCTAAGCCATTTATTTATATGTGGTCTTGACCATGTGTTCACCATCACTATTACTTAATACTTTTCAAAATAATGCTCAAAGGTATATTACATCACTCTTATAATACCTCCAACTTAGGGAAACTCTCCCTAACTATGTGAGACAAGTCTAACCTAGGAATATAGGTCCATTTTCATGGACCTATCCACCTAGAGTGGTCGTTATATGCAAATTAATAAATAGTTTCCAAATTTCAAAATATCTATATGGGACTTCCCACATATTTCATAATGTCGGCTAAATAAAATTATCATTTTTTTTATATAAATACAAATCAAAGTTCATTAATTATTACTATCTTAGTAATATCTATTAATTACTTATATATTATTTCACATTGAGAAAATATTTCCTATCCTCCCAAATTCAAGATCATTCACAAAGAGTATCCATAAGCCAACTATAAATCATTTAAAATCAAGTCAAGAGTTATCAATGTCAAGTATCAAAGCCACATATATATTTTAATACATATAGATAAAGATAATAATTTAAAAATCAATCTAGATGTGGGAAACTGTGTGGCTCGATTCCCTCTTAAGAGATTTTTCATATATATGTAGTGGTAAATCATCAAGGGGGTGATTAGGGTTGCTTCAGCACATTACAAGCCCATATTTTTCAATTTTATATCTCTCAAAAATTACCCTAAGGTTTATAAATAAAAATAATAAAACTAATGACTTGTGAAAATCTTATAATCATAACATCCTATCTCTCTTAGAAAACATAGGTTTAAAAGGCAAAATAATCAATTTTTTATCACAAGTAACATAGACAAGTTCTCAGTCAATGTATGTGACTAGCCTCTAGTGATGTTTAGGGAGTCTGGTCTCATCTAAGAATATCTTCATATTCTATTCTTGATCCTGTACTATCATGGTTCTAATTTTATTTCTCATTCATTAGTCATAATCAACTTGGATAAGTCTACAATCAATAGATATGACTAGTCTTCTATATTATATAGGGAGTGTAGAGTAGTCCATAAGAACCTTTAGATTTCATTCCTAATTCTGAGTAGTCATAGTCAAGTATTTTTTATTTCCACTATTAGATACCTAAAATGGTCAATTTAAAACCATATCTATGATAAGTTCTTTTCTTCTTAGTGTTTTCTAAAAATAACATATTTCCATATCTAAGAATTCACAAAATTAGAATTGTTATTAGTTTTATATATTTATAATTCTATTAATTTTTTTTTAAAAATAACACCTACTAAACAAAAACTTCATTTTTAAATAAAAAATATGGAAAATAATGGGGTACATCCTAACCAAGGTAAATCATTGTCCATTTTTGTCAAAGGCTTCACGATATCCTAAATATTTGGATAGATTAGTCAAATATATATTAGCATATAATTTTTCACACCAATATAAGCTTACTAAATCTCAATCACAATAATAATAACCCTTTACTATGTTCAACCCATCCTTTTGAGTTATTACTTCCACTTTAGTTGTTCAAACCTCTAATTTTGGTACTATTCCTTCATCAACACTTCCAATGACATATGAAACATCCACCCATGGTATTAGGGAAACACAAGTATTCAAAAAATATCCATCTCTTCTTACACATGTAACATTTACCCCTGTGATGATGGAATCACATATTACAACACCAACCTTGGCTACTACATGCTCCCTTGAACATATTTTTATAGTTATACATGCCAAGGTGTTGCAATTAGAGCAAAATGTATCTATATTTAGTCATTCAATGGATTCACATGCCTTATTTCATAATTCATTATCCCCTAATATAGTAACTTATCCTTTACCTACAAGTTTTGTAGCTCCTAAGCTTCCACTATACAAAAGTAAAGGTGATCCAAAATAACACCTTCAATAATTCCACATAGTATGCTTAAATTACTCATACAATGACAAATTATTATAAAATATAATACTAATAATTATCAATAAATATTCTTTGTGATGGTCTTATAGAATTCCCATCATCAGAGCATTCAACCCTATGGCAGATCAATTTTTAGCACATTTCTCTATCAACATTTTTTTAATTGATAAGGTTAAAAGATGGGGTTTAAAGGGTCTTGTACATGTTACAAAATTGAAGTATATTCAAATAAATATCAATGAAAACATACATAATTTAAAATCCCCATAGGTTAAAAGACTATAATTCCAACTTTAAGCAAAAAGATAGTAAAATATTATAAATAAACCACCAAACTTCAACAACAAGATTATAGAGAAAAAAAACCAATGTCTTAGCTATCAATAATGCAAAGGATTAAGGGTAAGACTCTTTTGAGTCTAAGTATCCAACCAATGTTATGGATTCCATATTCTTTCTTTCATCTTTCTATAAATGGCATTGAGTTATCTTTTTGGGACCCTGAGTAGAGTCTTTTACTTCACTCTTCTTCATCCATGTTAGATTTTTTCTAGTTTCTTTGCCATGTTGTTTTTCATTGATTTATGTAGGTATTAAGCACTCTTTTCATGATTCCTTTTCTTACTTGGGGTAACCTATATCACCTCACCCTTAATGATAATTTCCTTCAATTTATCTTCTTCTCCACCATGGAATATTTTATTTTATATTGGATGAGCATCAATTGTGACCTCAACTTCATAATTTATTTTGTGATCTCAATATACATAAATTATTGCATGGAAAGTTTTATCCCTAACTTCTCCATGCTCACTAAAAATTCAAACATTTTTTTGCTCCTTGGTGTAGGGGGATCATGTATTTTCCTTTCCTTAATTACCTTACCTTTACCTCCCAAGGTGGTCATAAGGGCCTCCTATGACCCATTCAAGGGATCCTTAACCTTGAATTTTATTTTACTCTTGTCATCTTATTGACAGGGGTGGTGGACTTGTCAGAGGAATTTGTCTCTTAGGATTCTATAGAATAATCATCCTCTTGAGTTTCATTTTCCTCATTGTCACTATATTATGAATCTTCCTCACCATTATTAACTTTAATGTCTTCAACCACATCTTCTCCCCATAAGGGATCATCCCTCTTTATAATTAAAAAGATGAGGCCCTAATGTAATAATTTAGTGGAAGGTTTTAAATTGTAGGAAGTCACACTGGCCTCTATATATTTTAAAATACAATAGAGAAGACCGATTTTGTGACCTTTAAAGTGATTCATAAACTTAAAATGATGGGATAAAATTACTATGTGCATACCCTCAATTATTATTTATTTCATGTTTTGGAAGCAAATTTATAGCCATTTGCTTAGTAACTCCATTCTAGGATAACCTTTTTGCTTAGGGATGATTGGATTATCAATTTTGAATAAACTCTTCATCAATTCATGCCTATATTTTTATCTTTAAAGGCCTTCTTTCCCTCATGATCCATTATTTTTATCTCACCAATAATTTCCTCAGTGATGGTTATACATAGGCCTCTCATCTTAACTACTCTTTCTTCTTAGCCTCTTATGAAATCCTTGGAAATAGAAGGTTCAAAGTTGATAATTATTATCATGAAATTGGTGAGCTCTTGATTTTAAAGTTTATTTCATAAAATCAAGCCTTCCTTGGCTTCAATGTAATAAATTAGTTTTATTTAATCATGGTCACTATTTTACCCAACACCCCCATTTCTTAAAATATGGAACCTTGTTCAAATTCTACCAATTTGGGATATAAATTGAAAATTCAACTTAAGAAGGAACCAGTATTAAATATATTGTGATGATCTAGTCTGTTAACACATAATATTTATTTTAATTCATCTAATGTTGCTAATGTTTGATTCTTATGTGTCCATGTTCAAGGTTTAATGGGGTCTCATTTATGAGAACATTGCCTAGGGGCTTTGTACTTTAATGATTGACTCTTTATTTCTAGTAACCCTTGGTATTTAATCATCTAATTGTATCTATGTTTAAATCATGTTAAAAATCCTTAGTTTAAGTATGTCATCCTATATTTTTTTTTGAAATAAGATTCAAATTTTATGTAGGGTCAAAATTATTAGGGAGCACTTTATTATATTAACCTAAGACTATATCCTAAGTATCTTATGTTTCCCAAGAACTTTAGGATAAGTCAATTTTATTAATCATAGGGTCCCTTATATTATGTCTTAAAACTTAGTCTAAGACCTTAGATTAATTTTTTCCCAAGATCTGACTTAATGATCTTTGTCCATAGTAACCAATCATGTTCAATGTAATGGATTGGAATCTAATGATATGCATTGGCTTGCTCATAGATGATCTAACGATGAAAGATCAAAGCTAAAAGGTCAAATGGTTTAAGAGATCCATGAGAATACCAAGTGGTAACATATTGGGAGCTTAGGTGGTGGATCAATGACCTATGGGCCCTTCCCTAGAGTTAACAAAGTCAATAAGACCTAAGACCTATGGAGTTACCAAGTGGAGTAAAGAGTCTCGAAGAGGTGTTAAAGGTTTGATGGTCTCATAGATGTCAAATGATAGGCACACAAATGTTAAAATTAATCTCATCAATTAAATATTTGGTGTTCAAAGTGTGATGGTCATGAAAACATCATTGACAGTCACATAGATGTTAAATGACAGGTGTATAGATGTCAAAATTAAGCTTTGTAATTAACTATTTGGTGTTCAAAGTGTGATGGTCATATGGATGTCATTAAATGTCACATAGACATCATTGATTATCATGTGGATGTCAAAATAAATTTAAAAAATTATCTATTAGGGTTCAAATATTGATGGTTGTGTGGATGTCAATGATAGTCACATGGACATCAAATGATAGGTACACAAACATCAATTTTAAGCCATGATAGATAATCTAAAGATCTATGAACCATGTTTATTTGTACAAATAGATCTAATGGTGTGAGATCATCAAGACTTTTAAAATGTCCTAGAATCAATAAAAAGCTACCACATGGCATGTTTTCATGAGGTCGGAGGCAACAATTGACTTTGGTCTCATTTCAAGAAAGCACAAAGTGGGGACACATGCCCAAAGGCAAAAATGTTCATGTTTTAATTAAATGGATATCTCAGCATGGACCTTATTATATAGACATGACACATTAGATTACAAACTAGTGAAGAATACATGAGTATTATAATTAATCTAGTTAGCAAATATAAAAAGGAAGATCTAGCAGTAAAACAAGAGAAGACTGTAGTTACTTAGGAATTTCAAAGATTAAGTTGAAATAGCATATTCTTTTAAGATAAAGACCTTGTAAATCCATTCAAAGGAATTTTATATTCTTTAAAGGTAGGGGAAACATGTAACACATAATAATGGGAATTTGGTCCTAGTTAAGTAATGATTTTGGTTCTGAGGCATTGGTCAAGGGAAACTTGTCCTTAATGCATGTCTAAGTTCCATTATAAATGTCTAACTTAAAGTATTTTATAAGTTATTCTCACAAGTTGTAAAATAAATTATTGATCTATGAATGCAATTTTCATGTAGCTGAAGATTTAATTGTAAAAAATTGCCCTTGTTTCTACACATGCACATATTATATAGATTTTGTAAAGGCTAATTTAGACTAATAATTATAATAAGACTCTTATACATTTTTTACCATGGTTATAAATCACGTTCTAGATATCACATATAATGACTTTCCATGGACTTGGAGGATGAGGTGACCCCTTCCCCAAGCCTATTTAAAATTTATAAACCACTAATTGGAAGATGTGGGAAAATTTTCAATATAAAGGAGCAAAAGCAATTTTGATTGTCAAAAAATGTGTTTGTGTATTCTCTCTCCAATTTCTATGTAATTAGGCTTATATTTTAGGTTGTATGATTCAATAATTCTTAGTGTGTAGCAACTATAATGGATTCTTTCCTATCTTGATCAATATGCTAGTCATAGATGTGTAAAATCTATTGAAGGATTAGTAAATTACATTGATTATTATTTATTAAGTTGATTGATTCATAATTCTAAATGTGTATGAGTATTTTCTTTTGACATATTTTTCTATGTGTGTAAAATTTTCCTCAAATACCTCATTAGCCTGAGCCATAATCTCCTAATTAAGGGTGTGTAATAGCTTATCTAAAAGGTGAAACCTTTGACTAAGGCTTATGAGTTTCGTATATCAGTATCCCATTTGACTTCTAAATTGTGTCTAACTATGTGTGTACAATATTTTCTTGTAACAGGCATAGGTTTTGAAAGCACTTGTCTATTTAGAAACTAGCTAAAGAGGTGAGTCATAAAAACCATATTCTTCTTTTCTATCTTACCCTTCCATATTTTTTGAGTTTTTTTAGATCTACCCACTTTAGATCAGAAACCAACCACCTTCTAACTCACATAGGAATTCACTACCCTTTAGAAATCACACCTCTATCCAAAAACCTTATAAACAACCTAGATGCCCTACTAGCTATTCCATCAATAGGCTATTTTAACCACATAACTGCAACTCATTTCCTCAAGTGGAGTTACCTCCATTGAGATCTTAAAATGTTAGAGGCTACCTCATTGACTGTGGTGTGCATAAAAACTACATCATCAGTTTCACTAGAACTAGAAGGAGGACCTACCCTAACCATCGATAATAGTAGTTATTATTTGCATAGATTTACACTAGAGTCACCCAAGAGAGTGACCAGATCTAATTCCTAAGTTGGGTTTGTAGTCTCACCCCTGTCAAATCATATGAGACCTATAACTATACCAATAGTCCCAATTCATAACAATCCATCTCCTATAACTAGGAATCCTTTACCCATAAGGAACATTTTACTAGTTAATTAGCCAATAAATCAAAAACCACCTTGGTTAGTTAGATCTACTATTGCATTCTTAAGAGATGTTCATGATTTACTTAAGAATCCTAAGAAGTATCCACCATAATTTTCTCCTTCAAGAGTAAGGATAGTAGAAGAACATATCAAATGTTTCAAAATTTATTTAAGATTAATGAATGTTGTTAATGAAGTTATTGCATGCATATTATTTAATTTTACATTAATGGACACTTATTATGATTGTTATTTAAATATAACAAAGAAATCTATCACTTCTTGGGATGAGTGTCAAGATGCTTTTCTTACATAACATAGATAGGTTACCAATACTTTTTTGGTATATCAACACTTTACCATCATGAAGAGAGATCTTAATCAAAACTATATGTGCTTTCAAAATAAGGTTTCAAAGGATGTATAGCTAGTTAACCCCAAGGTACAAACTAGAAGCTATATTACCATTAGAAATATACAAGAATGCTTTAGACCCAATCACTTTAGTGTTCTTGAGAAGGGCATTTGTGATTAATAATTTGGTGTTAGCATATGAATAGGCCATTAACATAGATATATAGCTCAATCCCTAGATTCCTAGCATACCTAATATCAATAATGACTTAACAATATTGAATTCGATATCACACATGAAGTAGAATGTTCCCACATTCAATCAGAACCAATTGTATACACTACCTCTATTAACTAAGACAACATCATTTAATTTCATCTTTTTGAATAATCATACATTAGGCAATGGTTAAAAATAGAATCAATAATCAACTACACCTACTTTTATTTTACAAGGTAGTAACTCTACAAAGGTAAAACTAGATTCTATTCAGAAGATGGTTCAAAAATTGAGAAATGATTTATTAAATATTCAAAGTATGATTGGAAATTATAATGGCCCAATTGGTAATTAGAATTCTATATTTAAGATATAAAATTGACCATTTAATAAGCCTATGAATAATATGGAGTAACAAAATTCATAATACTTCTAAGTATGGTGAGATCAACTATTTTAAATTTTATGTAGCATTTGAAATCTTTCAAAGAGAGTTGGTTAGATAATATTAGATGCATAATCTGCCTGGACATCATTCAGATCCAAGCTCTTCAATCACTACCATGTTCTTTGAAACTCATGAGTTTCCCTTTCTAGGTGATGATGATAATGATCTAGATGACAACATAGATGAAGTTCACACTTTCCAGCAATTCCATAAAGAGGAATATAATCTAAATAATAAGCAACCACTAATAACATCAACTCCTCCAAATACTACTACAATTCTACCTAATCCTAAAGATGAAAATAATCCACCTCCTCTAAAAAGGAGTGATCATCCTTAGACCAAAGAGGAACCTAAAGAGGGAGGATATAACACTATTGAAGACATGAAGAAGATCAAAGCAAATGTAATTCTTCATGAGTTACCTCAAATTACCAAACAAAAGGAGCTATTGTATAGGTCTATTATGAGGATGATGCCTATGGAAAAAGTGAAAGCATCTACAAATAAATCAAAATCATTTAACACCAATGTTATCTATAATAGTAATCTAGAAGTTATACCCTTCTTGCTAACTATCAAGGCATTCAGTAAAAATATTCATAATTGCCCATTTGATTTTGGAGCTTCTACATCTGTCATGTCTACTTCCATATGTGAAAATATTAGTTTGATGCCAAGCCCTTCAAAGAGGATAGTTTCATAATTGGAAAAGAAAATAGTCCCTATAGTTGTTAAACTAAGGGATGTGCCTATCTAAGTAGCCTATAAACCATGTGTTTAGATGGCCATTTATATCCTAGTGGTAGACATACCTAAAGGCTGTAGATTGTTGTTAAGTAGAGACTGGTCTAAAACACTCAATGGATATCTTTAAATGGACTTTTATCATATATGGTATGTATGGAGAGGAGTTACAAATCAAATCAAAATTGATAAGGAGTTGAGAATGAAGTATCCCATTATAGAATATAATTTCAAGAATGAAGAGGTAAAGTATGAGTCTCTTAGCCTTGGTATTTACAGTTTTATTACTCAAAATCAAGTAAAGAGGCCAAAACCCAAGCATTCCAAATAGCTATGGAATTTATAATTTGATTGTGATAGATCTAATCAAGGATCAATCTGGGAATGAAGTTGATTGACCCACAAGGTAAAAATTTATTGGTAATATACATATTGTAATTTTCATACATGAACAATAGATTTGAGTATGAAGATTTAATTATGGGATTATAATTTGCATTTAAGAACAATGTAAAGCAAGTATTAGTATTTGGTGACTCAAATTTGGTGTTTAACAAGTTATAAATAAATATCAATACAATTTGTTTTATTTGAGAAGGTACAAGCATAGAGCATGGGATTTAATCAAAAGCTTCAAATATTTCAACATGATGTCCCTTACCAAGGAACAAAATCAATCTATCAATTCACTATCTATTGTTGCTACTAATCTAGAGCCCCTCCAAGGATATAAGGTAAAGAGGTTCCCCATTGAATTAGTGATTTATCCCTCGGTTCCTAATAACATAGAAATTTTTCAAGTCTTTGATTATGACCAATAAATTATTTATTTTCTAACCAATTTAGGGGATTTTGAGTCCCAAATAATAGAAGACAAGGATATTAATCACCTTTGTCAAGAGGAATCAGATAAGGAAGGTATTATCCAACTTAAATAAAATTGTGTCCTAGATGGTTTGGTCTCTTTAGAAAGGTCCTTTGGCATAGAACCTCAAGCTCAATAGCTCACAAAACCTAGGGTCAATGAATTAGACTTCAAAAGACAAAATATGGTAGATGAACATAGCCCATGTTATGTTAATATTAGTCTCAACTTCACCCTAGAAGAGAGATAATGAATAAAGTATTTAATCATCCACTACAAAGATGTCATTACTTGTATATATGAGGACTTGAAATTATATGACTCTTAGGTCATTACTCATATGGTTGCTTTGAAGATAGATCACAAGCCATTTAGATAGAGGTAGAAACCATTCAATCATATTTTGGAGCCTCTCATCTAGAGAGAAGTAGAGAAGTTGTTAAATGCAAAAAACATCTTTCTAGTGAGACATTCTACCTAGTTGGCTAGTTTGGTCCCACTAATAAAGAAGAATGGTGAGATAAAACTATGCATAGATTTTAAGAACCTAAATAAGGCTTCTAAAAATGAAAATTATACCCTCCCTTATTTAAATGAGTTGATACATATAGTAAGTGGTTATAAAATGATGTCCTTCTTAGATGGATTTTTAGGCTATAATCAGGTACTCCTACAATCCAAAGACAAAATGAAGAATAAATTTACTATGAAATGGGGAACTTATGCATATAAGCAGATGCCATTTGGACTAATAAATGTAGTACAAACCTTTCAACATGTTGTGGTTCATGAATTCAAATGATTGATAGGAAAATGCATAATCATTTACATGGATGATCTTACAGTGTTCTCAAAGAATAGGGATGATCATATAGGCCACCTCCAGTCCATATTTGAGAGATGTAGAAGGTTTGGTTTTTCATTAAACCCAAAGAAAAGCATATTTGGAGTCACTGAAGGTAATCTCTTAGGACACATCATCATCAAGGATGGGATCACCATTGATGATCCGTAAACTCCACTGATAAACTCTAAGTGAAATTTTATAAGTACGTATTCTAAATTTTTCAACTTATAATATGTTGGAATGATTAAATCTGATCCAAATCAAGTTTAAAAACTGAAATAAAGGTGAATTGATAAATCACATCAGTTATCCATTGAAGCTGTCAGATTTTCCAAATTCTTGATTTTATCCAATTCCCTGTAAATGATCAAATGAGTAATTTTTGCATTCTAATTAAAATCTGAATTATATTTTGTATATTAACTAAAAATGAAATGCAAAACTGAATTTAAAGATCAAAACATAGAAATTGTTTACGAGGTTCAAAAATTCCTATGTCCCTAGGTTCGTATCGAACTGATCCATTAATTGTTGCTAAATTTTCAAGACAAAATAATACTTACAAAATAACAAAAGATCATATCTCTCTACAATAATAGTGATCAGACCTTTGAAAGACCTTCGCTGACTCAGCACGTCCTTCACCTTCCTGAATCACACGTAAAGGCTTCTCCAAATCAAAGTTGGCAACTTATATAACTCAAAATGGCATCACCAATTCTCTAAAATGGGAAAATTAATATACTTCACAAAGCGTATCAGAATTATAAACAACTTTTAAGTTTATTCTGAGATTTGGTTCAACCTCTAAGGGCTCTAAAGTGACCAAATACTGTAAGCGGGTCTATATTCTCCTATACATAGTCAGCTTCCTGTGTTTATCCGAGTAGAAATTAGTCCCTTTTATAACACTTAGGCCTCTATGGCTGAATTGTTCAAGGCCTATCCCTTTTGGGTGGTAGGTCAAGTGTTCAAAATTGGCCTCCCTCCTTTTTAGGTGCTTTGATTGAGTTTGAATTTACTCCTCCTTGTTTGGCGTGCTTGGAGTCCACCTTGGGCACTCAAACTTTGTCTTTGTCCCACATGTGTTGGGTATGTCAGTTTTAGATGCTTAAAATAGCCAAATTTTGTTCCATTTCAAATGCATAAGGATTAAGCACTAACTTAGGCTGTGTTTTGACTTGGTTAATGCATGTTTTGTGGAGTGATGTGGCAGGTGACATGGTAACTTTGTCTTTAAATGTTTGAAAATTTTAAATAACATGTGAATAAAAAAACACCAAACCAAATTTTTTTACACCTAATTGTTTTTCCACATGTCAAATGGCTATTAGTGCACTTGGCATGCCCTCATTTCACCACATCATCTTATGACTCCAAATTTTTACTTGTCGAACCAAAACTTCAACTGGCTATATCTTGAGCATCCAGACTTCATTTTACAAACTATGAAAAGTGTCAGAAAGATCTTGATGATATAAATAGTGTGCCACCACTAAAAATCAAACTTGAAACCATTATTAGAACTCAATTTCTGATCACACCTCCCTAATGGAGGGCTTTTGGTCTCCAAAAGTCCAATATCCCCTGAAATCTTATAACTAGTCTATTGCATCCATGAAAATAGAACCCAATCATAGAAAGAGGTATAAAAAATTGCATTAAAATGATTCACAATAAAACTATAAAAATTCCTAATCCAAAGGCATGAGTAAGTGAATTTGCAACTGCAAAAGTGATTACAACATATAAAAATTGTCTGCCCATGTCACATCCTGTAAAGTGGTGAACTGTCAATAACTGAAACAATCCCCAATGTAATTGCAAAACAATTTTGTTAATGTCAACAACATACATGAAATGTTGTAGACATATTGCAATAAAATACCCTGGTATGGCACTTATATGCTAAGCAAATTCAAACAACACAAAGTGTATATTTCCTAACATCCAAACATGCCCATAGGGTCTTAGCAATGCATCTATACATCCATGTGCCAAAAATAGATACATTCAAAATATCAATATTTGTAAGGAATTAACTCAACCTACAACATGAATTCTACTATTATCTCCAATTATTTCAAATGAGTTAATGTCTTATCCATTATTAGACTACAAATATAGTATATTCTAGAGATCAAAAACTTCGAGTTTTCAAAAAGTGAGAATTGAAAAACTTCATATGATAAACTTGTCTTGAAGTGTTCCCACCAACTCTAATCTACATATATAAAAGCTTGTTCATTCCCTTAGGTGAATTCTTAACCATGCTTTGCAAAAACAATGTAGTGATAATCCACTTAACCATTTCTTTCTTCCTAGTGAAATTGATTGTCTTAGTGGATTCCTTAGCAATTGCATATTGTTGACTTAACTTTTTTAATGGATTTTCACTTGTATGTTTTACCTTATCCTGGGTTATATTTTCAACTACATTATGGATTGAATTATCTTCATTAACCTTAGTGAGAGGTTTGTAAATCATCTTAGTTATAACATTACTTGAATGTGAAGATGAATGAAGCTTAAAACATCTATCAATCCTATGTCCACTCATTTTACAATGAATACAAACTTCCTTCTTAGGTGAGGGTCCCCTTTTTCTAATTCCCAAATTAACAGGAGAATGGTCTTTCTAACATGCAATCTACTTCAACAAAGCTTTTCATTTCCAACAAGTCTTAGCACTATGGTTATTCATCCCACAAAAAGTGCATGGAAATGGTTGCATTATCTTCTGTACATTGTATCCAAACTTCTTAAACATATCAATTAGATCAGAAGATTTAGTGTAAGAATCAGGAGGTGGAATATCCATACCTCTTTTAACTTTACACCTTTGAACTAGTGGCCTATAACCTTCACTATTGGAAGCTCATCTTCCTTTAGCCATGGAAGAAACTTCTCCATCATCCACCTGCACACTAGTATAACCCAAACCTGCATGAAGAGGTATATGCTCAATCTGAATTTGGTTAGTTATACCTTGGCTATCTCTACCAAGTACTCCTCCATTTTAAACCATTTTAAACAATAATTTAGATCTTATGCCCTTAGTGTATCTTTCAAAATCACCAAAAACAATATTACTAGAATCTGAATCTGAAATGGTAGAAGAAGATGAAGATTCTTGTGGTGAAAAACTTACACTACACTCAATCATAGTCTCTAAGTTTGAAGTTGAAGGCTTTAAATTTTCACACTCACCACATTGCAATCTAATCAAGAGCTCATCCTTGGATTCAAGCTCTGATTTTAAACTTGCAATTTGCTCTTCAAGGGAATAGAGCTTACATCTCAGGAATGCATTCTCATCCTGAATCTGGCTATTGATGCTTTCAAGCTCTTCCATCTTGGCTTTATGTGACAACTTGCCCATGGTTTCTTGCAAACACATTGATTCCACAACTACACACTACAATCTAATCAAGTGATATTGAAAACCAATAAACTGAAAGCAACTATCAAAACTCAATCAGAAGCTAACCCAACTTTCTAACTGCTTTGATACCAACTTGATCAGTAAACTCCATTGATAAACTCTAAGTGAAATTTTATAAGTATAGATTCTAAATTTCTCAACTTATAATATGTTGGAATGATTAAATCTGATTGAAATTTGATCCAAATCAAGTTTCAAAATTGAAATAAAGGTGAATTGATAAATCACATCAGTTATCCATTGAAACTACTAGATTTTCCAAATTCTTGACTTTATCCAATTTATCATAAATGATCAAATGAGTAATTTTTGCATTATGATTAAAATTTGAATTATATTTTGTAAATTAACTAAAAATGAAATGCAAAACTGAATTCAAAGATCAAAACATAGAAATTGTCTATGAGGTTTAGAAATTCCTACGTCCCTAGGTTCGTATCAAACCAATCCATTAATTATTGCTAAATTTTCAAGCCAAAATAATATTTAAAAAATAACAAAAGATCATATCTCTCTGCAATAATAGTCATCATAGCTTTGAAAGACCTTGGCTGACTCAACACGTCCTTCACCTTCCTGAATCACATGTAAAGGCTTCTCCAAATCAAAGTTGTAAAATTTTATAGCTCAAAATGGCATTACCAACTCTCCAAAATAGTCAAATGAATATAATTCACAAATCAAATTGGAATTCTAAACAACTTTGTAGTTTACTCTGAGATCTGGTTTGGCCTCTAAGGGCTCCAAAATGACCAAATATTGTATGTGGGTCTATATTCTCCAATACACAGTCGACTTCCTATGTCTATTCAAGTAGAATTTAGTCCCTTTTATAACACTTCAACCTCCATGTCTGAAGTGGTCAAGGCCTACCCCTTTTGGGTGGTAGGTCAAGTGTTCAAAACTGGTTGCCCTCCTTTCTAGGTGATTTGACTGAGTTTGAATTTACTCCTCCTTGTTTGGCATGCTTGGACTCCTCGTTGGGCACTCAGACTTTGTCTTTGTCCCACATATGTTGGGTATGTCAGTTTTAGATGCTTAAAATATCCAAAGTTTGTTCCATTTCAAATGCCTAAGGCTTAGGCACCAACTTAGGCTCTATTTTGACTTGGTTAATGCATGTTTGGTGGAGTGATGTGGCAGCTTGGTCTTTAAACATTTGAAAATTTCAAATAACATGTGAATAAAAAACACCAAACCAAATTTTTTTGCACCTAATTATTTTTCCATGTGTCAAATTGGTCTTTAAACATTTGAAAATTTCAAATACCACATGTGACAAGCTAAAAAACACCAAACCAAATTTTTTTGCACCTAATTGGACTTTTTCCATGTGTCAAATGGCTATTGGTCCACTTCATTAGGACATTAAAGATGCCACGTCATCTTACAACACCAAATTTTTACCTAGAAAAAATATGAACCAAAACTTCAACTGGCTATATCTTGAGCATCATCAAACTCCATTTTCCCACTATCAAACCACAAAAAGTGTCAAAAATATCTTGACAAATATTGTTTGAGATCTCTATAGTGTGCCACCACTAAAACTCAGACTTAATAGAAACCATTATCAAAACTCAATTTTTGATCAATTAGTGGTCATCCAAATATAATTCAAAAAAATGCTCAAGGATTGGACTACCAAATACAACAATTTTTGAAAGAAGAGCTTAAATCATTCTTTGGAAAGATTAAATTTGTAAGGAAACACATAATTCACCTCAAGATTCATATAATTTATCGAAATTTTTAGACCTCTAAACCCTCCATGCTTAAGTAGATGCCAAAATAGAGTGGACAACTAAATCTCAAAAGTCTTAGGACATTAAAGATGCAATATACTAGGCTCTAGTATTATCGCTTGTGTGGTTTGGATCATTCCATATTTCATGAAAGATTTCTACATGTATTCATTAACTTAAAAACATACAATTGGTGCTATCATAACATAGAAAAAATATGAAAATGATCATCCAATTACATTCATGAGCACAAATCTAATAGATGCAAAACTTAGGTACTCTATGATTGACAAATACATTTTTTCCCTTGTCAAAGTAGTGAACAAATTTTGACATCACATTTTGAGTAATAAATTCATTTCCATCATGCCTAATCCCACTATCAAGCTCACCCTATAACATAATGAGCTATCCTGACAAGGGAATGATGATGAAAATGGATGACCAAGATGCAAGAATTCAACATAGAAATCAAGCCTACAAATATTTTTTGAGATCAAGGCATTGTTCAACTCATAACTAAACTTGATCCATGCATCACTGTTAAAGTGATATGTGAGGCTCAAGTTTCTAAAGGAGAATGGTATACTAATATCATACAATATTTTCTTATATGTACTTGTTCCTCAGGACTTAATAAAGAGATAATGAAGAAGAGATTTGAGGCTCAAAGCTACTCATTACATGATCAAGAAGGGAGTCCTTTATAGAAGAAACTATGAAGGTATTTACCTTAGGTGTGTCTCTTTAGAGGAAGTTAAATAAATTTTAAAAAACTTGCATCAAAAAAATAGGTAGTGGTCATCCTTCTAGGAATACCACAACCCACAAAATATTAAAAATGGTCTACTATTGGCCAATAATTTTTAAGGATGCTCACACTCATGTGAGGACATTCCATGAATGCTAATATTTATCTAAAATGGAACTACACATGATAATGCCTTTACAACCAATTTTTGAAAGGAAGGCCAATGGGGTTTATACTTCATTGGTGTCATCAACCCAAATTCCTTGATAGGCCATAAATTTGTGCTTACTATTAATGACTACTACACTAGATAGACCAAAGCCATAACCATAAAGAATTATAGAGCACAAGATGTGATCCACTTTGTAGATGAACACATATTAAATATATTTGGCACACATATTTCTTTGGTTTATGACAATGGACCAATTTTATTCTCATCATAATTTATCGAGTGGGCACATTGATAACCAAATTATTATTAGGCTATCCTCTAACTATTACCCTCAAAGAAATAGACTATCAAAATCAATGAACAAGAATCAAATAGATGTAATTAAGAAATTAGTAGGGGAAAAGCCCAAGGACTGGCATAATTTATTGAAGTATGATCTTTGGGTAGACCAAACAAGATACAAAGAAGACCTTAAAGCTTCACGCTATCATTTTTGTATGGATGCAAGCCTATATTCCCAGTTATGCTAAATTCACCCACTTATTAGTTTATACAGGATTATATGGAGCCATGTGATGAAACAAAGTCAAGATTTTTGAACATCATAGAAATGGAAGCTTCAAGGACTAAGGCCTTATAGACTATTTTACTGAATTTAGGAAACTATATGGTCTTAATTTCATAAATAGTAAAGGGATCTAGATTAAGGGTAAAATAAATAAATAAATGTGTCTTAATTAACCTACTAATTTATTGAATCTAGAAGTGATTAATTTATTTCTAAAAATATCAAATAAGGGGATAGAGAGTAAAACTTAGTTGATTCTAGGCTGAGATGGAGGAGACAAAGGCTATAAATTATTGATCTAGCTAGGTAGACTATGATAAATAGGATCTAGAAGTCTATTTTCTACCTAGATAAGAGTACTAGAAATGGTACACCTAGAGGTTCCAACATTGTATTCTAAGTTTTGGTGAAATTATCCTTAATGTCTTTGATTTTTTATCTTTATGGGTCTATTCGTCTGCTTTAGGAGACCCTGTGCCTGAAATATCAAGTCCTAGTTGTTCGTGAAACTCCATGTGCAATTGATTTTTTCTTCAAGTATCATATTTCCTTTTTGTGCTTGATAGGTGATCTTGAATCTAACTATAAAAAATGGTTAGTGTGTAATATTCACTAAACATGTGATCACACCCCATGTGTGGGCACACTACCTACATACAAATACTCTGAAGAAGGAACAAGGCCAATGTAGTTCTCCCAATTTGAATGTGTATTTACAATCTTGTGTATGTAATATAAGTGTATGAAAATTTTTTCAAGCTTGAGATGACTTGTGACTAATGCAGGAACTTGGATAGGTTAGAAATAATAGTGGTTGGTTGTATGTAGAGAATAGGAAGATTTGCTTGAGTGTGCTTTAATATATTTCTAGCTTGTGCCTTTTGAATGATTGCCAACCATTCTAAAAGACTTTTTAATGGGATTTTATAAGGAAAATAGTGATCTTGGGTTAGATGAACTTGCATTAGGATGATAAGGGAAAAGATAAGCATCTAAGAAAATATGATCATTTGAGGCTATTATGAACTTGGACAACAACACTGGAAAGTGGACACCCTAGGTCCTAGTGTTTTAGTCTAGATTATGACACTATTATTTAGGGGGAAATAGACCTTAAGGGATAGATTTGTGCCTGGGAGAGGAGTCTAGGATAGCAGGGGCTGAATATAGAAGGCTTTGGATGATTGGGAAATAATGAAAATATGCCTAAGCAGGTTGTGTAAGCAAGTAGGAGAGACCTATGGTTTGGGTGTCACAAGTCATGCCCAAGTTGTACAAATTACATTTTAGTATGAATAAATTTACCCCCACTTTATTCTAATCATGCATCAAATTAAAATACGAGGATAAAGGAGAAAAAGAGAAAGCATACCTAAACTTACATGTGAGGCTAAGTCTAGGAAGCTATGTGATATTGGGTTGTACATAGTGAGAGCATGTTGTACTATGTAAGTATCTAAAAAGGAAAGTGAAATTAGATTACTTATTACTAGATATGTTATATCTAAAATAAAAATGTATAAAGCTAGGTAAAGAGAGAGGAAGGAAGAGAAAGGAATGAATACACCTCCCTGAGTATAAGAACCAATACAAAACCTATTATGCTACTAGGTTGTGTTGAGTGATGTTAGAAGTATGTTGAACCAAGTTTTATATCAATGAATGAGCTCAATGTTCAATCCCCTAAAATTTGGCTCAAGAATGAAAAGGTAGGACCTTTATATTTATTATCTCTAGCTATGTGAAGTTAATGAATCATGATTGTGTTAATTGATGTCTGAACCATGTGTCCAATCCCTTTGAATAGGTGACTCAAGAATACAAAGGTTAGCTAGACCATTGGCTCCATCATTCCTCTATGATGTGAAGCTAAATGAGAAAATACCAATATAGATCAATGTTTTAAGAGATGGCTCATGGAGCCCCTGAATGTGTTGTGATCTAACAATGTTGGCATAGATAGTTGAATGTAAACTAGAAACTAGGCCACTATTGGTCACTTTGAAATATGGAGATTGGACTTGCATAGAATCCCCTCCTAATAATAGAATCAAGGCTTAGGAAGACACTCAATAACTTAGGTACATAGGAAGCAAACTTGTATGAAAGTTTACTTGGATGTGATTCCAACCACCTACAGATGGATTAAGGCATGCAACTACTAGGAATGTGTAATAAAATGCAATAAACTCAAAAAATAGAGAAGGCACATGTGCCATGCACATTACCCCCAATAACTATTGTTTAAAACATATATTTTGAACTTAAAGTTGTATCAACTACCATTTATAAAATAAAAATGGAAACCCTCATGTTGTGCATGATGCCCCCTGTATCTAGATTCTTTAAGTGAAATATGTGTTTAAAATTGTTGATCTCTAGAATCAACTATACTGGCAAAACTGTGATTGAACTCACCTCTCTACTTGATTATGGAAAAATTAAATATTTTGCTATTTGGAAAAAAAAGCACCATAAACTGGACACTTTGGGGTCTAATGTTGTAGTCCCATTCTTGGTACTATTATCCAAAGCCAAAACTGATGATTGATCTAGATTCTCTATTATATTCCTAGTCTAGTTTACCTATGTTGAGTTCTAGATTCTGGATTATACTATTCTAAAACTACATTTTTGATAGTTAGGAGCTTTGATCTCTATAAGGAAACATTTATTTCTCTCCCCCTCCTTTTAGGATAGGAATGAAGACCCTATTATGCCTACCCTCAAAATAAGAAGTCATGCAAGTGTGTTAAGCTACAAAAATATTTGAGATGACATTGATTTACATTATCTCAAGATATATCAAAAGTTGTAGAGAGAGATTGTTAGATCCATAGGGGTATGCCTAGCTAGATATAATAATGTAATAGCATGTGCATAAGAGTAAAATAGAATTTGAAATGTTAGTTGTTAGTTGTTAGTGCCATGGAGGGATAGAGCATGAGGTCCATCATGGAATACAAAAATCAAGGTAAATGCATGATTAGAATAATGGAATTACACACAAAGATAAGCAATCAAGTAACAAACATATAAATCAAGAAGCAAGAAACACACAAGGGTGGCCAAGGGGATAAATAAGCACACAAGGCATGTTCAAATTCTACATAAACACACAATGGGAACAAGAAAATATTGGTACAATGGCCACAAGCACATGAAAGGCACACAAAAAGGACATTGGCAAGTGTCCAAAGGCACACACATATAGACATGAATAAAGGACATTGGAAAATGTCCTAATACACAAACATGAAGCAAATAAGAGCTGGAAAATGCTAACACATCTAGCTAATCAAAGCAAAGAGTGGAAGTATGTAAAGTACTAGAAATATAAACATGCATCTAACTATGAAAAGAAAGAAGCAAGAGTATACAAGATATGTAATACAAGACTAATTTATATTATATGAAAGACATAAGTGTGTTATATATTAATGCATGTCAATATAATATCTATGTAAGCATGTAAGGAACATACTACAATAAGATGTCTAGAGTGTATAGTGTAATAATGACATAACTTGGATGGTGGAGTCATTTAGAGTATTCCCCTAGTGGGTATATGTATCAATATATAGTTGGAATGTAGAATTAAGATGCCCCCTTGATGGGTGGAATGAAGCAATCAAGGATTTCAATGCATTGCACACATTCAAAGAACATCAAATAAAGCCTAGTAATATATATAAATTGATAAATAATAGAATAAAACAACATAATGTAAGTCTAGCATAATGGTTAGCAGGACCTAGTGTATGTAACTAGGGTTTGGAGACAAAGTTTTTGCAATTTAATATGAATTTTTGAAATTTGAAGTGATTTTTTTATTTTAATATTCAGTCAAAATTTGTAGAAAATAAGTGGAATATTACTTGAAAATTACTAGGATTTAGTTGATGCAACTAGGGCTTTGAAATGATTTTTTTTCAAAATTAATGTAATAATTTGAAAAAATTTATATAAATTTGTAGAATTGAGCTTGAAAAATTTAGAAAAAAATTGAAAATATTTCTAAAATTAGCAATATATATTTTTCTTAGTGGTTTGAAAGTGTTTGTATGCAAATAGGACCTAGTATGTGAAAACTAGCATTTAGGTGAATTTATTGAAAATATTTCAATTAATTTATAGTTTTTTTTAATTTTTAAATTCAAGAAAAATCAAGAAAATATTGCAAAAAATTATAAATAATTAACCCTAGGGTTTTTGTGCAAAAATTCAAAGTAAGTTGGGTTCACCAAATGTTTTACTAAATTTGGGAAACTATATGGTGTTAATTTATTAAATAGTAAAGGGGTGTAGACACTAAAATTGAGTCATACACATGCATAACTCACTGTGTCAAAACCCCCCTTGAGTCTTATTTCAATAATAATGATTAAGCTCCCTAACCCATGCTTTTACCCCACATATTTAATTAATTTGAAATATATAATTAAGTTAATTAAAAACCCCTTTTGCCACCTTACCTAGCCACCTCATCTTAAGACTAATTCTCGCCTGATGAGTCACCTCAAGACTTAGTCCCCTTATCCTAACTACCCAAGACTTATTCTCAACTCAAAATTAAATTCTTAACCATCTATGTCTTTCTTAACCTCTTATTTTTACCATTTTGTAATGGGTGCCACACTTGGCATGAGGAGCAATAGAAAACTAGCCAAAAATAGTAGTTTTACCTATTCTAAGGCCACCAATGTTAGTCAACCCATGCCTAACATTAGTGGGATCATTAATGTCAATTATATAAACCAAACTCCAAATTGGTGTTTAGGTCATCAAAAATCAAGAAAACTCATTATTATTTACATCTAAGCTCTCAGCATTTAACTTTTTACATCATAGCCTATTGTTATCTTATGTAAGTCAATCCAGATTAGGAACCAAGCTCTTGAGGACCAATATCACCCCATTGTTTTCTCTATTTAGGGCATCAATTTGGACTACCTTATAGGAGCCATCCAACCAACACTTATCATTTAGTCACCACTATATCTAAGTACATCACTTATTCTATAGGTCTTTTAAGCATTTACTTTTCTATCATTTTATATCTACTATTCATTGATTTATGTATTCTTGACCGAACCCCCATGAGGGAGTTATAACTCTTCCCTACTTGTTTACCCTTGACCCAACACACTGAATCTCTGACCAAACCCATCCAAACCATACTCTCTCTCTCTCTTTCACTCACAACTCTCCCCAACCTTCTAGACCTAACCAAAACCATTTCCTAGACCTAGAAAATCCTTATGTAAAGTTCTTAGTAAATTATTTCCCCTATCGACTTTGAAAGCCTAATTGACATCAATTACCTTCACCCACTAACCTTGATAGCCTAACTAATATTGATCACTTCCTTACCAACCTCAATAGTATCACTAACATTAGTAACTATAGATTTTTTAACCCTTCTAAAACCTACCCAAACAACTTTTAAAATACAAACAATACATACCACCTACACTCTATTACTTTCTACTACACTCAGGTTGTGAATAACTATAACATTAACTATTTTTTACTCTCTCTTTGTCTCTATTATGGTTATTTATTATTCTTTTACCTCTCAAAAATGGACTGTCATCTCTTAGGAAATTTCACACTTCCTAGAACAAGCACATAGCTTGGTATCCCACTCAATTATCTACTAACAAACATTTTGTGGTAGTGTTTTGTTACTTGTAGGTAGTCCTCCCTAGCCAAATAAGAGTGCTCACAATGTTTAGATACAGTATGCAAACCAATCCAGGTTCATTCTAATCACTTATCCTTATCATTCTTTTCTATTTTTCTTTAGACTTGAAATAGACAAATTTTAGTGAAACATTTCTAGCACACCCAGTGGGACCCTGGAGTTTTCCTTGGGTTCATTGCTTGTTTTAAACATTCATATAGGTGAATTATAGTGAAATTTTCATTTCTTACACTTTCCTCTTCTCTTCTCTCTTTATTTCAATTTCATTTCATTCTTTGCTCCTATTTCATCTTTGTTTTCATTCAAATCTAAACATTTGATATTTAGGTTTAAAACTTATTGCACTTCATTGTTTGCTTGCTGCATATTAACTCACCTAGTTAATTACAAGCATTATGAATGATTTATAGTACACCTATGTTACACAACCAAATCACAATCATAAAAAAATACATCTAAACTCACTTGAGACAAGGCCCATCAGGAATACATCACTTGGTGGATCACCTTACCCTACCTAGCTATCCTACTTGGATTTCACCACCAAGGGGTGAACCCACTCCATTCTTTGATAGAGTATAAACTCTAGGTAGAAGGTATATTTTGGCTAAGCAGCCTAGTTTGGCTTTAGGTCTATGAAGTGTAAAGAGCAAGCTCCTATAACAAGCGATGTACCTGGTCTAACATATATTTCCTCTTGAGCACTAAAACTAACATGAAACTAGCCCTAGATTGCTTTCTAGTACCTTCGATAACCAAATTTTCTTTTCACTATCTGATTAAGGCATAAACCAACATGAGACTAAAATTAATCTCTAGAAGTTAATAATTAATGGTTGTATGTTCTTTTTTTATTTTCTATTGCCTTCCATATTTGGAGTTGGTAAGGATGTTTTCCTATTGATTCACAAAATCAACACTATTTCTAATACTCAATTTTTATAACCTATTAGATCAGGTCTTCTAAGTGTTCTTCCTTCTTACACAGACCTCTTCCACCCTCTTTTTTACCTAAATTTTACTTTTGGGTTTCTAAGAAATTGTATTTTCCATCTCCCAGGTTATCACAATGATTGACATTGGTTATTTATACCAACATTAATAGACTTTAACTACTGACATTGGTTAATCCCACTAACATTGGAAATTCTTTTACTACCAACATCAGTCAAGTGACCGATGTCAATGACTATGTAATTTTGGTTTACTCAAAATATCAAGCTAAAATAACCCACTTACCTACACCTAAACCTATTTTTCCCATATTCTATCATTAATATAGAGTATTAAGACTATTCATACTTCTTCTTGCATGGTATTGACATGATATCAAGCCAAAATTCTTGTTGATTATGCAAGATGTCAACCACTTCCACCTTCCCCTCTTATTTTTTATTCTATCATGGGTTCAATGGTGCCAATGTCAGTGGCATCACCAATATTAGCACTATTTATTAGAAATATCAGTGATGTCACTAACATTGACACCATTAAATTAATGTTTTCACCAGCAACTAGCACCATTCTTTAGACTCTACCCATAATCTAGTGTAATTTGGAGATCACATATATCTCCCTAAACTCAACCACCAGATTAGAGATCACATATATCTCCCCAACCACACCAACCACCCTTGGATATCACTTAAATCTCCCTTATAATGACTCTACTTGGAGATGATGAATATCTCCTTGCCCATTGACCCCTTTTACCCCAACCTTGCATCACTTGTCTAAACTGATTATGCTCTTCTGTTATAGTTGGCTATTATACACATGCATGTATATTAAGTGTTTTGTATATCAACCAAGCTCATCCTATCACCTACAACCTTTTTATGTTTCCTAGGGGCACTTATTACCTTAGATACTTGGGACACATGGACCAATTAGAGCTATAACTTTGATTTTTTTTACCTTCTCAACTATCACTTATAATTTTTGCTTTAGTTATTTCTATCTGAGTCCTCCTCAACCTTACCTATTCTTGACTTTGTCAACTATAGATCATAGTAGTATATGTATAAGTAGTGATACCATGTTCTCCCTCACTCACCCAATTCACTTCTTATCAAACTAGTACCTGATTCTAGTTTCTCCTCCATCAATTCCTATTTTGAGGGGGGGATACCTCATCCAATACTTAGAGCATCTAACTCATGTTTTTGTCTTGCAACTTGTCAATTCAAATTATAATAAAAAAGGGGTAAATGTAGACACTAAAATTAAGTCACACAGATGCATAACTCCCTATGTCAAAACCCCCCTTGAGACCTATTTCAATAATAATGATTAACCTTCCTAACCCATACTTTTACCCCTCACATATTTAATTAATTTGAAATATATAATTAATTTAATTAAAAATAACTCTTTCCACATTACCTACCCACCACATCCTAAGATTGATTCTCACTTGATGAGTCACCTCAATACTTAGTCCCCTTATCCTAATTACCCAAGACTTATTCTCACCTCAAAATTAAATTCCTAACTAACTACATCCTTCTTAACCTCCTATTTTTACTAGTTTGTAATGGGTGCCACACTTGGCACAAGGAGCAATATAAAAATAACCAAAAATAGTAATTTTACCTATTCTAAGGCCACTAACATTGGTCAAACCATGGTCAATGTCAATAGGATCACTAATTTCAGTTATATAAATCAAACTCCAAACTAATGTTTAGGTTAGTATAAATCAAGAAAACTCATTCTTATTTTCATCTAAGCTCTTGACATTCAACTTTTGACATCCTAGCTTATTGTTATCTTTCATAAGTTAATCTAGATCAAAAACCAAGCTTTTGAGGACCAACAACACCCACTTTTTTTCTCTATTTAGGGCATTAGTTCAGACTACCTAATAGGAACAATCCATATAGCACTTATTATTTAGTCACCACTATAGCTAAGTACATCACTTATTCTATAGGTCTTTTAAGCATTTACTTTTCTATCACTTTATATCTACTATTTATTACTTTCCACATTCCTGACCGAACTCACATGAGGGAGTTATAAATCTTCTTTGCATGTTTCTCCTTGACCCAACACATCAAACCTTTGACCAAACCCATCCAAACCATACTCTCTCTCACAACTCTCCCCAACCTTTTAGACCTAACCAAAACCATTTCCTAGACCTAGAAAAGCCTTTTGCAATGCTCTTAGGCAATTATTTCCCCTATCAACCTTGATAGCCTAATTGACATCAGTTACCTTTACCCAATGACATTGGAAAACTAACTAATATTGGTCATTTCCTTACTGACCTCGATAATATCACCAATATTGGCAACTATATATTTCATAAACCTTCCAAAACCTACCCAAACAACTTATAAAATATAAATAGAACATACCACCTACACTCTATTACTTTTTTTACACTTAAGTTGTGAATAATGGTAACATTATCTCTCTTTTACTCTCTCTTTGCCTCTCTTTTGGTTCTTTATTATTCGTTTATCTCTCAAAATTGGACTATCATCTCTAAAGAAGTTTCACACTTCCTGGAACAAGCACATAGCTTAGTAGCCCACTCAATTATCTACTAATAACCATTTTGTGGTAGTGATTTCTTACTTGTAAGTATTCCTCACCAACCAAAGAGGAGTGATTACAACATCTAGATACAACACACAAACCAATCCAGGTTCATTACAATCACTTATCCCTATCATTCTTCTTTGTTTTTATTTAGACTTGAAATAGACAAATTTTAGTGAAACAAGGGGTATGGATTAAGGGGGAAAATAGTAAATAAATGTGTCTTAATTAACCAACTAATTATTTGAATCTAGAAGTGCTTAATTTATTTATAAAAATAGTAAATAAGAATATAGAGATTAAAAATTAGTTGATTCTAGGCTGAGACAGAGGAGATAGAGGTTATCAATTACTAATCTGGTTGGGTAGACTATCAAAAATAGGATTCAAAAGTCTATTTTATACCAAGATAGGAGCACTAGAAATGGGACACCTAGAGGTCTAGTACTATAGTTCATGTTTTGGTGTTGTAATCATTAGTGTCTAAACTTTCTAAGCTTTTTGGGTTCTATTTGTCTACTCTAAGAGACCCTATGCCTAAAACATCAAGTCTTGGTTATTCGTGAAGCTTTGTGTGAAATTGATTTTGTCTTCAAGGATAATATTTCCTATTTATTCTTTATAGGTGATCTTGAATCCAACTGTAAAAATGGGTTAGTGTGTAATATGCACTGAACATACAATCACACCCCATGTGTGGGCATGATGCCAACTTACTAATATTATGAAGAGGGTTCAATGCCAATGTAGTTATCCTAATTTTAATTTGTATTATGCAATCCTATGTATGAAATTCAAGTGTATGCAAATTTTGGCAAGTTTGAGATGACTCATGACTAGTGAAAGAACTTAGATAGGCTAGAAATAATAGTGGTTGGTTGTATGCAGAAAATAGGAATATTTACTTGAGTGTGCTTTAGTATATTTCTAGCTTGTGCATTTTGAATTATTACCAACCCTTCTAAATGACCTTTGAATGGGAATTTATATGGAAACTAGTGATCCTGGGTTAGATAAACTTGCATTAAGCTAGCAAGTGAAAAGATAAGGATCTAGGAAAATCTAACCATTTAAGGTTATTATAGACTTGGATAACAGTGTTAGAAAGTGGACACCTTGGTTCCTAGTGTTGTAGTATAACTAATGGTGCTATTGTACAAGGGGAAGTGGACCTTAGGGGATAGATTTGTGCTTGGGAGAGGAGTTTGGGATTGTATGGGTTGAATCTGAATGGCTTTGAATGATTAAGGAATAGTGAAAACATGCCTAAGCAGCTTTTGTAAGTGAGTAAGAGAGACCTATGTTTTGGATGTCACAAGTCATGATCAAGTTATATTAAAAAACATTTTATTATGATTACATATATAGTCAAAAAAAACCAAGACATAATAAAGAGGTGGTTTGGTAAGAGATCAAAGGTCAAAGCATTTAGGATTTCAGATCTAGTGCTACTTTAGGATAAATCCCATGAGAAAAAAGGAAAACATGATAAGTTTTCCCCATTATGAATTGGACAATACCAAATTCATAATATCATTGTCAATAATGCATTTCTTCTAAAGGACCTACAAGGTAACGAGCTTACATATCTAGTAAATGGATAATTATTGAAACACTATTTTAGGGCTATGCCATTTATTAGTGTAGGTTTTTATTTTTCCCTATTATTTAATTAGGGAAATTATATATTTGTGCATACATGGAGTGTTCCTACATTCATGGGATAGGCTAGCTTATGTGGAGATGTGTGTCATAGATGTGTCATAGGTGTCATAAGAATGTCATAAGTAACTCCTTTAACCGGCTATTCTAGGTATGGGAGTTACTTCTCTATTCTTAGCACCTTTTCACCACCTTTCATGGAGGAGTTATAGTCTATTCTTGGGGTGCCTTGACCACATTTTGTGGAGTTACTTACGTGCTCTCCTATATGTATTCTTCACTTTGGCCATCTTATGTTAATTTGATATTAGGTTTTCTCTTATTTGTCTTGTGCAATTTATCTTTTTGTATAATTTCAAGTTACTTTAGCATCTATGTGATGTGCACTAGCTTCATCTCATGTGATCATGTATCCATTGCATTTGCATTATATAGATTCTAGCAACAACTTTGATATGGTATCAGAGCAACCCTGGTAATCATGTGTCTAGTTATGTTATTAGTTTATTTTGAAATTCTTACTTTGCTTTCTTAGCAGTTTTTTGTTTAACTCGGTTGCATTTAAGATTTTTGGTAGAGTTTCTTGAAAACTCATGCGAATCCATACAAAACCTATTAAAAAAGATTAATTCTATTGAGTTTCATTTAGATCTACCCTTTAGATATTTGAGTTAAAATTTGCCAAGACATCTTGTATAGATCTGTTGTGGCTTCAGCAAAGGCAGTTGAATTCCTTTTTTTTTGGTCATTCTGTAGGAAAAGAGAGATCTCTGCACATCTAGTTTCTATTCTTGGATGCCACTTTTAGCTTGGGATAGCTCTCCAAGAAGCACATATGCATGTGGAGGTCCATGTGGGGCATTTGGTAGGGTGAGATATGCATGGAGTAGGACTCCAATAGGGTGAAATGGAGTTGTACGGCATCCAACGCACTAGAGGTGTGTAGTGAGGTTGTGATTGCAACTACCTACTATGCGTTGAGATTGAAACTTTATCTCTTCCCCACTATGGTTGAAGCTTGTCTCTTCTCTTCTATGATTGTAACTTGCTACTGTGCATTGAGATCTGTGAGGTCTACAAATTCAATATCTCTATTTTTTTTTCCCAGCAAAATCAAAACTGTTCTTTTCTTTTTAAAATGGTGCTCCTTTTCCTTGTTTGGCATCCCATGTGGGCCCCTAAACACTTGGCCATCCATTAAATTTTCTTTTACTTTATTATTATTAGTTAAAATTGACTTGTTTAAAAAAAATCAGTCAATTTGACTGAGTATTAAGTATTTTAGATAATTTGATAATTTGGGGGTTTTAATTTAAACTTGTATCTTCACCTGTCGAAGATGAAGGGTGAGGCCCAAGTTGGCAAGAGGCCAATTCCCACTCAAAAATACCTCCTTTGGATTCATCACTCTATGTTGAGTCTAATGAGTGGTTGGAAGGCCACTTTTTCTCTCAAAACAGACATTTTTTTAATGTTTTAGTGCTTCTTTTTGCAAAAACACTAGTTTACAGGAAATTAAATCTTTAATATCTTACAAATGGTAGCTTAGATTTGGGTGCCATTTTTTGAAAAAGTGTTTGTATTTCAATTATCCATAGTTTAGACTTGTTATTTGTTAAAAATTAACTAGTTTATAAAGTGCTTGAAAAATTGGGTCTCCTAAGACGCATTTTTGGCTGAGTTCGATGTCTTGTTTGCTAAAAGTCTTACACTAATTGCTCTAAGACACATTATTAGTTGAGCCCAACATATTTTGAGCATGAATTTACATATTTGGGAGGGGGGGGGCGCTCAACATTTTAGGGGGGTGTGATTGCTTTTTAACACTTGCAATCTTTGCTTTCATTCTCCTTTCTACATAATTTCACAACTTACAATCAACACAACTTCACCTAAATTCAGCTTAAAATGGATTCTTTTCAAATTAAACCCCTAACACACTTTAAATATCATGAATAGAAGTTTAAAATGTCAATCATTATTAGAAGCAAAGGGTTGTATAGGATCACCATGGGTACTGAAGTAGAACCCAACACTGATGCTGAAAAGGTCAAGTGGTACAACCATAGTGATGAAGCCTATGGATTACTAAGCTTTTCCATGTCTCCAAAACTTCTCTTCCATTTAGACTCCAAGACTCCCAAAGACATATGGGACACCATAGAAACCTTATTTGGGAAGCTTGATGAGATGAGAGGTCATGAACTCAAAAATGAACTCATAAGTCTAAGTCCTAGCAACTTTGACACCCTATAAGACTTCTTCACTAAGTTTAAGGCCCCTTAGATTGTAATTGAAAGAATGTGGGATAGAGAAGAAAGATGATAAACTCATCCTTTTTATTATCACAAAGTTAGGTCCAAGCTATTCAGTCTTTGTCTCCACTTTCCATGCCACAAAAAGTGCCCGTGGCACTACATGGAAAATGCCTTCTTTGGATTCATTCATTGCTGACTTGACTAGGGAGCAAGATAAGCTAATTAAAATGGGCACAATGAAGTCTAATCATCCCCAACCTTTGATAGCTAGAAATGGTAAGGACAAAATTTTAATGAAGGAGAAGAAGAAAAATAATAAGGACTAGGAGAAGAAGAAAGAAAACAACAATCCTACCAAAAACAACAATGAGTCTTCCTCTTCCAATGCTAAACCTAAGAAGGAGAAGGTTAAGTGTGCCTATTGTAAGAAGATAGGGCATGATGAACACAAATGCATGAAGAAACAAATAGATCACCTAACTCATCTTCTAGAGAAGCATAACATAGGTGTTCTTGAGTCCATCAAGTAGAATTCATCTACCCAAGATTCTACCAAGGCAAAAGGCAAGGGTAAGCAGAAAGAAAAGGGCAAGGCCCTTGTAGCAATTACAGCTTCTACAACATCATGGGTCATTAATTCGGGTGCTTCTCACCACATGGGTTCTTTACTAGTTGAGTTTTCATCTTTAGAGCCTTGTAGCATGACTTCAATTAGTTTGGGTGATGACACATTAGTTTCTGTTATAGGGAGAGGCTCAATTGAAATGTAAGGAGGAACATTCAATAATGTTCTAAGTGTTCCTTCTCTTTCAACCAATCTCCTATCAGTGTACCAAATCACTTACATTGGTCAGGGCATGAGAGTTGAGTTTTCACCAGATTTAGTGGCTATCATGGAGTTGCATAGTGATACTATAGTGGCAGTGGGTAGGGAAGATCACCAAGCAAGGTTATACACCTTCTCATATTTTGCACCTGATTCTTCTCCAATTGCACTGCTAACTCATTCATATGGAGTTAGCAAATTATGGCTTTAATGGTTTGGCCACCTTAACTACCGCTACCTTGAGCAACTTTGCAAACATGACATGGTCATTGGCTTGCCTTGTGTCTAATTCTCAAAAGGACTTTGTGAGGGGTGCTCCCTTGGGAAGCATCCCAAAGCAAAATTTGACAAAAGCAAAGCCTAGAGGGCTTCACAACCTTTGGATTTAGTCCATAGTGATGTATCGAGACCCTTTCCCAAACCATCTTTCACAAGGGCCAAGTACATCCTCACTTTCATTGATGATTTCTCTAGGTACACTTGGATATATTTTCTCAAACAAAAGTCTGAAGTGTTTGAAATTTTCTAGACTTCAAGGCTCTCGTTGAGAAATAGAGTGAGAAATCTATCAAGGTTCTTCAAACTAATAATGGAGGGGAGTATGTCAGTGACAAGTTTGAGTAGTTTTACACCATAGAGGGGATTGATTTGTAACACATAGTCACTTATAGTCCTTTATAGAATGGGGTTACAGAATAGAAAAATAGGTTCTTGAAAGAGATGGGTAGCTATATGATTCACTCCAAATCCTTAGCACTATAGTACTAAGCCAAAGCCATCAATTGTGCTTGCTACATTCAAAATAAGGTTCCTCACAAAGCTTTGAAAGGAATAACACCCTTTAAAGCTTGGCATAAAAGGAAACCTGATGTTGAGAACCTTAAGGTTTTCAGATCCTTAGCCATGGCCCACATATTGAAAAAGAAATGAAAAGCTATGGAATGTCAGTCCAAGCCTTGCATCTTTGTAGGATATCTAGATGGTATTAAGGGGTATCACCTTCTAGACTTGAACACTCATGAGTTGTTCATTGAGAGAAGTGTCCACTTTCAGGAGAGTCTTAGAGACTCAACACTTGGCACTTCTTCTCCCTCGTCAAATCTACTTCTTCATGATGATTCCTCATCAGATTCAGATCAGCCACAATAGGTTTCTAAGCTAGAGACATCTTCTTCTTCTTCGAGTTCACACAGTGAGGACAGTGATGTAGAGTCATCCACCTCTAGTTAGTTAAAGGATGAGGAGTTAGCACCTGACTCACCCACTTCCTAGCCACTTTGGGCCAGACAGACACTTGAGAGTGCTGGCACTTGGGTAGGACATCCTATAGATGACATATGAACTAGGGGTTTTTTTAGAGAGATCCACATGCCTTCTTTGCTTTAGTTTTAGATCCATAGACTTTTTGAGAGGCATTGAGGGTACCTAAGTGGGATAGTGTTATGGAGGAAGAATATTCTTCCTTAATCAAAAATCACACTTGGGATTTGACTTCACTTCCTAAGGGAAGAAAGATGGTTCGATGTAGGTGGATATATCAGACCAAGTTTGTAGTAGATGGGTCAGTTGATAAGTATAAGGCATGATTGGTCACCAAGGGTTTCTCACAAGTGGTAGGCATTGACTACTCAGAGACCTTTGCACCCATTACAAAGATGAATTCTATTCAACTCACCTTGGCTATTTTTGTAGCACATGGTTGGGATGTGTACCAGATGGATGTGAAGAGTGCTTTTCTTCACAAAGACCTAGAGGAGGAGATCTACATGGAGCAACCACCAAGATTTTTTTAGGATTCTTCCTTAGTATGTAGACTTAGGAAATATATCTATGGCCTCAAATAGGCCCCTTGAGCATGGTATGCCAAGATGGATTCCTTCCTTCTCATAGCAGGTTTCACTAGGTACCATTCTAACTCCAATGTCTACTTTTTGCAGTAGGATGATTCACTCCTAATTTTTGTTCTATATGTTGATGACCTTTAGATCACCAAGAGTTCTTCATCAGCTATTATAGTGGTGAAGGCATCTCTCCAAGATATATTTGACATGATAGACTTGGGTTTGTTGCACTACTTCCTTGGCATCAAGATCTCACAGTTAGATTTAGGGATTTCTCTTGCAAGCCTAAGTATGCTCTTGACTTATTGGCTCAGTTTCACATGGTTGATTACAAGCCATCTCTGACTCCCTTTCTATTAGGATTAAAGCTTGAGGCTAACTATTCTTCACCATTGGATGATGCCACTCGGTATTGACAACTTGTTGGTAGTCTCATCTACTTGACTCATACCAGGCCTGACATATCATATACAGTGGAACTTGTCTCTAGAATTATGCAAGAACCTCATGAGTTACATTGGAAATCAACTAAGAGGATCTTGCATTACATACAGGGTTCACATAGATATGAGATTCATTATAGATTTGGCATAGAGGTTGACTTGGTTGGATATACAAATTTAGACTGGGCTGACGATTCACAGACTCCCAAGTCCACTTCTGGTTATAGTTTCTCTCTAGGTTCTGGTCTTATCAATTGATCTAACAAGAAGAAAATTGTTATTGCTATATCATCCATAGAGGTATAGTATAGGGGAGCTGTTAATGCAGCTATTGAGGTTATTTGGCTTCAGAGGTTTCTTTTTGAGTTTGGCATTCCTATCAGGCAGCCCACCATCATTTATTGTGACAACTAAAGTACCATTCAAATTTGTAGGAATCTAGTTTAACACCAGTAGACCAAGCACATAGAGATTCACATGCATTTCATTTAGGAGCTTATTCATTTGACTTAATCTTTTGCCAGTCTTTGGAGCAGGTTGAAGACATCTTCACCAAACCTTTCACCGAGAGCAAGTTCATTCATCTAAGAGCTCTTCTTGGGGTGCGGTCTACATCTACAACATCATCATCTTTAGAGGGGGCCTTCTAGCCTCTTCATTTCTTTTATGTCTCTCTTTGGGGGGGGGATTTTTTCCTATGGGTTTTCTCCTTTTCTTTATCTTATGGGAGATTGCATTTGTACATGGGTACCTCATCAGGCCTAATTACTAGGACCCATTTTATATTTCCACACTACCCACCTAAGATGCGCTTATGGGGAGGTATTAGTGTAGGTTTTTATTTTTCCCTATTATTTAATTAGAGAAATTATATATTTGTGCATACATGGAGTTCTCCTACATTCGTAGGATAGGCTAGCTTATGTGGAGATGTGTATCATAGGTGTCATAAGAATGTCATAAGTAACTCCTTTAACTGACTATTCTGGGTATGGGAGTTACTTCTCTATTATTAGCACCTTGTCACTACCTTTCATGGAGGAGTTATAGTCTATTCTTGGGGTGCCTTGACCACCTTTTGTGGAGGAGTTACTTACGTGCTCTCCTATATGTATTCTTCACTTTGGCCATCTTATGTTAATCTGATATTGGGTTTTCTCCTATTTGTCTTGTGTAATTTATCTTTTTGTATAATTTCAAATTGCTTTATCATCTATGTGATGTACACTAGCTTCATCTCATGTGATCACGTCTCCATTGCATTCACATTATCCAAATTTTTGCAACAACTTTGATAGAATCCAACTGTAAAAATGGGTTAGTGTGTAATATGCACTGAACATACAACCACACCCCATGTGTGGGCATGATGCCTACATACCAATACTATGAAGAGTGATCAAGGCCAATTTAGTTATCCTAATTTGAATTTGTATTATGCAATCCTATGTATGAAATTTAAGTGTATGCAAATTTTGGCAAGTTTGAGATGACTTGTGACTAGTGAAAGAACTTAGATAGGCTAGAAATAATAGTGGTTGGTTGTATGCAAAGAATATGAATATTTACTTGAGTGTGCTTTAGTATATTTCTAACTTGTGCCTTTTGAATTATTACCAACCCTTCTAAATGACCTTTGAATGGGAATTTATATGGAAACTAGTGATCCTGGATTAGATAAAATTGCATTAAGATAGCAAGTGAAAAGATAAGGATCTAGGAAAATCTAACCATTTAAGGTTATTATAGACTTAGATAATAGTGTTGGAAAGTGGACACCTTGGTTCCCAGTGTTGTAGTCTAATTAATGGTGCTATTTTCCAAGGGGAAATGGACATTGGGGGATAGATTTGTGCTTGGGAGAGGAGTTTGGGATTGTATGGGCTGAATCTAAATGGCTTCGAATGATTAAGGAATAGTGAAAACATGCCTAAGTAGGTTTTGTAAGTGAGTAAGAGAGACCTATGTTTTGGATGTCACAAGTCATGATCAATTTATATAAAAAACATTTTATTCTAATTACATATACATTCAAAAAACACCAGGATATAATAAAGAGGTGGTTTGATAAGAGTTCAAAAGTCAAAGCATTTAGGATTTTAGATCTAGTGCTACTTTAGGATAAATCCCATGAGAAGAAAGGAAAACATGATAAGTTTTCCCCATTATGGATTGGACAATACCAAATTTATAAGATCATTGTCAATAATGCATTTCTTCTAAAGGACCTACAAGGTAATGAGCTTACATATTCAGTAAATGGATAATTATTAAAACACTATTTTAGGGCTATGCCATTTACAGACATTACTAATTGATGAGGGATAAAAAAATGTAGTTGCAGGTTTAGAGTAGATTTATTTTTTTCTTATTTTAGTTTCTTACTTTATTAGATTAGATTTCTTAATTTTTTTAGTTTGCTTTCTTAGATTAGATTTCCTACTTTCTTAGACTAGTTTCTTGCTTTCTTAGATTAGATTTCCTACTTTCTAGATTAGTTATTTTTAATGGTTTTTTTGTCAATCTAAATTATGTTTTCTCTAACTATAACCAAGCTAAATATCCCAATGAACTAAGCTTATAACCTATAAAAAATGAGGAAATTAAAAATTTGTCAATTTGGAACTAATTTATAGATAGGGCATATCTTTGTGTTTTGAGTCTTTAGGATAAAGGTATTGTTTTCAATTGGATTTACACCCTTTGATGAGATTCAAATCTCTCCTCATCCAAGTATCATAATGGAATCACCTCTAATCTTGTGGGAAGCCTAAATAATGAGGTAAGTATCTAGATGGGGCTAGCTCTCTTGATGTACCACTTAGGATTACAACTACTACTAACTTTGGGGGGTGAAAAAGGAGAGAGATAACTAAAATCAAACTAATATAATGGATTTGATACACCAAATTTACTAATGGCATCTGACCATATACATATTACACTTTAAATCAAAGGATAACTAAATATACACTCTCTAATCTATGTCTTCTTACATCAATGTTATATTGTGGGGTTATGGATGAATGTGCAAATCTAAGAGGAATATAAAATAATACTATGAGGGCACTAATGAAAATAAAAACTCACTTAGACTTTGAAATTTCTTGGAACACATCACATGCCCTGAAAGAAGAAGCTACAAATAGGTGAGAGAATGTGAAAACTTGCTAAGGAATCCATAGTCTTCACTAAGAAAATTGAACATTCAAGTAAATAAAACTATTAATATTCATATAATAGGTAAAAAATTATCCATTTTATTTACCAAAAGTTATAAAAATGATCATTTATTCACCATACTTAGATGGAGCATCCAATACAATGCCAAAATAGTGAAATATCTTAACTCTTTATGTAGCCTACATAACACACAAAATAGTGAAAAAAACCCCTATTTTTACCCCCATCCTTACAAGTCCGTATAAATAATCATGGTGAAAAGTATCTTGATGGAGTCCTCTATAACCTATAGTCATCATTATAGATAAACTATTTCATATTAATAGGTATCCAACTTCATTTCCCAAAATTTGTCTTTGGCAAGGGTTTAGTAGGGTTTTGGACCTATTTTTTGGTCTTAAGGATTGTTCATAGAGTTTTCACATCCATATTTCAATCCAATACCACAAAAAAATTTCTATGACCCTATTTATATTATCCAAACTTATTGAGTTACCATGCAAAGCATTAAATGATATATGAGCATTCAAAGTTGCTCACTCAAACCCCTTTCTTCCACTTGTATAAGCTAAAAGTTATTCCCAAGCTAAAATTGGGTTTTTTGAAACCTAATTGATATCCAATGTCTTAAAAACATCCTTATACATCCAATAATCATTTTTTTATCCATTTGAGCTATCATCTAAGTCTGGAGTTTAGAATGACCTTTTCTTTGGCTTTGAGGTCTCACTATTCCTAGAAGCTTGTTTGTACCTCAAGGTCTAAGAATGACCTCCTAAATATTTCCCTACTTCTTATTAGCTCAAAAAAATTATAAATTATCTCCTAAAAATTCTCTGATCCATTATAAATATCTCTTATATTTGGAATTGTAACTAACCCTCTGTTTGGTCTTTAGGCATAACCACGTCTCATGGGTCTATCTACAACTTCCTTAGTACATTATGCCCTATTGAGTTCCATTCCTTCCTAATTGTTATTTATTATTGTTATATGTGTTCTTAAAATTTATACACCTTACTCTAGGGCTCATTTAACTTTTAGTTCACCTTTTTATCTCCATTTTCCAAATACTTTCAATTTTGACCCTAGGGAAGTACCCCCTATCTAAGAAAAAATAGGGGGTACTTCCATATTACCTAAAAAAATTTGGATGTATTATGGGATTTATAAAGTTCTTATGACTCTTTTCATAAATTTTTATGACCTTTTCATCCCATATGACCTTATAAATGCATGAAAGTATGAGACATACTTGTAGAAAGGGCACTATCTATAGGGGTTTACATTTTGGACTGAATGTAGACTATTAGGGATCCTTTATTTGATTGTATATCCATTATTATTGATCTATTAGATCATAATGATCCATATTAAATTATTATATTTCTTCTTATCACCTCTAATCCCTATATACCTTCACATGCCTTGACTCGGCCAAGACTGAGTTAACCTACCTATCTCAGTTAATAGTTGGTTATAAGTAGATTATATGACCTATAGATAGTGCCTTTAATGATTCAAGTTTTACATGATTAATATTCTCACTAGAGTGATCTAAAATCACTTGATTCATCATTTCAAGCACTACCTCCTTTTTTTATCTAGGCTCTACCTTGATTGTGACTATATACATAGGTTTTGGGACGTGCTATAGATGTTTATGATCTTTTAATTTGGGAAATATGTTGGTAAGTATATTTTAAACCCTTAATATGTCATAATATATCTTTTTAATCATGTATTTGGGTTAATGTTCCTAACAATAATACTTTGACACTCAAATCATGCCATTGTCTACCCTGTCTCAGTCATTTCTAATTAGTTGTAAGTGGATATGAGACCTTGAGTGGGTGTTTAAAGACTCTCCCTAGAGTATTTAAGTCAAAAAAGTAACTATATATACCATTTAATCACCTTGAAGTCTCTAATATATTTCCAAAACAATAATGTAGCTCACTTTCAACTATGTTTGCTATAGGTGGATGTTTAAGGGCCTCAACTGGGATGATCATGGTATGAAATTTTTTACTTGAGTCCACCTTGGGGTCACACCACAACTATATCACCTTGAACTCATCTTATATTCTCAATGGAGGTCTAAAATATGCTTCCTTTAGATTGAGACACTCTTGGCCTTAAGACTCTACTGTAGGTCTATGTTTACACAATGTACAGAGTGGGAAAATGTATGGAAGGCAAAACAATAGCATTTCCTTCTCATTGATGATATTTTAGTCCATCGATACCACTTAAACCATTTATAACCATTTATATATATATATATATACCTAATTTTAAACTTGGATAGATAAAGGTCCCTTTTGGATTTAGGCATGTAGACTAAACTACCTATGTTTAGTGTTTTTATAGGCACTTTGAGGGCTTTTAAAGACCACCTTCCCTCTATCATCTACCCTTCCAACTTCATAAGGGTATTTTCCTTGCTAAATTTTTTTAGATAAGGTTATTATAAATAATTAAAATTTCATGAGGTCATGTCTAATTCTATTCAAAGAATGCTCATGGGCCTCTATTTTCCCTTTTTAGGGATTGTGGCCTGAAACAATCATTACCCTTTTGAAGATGGTTCTTAACTTGTTGAGCAATCTATCAACCTAAAAACATCTTCTCATAATGATTGTAGCCTATTATAACCTTAATAAATATCCTATCTCTTGTCTTAACATCCCAAATGGGAGGTCCTCATATCTCTACCTAGGTCACATATAGGTGCAAGTTTAGTATACATGTAATTATCATGAATTCAATTAGTATAGAGGGTAAGCGTAGATATGGTTAGTATTATGTTTTCATAAAGTATATAAATTAAATATTGAAAATTGTAATAATTTTAAAACCATATCAATCCTTTCTCTTCTTATCATGACTTCATTAAATATTCATGTATATATATGTGAACTGTATGCAGGCAAGATGCTTGGAATGGAGTAGAAAATGAGGATGAATGAAGCCCAAAATCAACTCAAATTCAAAATTAAAACATAAAATGCATGATTTACAAAATTTATATATTAAAATAATTTATAATCATCTCCTTCAATTTGAAATCCACTTGCAAACATGTGGAATAAGATAGGCAGAGTGTTGAATGACTCATCTAGCATGGTGGAGATATAGGTTTTGATAAAACTATGGGGTGTGAGACCAAAACATATAATTAGGTGTCCCCCATGACATATAAACATGAAATACACCATTTCCCATTAAAATGAAGCTTATTCAAAGAATACAACTTTTTGAAAGTAGTGAAAATGGCTAAAACTACACATAGTGACTTCATCTTACAAAGTGAGTTACTTGAACTATAAAATAAACTCCAAATATGAAACTGATCATTTATAACATGATAAAAAAGATTAAAAATCCTATGGAATTAATCTCAGTAGCTATATTGAATGGACTTCTCCAAACAAGACCAAAACTTGAAGGGTGCACAGATTGATAGGTAGATTTGAATAGTCAACTTCAAATGGATGATTCATAAATTAAATATAATAATTATCAAAATTATTAATATAAAAATTAAGGTCTATTGTTTTATAATACACTCCTAATAGTGTTTTTCTTGAAATTGATTGTGTTGACTGTACCAAGCAAAAACATGCAAGTCACTTTAGTGTGTCTAGAAAGCCAAGAAAAGAGAAGAATGGTTTTGGCTTCCAAATGGAACTTTAAAATCAATTAAATAATGGATATTAGTTTGGGTAATCTTAATAGTTACATTTACACCTTTTCCAAGTGGCACACTTCCTAAAGGGGTCGTACAAGTGCTATTTTCTTCTTTTTCTTTAAGAAAGCTAACTTTTATCTAAATAACCTACCATATTTTCAGTTATATAAGGATTATAATGACACATGGGACATGAAATCACATTTTAACACTTGCACATTTCCCAAAAAACATATACAAAGCATTAAATACACTATTTGACACCTCAAATGATCTAAAAATGATATAAGGATATAAAAAATAATTAACCAAAGTTAATATAACATTATTTTACATTAAATGACCTATTAAACACTTCATGACATGATATTATACCCCCTTATAAACCTAAAAATTTAAGTTTTTTACTAGGGCTGCCCCAATTTGACTTAAAACAAATTTAGTCAATAGGTGTGTAATCATGAACCATTCTAAATATTGTCACAATTGAATAATTTCACCAAGAATGTGGAAGTTGATCTTAGAGTACTCTTTGAAAATTTAGAAATTTTTCTTGTATTTTGGATCAAATGCACTTATCACATTAAATACCTATTAGAAATGATAATTTTAGGTATAGGTGTGGTTGGAAAGGACATTATGGTAATGATTTATTATATAATTATACTAGCTCACTGGGGTTCCAACTTTTTTCTTCTCAATCAAGAAAAAAATAAAAAGAAAATAAGAAAATAACCAAGGGTTAAAAAGAGAAAAATACTATCTAAATAAAATCAAAAGTCTCATATCATGAAATAAGATCAATGTACCATGCATCATAATCAAGAGAAAATAATGGAAAGAGAAGAAAAGGATCCTAAGGTAACTTTGTAAGGGCTATGGATGCCTACCTAGAAGTAGAGAAATGCCTCATATTTACTTGATTTAATGAGATTTAATAGATACTATAATGAAACCTATAGCTTCATCAATCCTTTGAAAAACTCATCATAGTAAGGGTTAAATAAATTACACATTTGACACACACATATCTAAAAAATTGAAAGGTAATTATGTTGTGTCAATCCACATAAGATTCTCTTTCATGTTTCTAATTTAATTATTTTCTTTGGCACACTTCATGATTGATTTAAACATTGTTAACTAAGGTTTTGGGTTCTTAAATACTCAGGAGTATTCCCCCTATGAGTCACCATTTGTTGTACCCAACACACCCCCATTTCAGAAAATAGGGACCCTAATCCAAATTTTGCAAATTTGTGTAATAAATTGAACATTAAACTTGATGAGGAACAAGTATTAAATATATTTTGATGATCTAGTCTACTATCATAATCTTTATTTGAATTCATCTAATGTTTCTAATGTTTGATTCTTATGTTTCCATATTACATGTTTAATGGGGTCTCATTTATGAAAACATTGCCTAGTGGATTTTTACTTTAATGATTAAATTAACTCTTTATTTTTAGTAACCCTTGGTATTTAATAGTCTAATTGGATCTATGTTTAAGTCATGTTAAAAATCCTTAGTCTAAGTATGTTAGACTAGGCCTTTTTTTTAAGTAAGATTCAAAGTTTACACAAGGTCAAAATTACTAGGGAGGACTTCATTATATTAACCTATGACTTTATCCTAAGTCTCTTGTGTTTCCCTAGAAATTTAGGATAAGTCAATTTTATTAATTTCATGGTTGCTTTTATTATTTATTAAACCTTTTTCTAATACATTAGATTAATTTTTTTTTTAGATCTAACTTAATGATCTTTGTCCAAAGCAACCAATCACATTCAACCTAGTGGATCGGAATCCAAAGGTATGCAAAGGCTTGCTCACAGATGATATAACAACATGAGATCAAAGTTAAAAGGTTGAAGTTTCTAAGAGATCTATGATAATTCCAATTTGCAACATATTGGGAGCTCAAGTGGTAGATCAATGTTTTATAGATCCTTCCCTAGAGTCAACAAAGCCAATAAGACCTAAGACCAATGGAGCTACCAAGTGGAGGTCAAAGTGTGACAGTCACATGGACATCATTAATGATTGTGTAGATGTCAAATGATAAGTGCATAGATGTCAAAATTAAGTTTAATAATTAACTATTTGGTATTTAAAGTGTGATAATCACACATACATCATTAACAGTTGCATACATGTCAAATGATGGGCATGCAGACATCAAAATTAAGCTTAGCTATTAATCATTTGGAGTTTAAAGTATAACAGTTGCATAGCTGTCATTGATGGTCACATAGATGTCATTAATGGTTACATGGAAGTCAAAATAAATTTTGGAAATTATTTATTATGGTTTAAAGATTCACGATTGTGTGGATGTCAATGAAAATCATGTAAACATCAAATGATAGGTGTGCAAACATCAATTTTAAGCCATGACAGATAATCCAAATATCTATGGACTGAATTGATTCATGTAAATAGATCTAATGGTGTGAGATTATCAAGATTTTTCAAATGTCTTAGAATCAATAGGAAGTTTCCATGTGGCATGTTTTCATGAGCTCAGAGGTAAAAATTGACTTTGGTCTCATTTCAAGAAAGCATGAAGTGGGGACACATGCCCAAAGGCAACAATGGTCATGTTTTAATTAAATGGATAAATCAACATGGACATTATTTCATGGATATGACACTTTAGATTATGAACCAATGAAGAACACATGAGTCTTAGACTTAATCTGGTTAACAAATATAAAAAGGAAGATCTGACAATAGAACAAGAAAAGACTAAAATTACTTAGGAATCTCAAAGATTAAGTTGACGCATCATATTATTTTAAGATAAACACCCTATAAATCCATTCAAAGGAATTTTATATTTTGTAAAGGTAGGGGAAATTTGTAATGCACAGTAATGGGAAGCATTGGTAAAGGAGCACTTGTCCTTAACACATTTTTAAGTTCCATTATAAATGGCTAACTTAAAGTATTTAACAGGTTGTTATCATAACTTGTAAAAGAAAGTATTGATCTATAAATGTAGTTTTCTTGATGTTCAAATTTTAATTGTAAAAATTGCTCTTCTTTCTTCACATGCATATGTCACATAGCTTTTACAAAGGCTAACTTAAATTGATAACTATAAGAAGACTCTTATATGATTTTGACCATAGTTAGAACTCAAGTTCTGACTATCACATGTAATGACTTTGCATGAACTTAGATGATGAGGTGACCCCTTCCCCAAGCCTAGTTAAACAATTATAATCTAGTAGTTGGAAGTTGTGGGAAAATTTTCAATATATAAGAGCAGAAGGAATTGTGATTATAGCAAATGTGTTTGTATTCTCTCTCCAATTTCTATGTAATTAAGCTTATCTTTCTAGTTGTATGATTCAATAATTCTTAGTGTGCAACAATTGTAATGAATTCTTTATTGTCTTGATTGATATGCTAGTCTTATATGTATAAAAGTTATTCTAGGATTAAAAAATAAACTTAATTATTAGCAATTAATTTGATTGATTCATAATTCTAAATTTGTATGAGTCTTTATTTTGATATAGTTTTATATGTTTGTGAAAAATCTACCTCAGATACCTCATTATCCTAAGGCATAATCTCTTGATTAAGGGTGTACAATAGCGACTCTAAAGCGGAAACCTTTAACTAAGGCTTGTGATTTTCCTATATTAATATCCCCTTTGAATTATAAATTATGTTTGACTTTGTGTGTAATATCTACTTGCAACATGCATAGGTTTTGAAAGCACTTATCCATTTAAAAACCATCCAGAGAGGTGAGTCCTAAAAACCATAGAGTATTATTTTCTTCCTTACCCTTCCCTAATTTTTGAGTTTTTTTAATATATACGCACTTTATATTAGTAACCAACTACCCATCTAACTCACATAAGAATTAACTACCCTTTATAGATCACACCTTCATCAAAAAACCTTATCAATAACCTACATGCCCTACCAACTATTCCATCAATAGATTGTTCCAACCACAAACCTAAAACTCATGCCCTAGAGTGGAACTTACCTCCATTGAGATCCAAAAACATTATAGGCTACCTTATTGACTTTGGTGTGCATAAAAATCACATCAATATTTAGCTCCCATGGATATATATTTTTCCTCCATGAGGATTTGTTATAATCCAAATTCATCTTGAATTTATCACATTAGATACCTAGCATGACTAGTGTATTAATGGTGGTGACATAGTCATTATCTCCCACACTTATATCTTGTTTTCCTCACCTTAAAATGAGTAATTATATTATGGCATGAGGTTCTATGGGTTGTGAAACTTCTCATTTAATGCCATCCATCATTTGATTGCCTTCCATCTAAGGGGTTGTGAATCTTGCCACATCATTCCAAATGATTTTGATTATGTGGTTCATTAATTCCTCTAGATTTAACCATTAATTAAAATAGGAATTTAGAACACTAATATTGGCCATGATATATGCCCATGTGTTTATTTATAAATATGTGATATTGAGACTTTTTTGAATTATTGTGGGATCATTTTGGCATCCTCAATTTATCTTTGGATATACCAAGAAGGTTTAATTTTTCCCAATATGAAATTAATGATGTTTAATGAGTCCCCTTAGACATATATATTCTAATTTGCATCCTAGTTTCCAACTAGATGCCCCATAGGGCTATTGTGGCTTAGATAACATGATTTGTTTACACTCCTAGTGGAATAGCATAGGCCACCATAATTATACCTTTAAATTTATTCATGATCCCTCACCCATAAATTTAACCTAGGTTTCTTTTGGATTCCCCATAAAAGTTTAATTTTAACTAAGGTCTAATTAGTTTAGTGCACTTAACATATGATTTATTCACCTTCAAGGGTTGCTCGCTAAATTAAGGTGAAACCTTCTAATTTTTGAATTTAGGAGTGACCAAATCGAGAAGGGGGAGATTTATTTTAGGTGTGAACATATCCTAGTATAATTTTATGGCTTTAGAAATCTTATGAGTAGTTGTTATTTGTCAGAAAACTATGTTTTTGAGGGTGTAGTTGTTCCTACACTTCTATATAACCTATAAAATGTGGTGAAGAGCTAAGTGCCAAAGGAACTCCAAAGTGGGGATTTACCAAGGGGTTTTCATCATTTAATCAGATTGAGGATATAATTTGGTTTGGCCTAAGAAAATTTAAACTTTTATAGGATAAAGTCTAGACTTTGGGAGGCAAAAGGGCACTCCAAAAACAAATCATAGATTTATTATTAATTGCATTTTCATAAAACACACATGTTGGATATGGGAAGTCTATAAACATTAATGAGAAAATATCTTATGCACAAATTTGTAAACTCAATAAAGAATCTAATGAGTGAGTTAGTGATTATATACTTTAGTACAAGACTATGCTAGCCATGATGACTAATGTTATTCTTGAAAAGGAGTTAAAATATATATTCAAATAATGTTTGTTGGCATCACTATATGAGTCAATCATCTTCAAGAGATTCAAATCCTTTAATGAGACATGGTACATAAATAGACATATAAGTTATGGTATTAGCTTTGGATAAGCACAACTATATACCTACTCATATAACCAATATAACAATGAAGTTTCAAAGAAAAAAAGTTATAAATTCAAACTAAATGATAATAAGAATGAGGCAAATATCATACTTAATGTAGTATCACAACCTATAAATTGAATTTTATTTTTAGCTCCACTAAATATGGAATTTTCTAGATTGTAATTACCTCATCATTTAATATTAAAGAAGCTACTTGAATGCAAAATTATCACTCTTCCTCCTCCATAATATTTTGACCTAAATAGGCCTACACCAAATAACTATGATATAAATATAAACTATGACTATCTAAACATTCTATGAACATTTTTTTCAAATTAAGACATAAGATATAAGGTATTAGTGATGAAAACACTAATGAGTTAAGCATACCTACAGAGGAATATATACCATAAAAAAAGGAAATCATAAGTTGAAAATATTCAATTATCCATTTCCCAAGCATGAGATAACAAAGACTAAGGATACTTCAAAAGTAAACTATGCATACATTATGCATCCTTCGCCTACAACATATGATCACGTAATAGACATGATTATTGGCACACTTATCGATGCCTCACTATCACATTTGATGATAATGAGATTATTAATTATAATTCATATTTTCATCCACTAATCATATAGGATTATATCAATGAGCAACCCATGTGTAATGTCATGATTAAAAATGGGTCAAATGAGAACATGTGAATAATGACATTTATTTAATAAGATATGTTCTAACTAGGGTCAAAGAAGAACCAAATAATAGCTCGTGTAAAATAGTGGAAAGAAGAGGATAACTAAAAATGAGAACTAATAATATTTCTCAAATATTCAACATAGATGTGTATGTATTATTGATGTGTAAATACATTTTCAATAATCAACAATGTAAAATACAAATGAGGAAAAGAGTATTTAGAGAAAATTCAAGGATTTTCATCTCTTTTCCTATTTTCCACACACTAAAGGTGGATTCTAATTATGGTGGCACATGTGAGGTAGGTAAGAATTAAATATATACTTTGGCATGTGCATACCTTAATTACACATTAACTATCCTTATTATAAAATATAACTAAAAGAGTCAACTTAAATAAAGTTGTACAATAAATATTTTCACAACACACCTTCTACCACACTCAAGAGAAAATTAGGATAATTTAAGGCAAAAATAAAAGTCTTAGAACCCTAAAAAAATATGTCTTGGAAACAAGCATAATGAGGTACCTATGTAAAAATATCAATAAAATATAATGTGATATTGAGTTTCCATATGGATACCAATCCATATTCCCTAAATAAATGGGTTTTGAGCCACTTTAATCTCCAATTAAAACTAGGAATTGATGTTTTTTATGAGGATCACTTAGAAGAAACATTGGTCTCAATAAATTAAGTTATTAAGGACTCAAGGAAGTATTTCATACCCATTCCTAAGGAACATGGATATAGTAATGGATGTCTCTTGTGAGATTATGGAAAAGTACATAAGCATGTGAAGCTCTAGAATAGTGGTGAATTTCATAAGATTACAAGGTGTCCTAATCCACACTTAGATGATGTTGTTTAGAGTGGAAGTGAACATTTGGTGAAAAACTCATATTATTTACATGAGTGGTACACATCCACTACCCAACACTAAAATATTGTGGTAATTTTGATACCATAAAATAATATGTTGAGAGAGTATGTTATGAATTTTTACAACAAAAAATGTCTTAGAAACAATGTTCTAAATCTTGATACCAAGAAATATGGATACAAGTGGTAAATTATAAATCATAATTAATGTTTGGAATACCAAATGTCCTTCATAACATGAGATGATCATACTCTTAAGGAAATTGTTTAAAATATATAAGAGTATATAAAATTATGTTATTGAAATATAATACATACTAAAATCCTCATTTTTTTCTAATAAACAAAGTGCCTAAGAAGATACCCATGTAAATACATGGAAACTAACCTCATTATTTTTATAAAACAAAGTGTTTTATAAAATTTTAGTAAACTAAGAAAATAATTATCTAGATATGACAAATTGTTAGGCAAAATTAGAATCCTATAGATATGCAATAAATGACAAATTACTTTGTAACTTAATAAATCTAGAAATATACTAAATATGGAAACAATAAATGAAAATATAAACTTATCTTGAAAATTAAGATGCGGACTATCTCTATATTTGAGACTGAAAAGGAGGATATGTTGACTGAGTGTGGATATAAAACAAGAGTTGTCATGGATTTTGGATAATAGCATTGTAATTGGATAATAGACTAGTGCATTATTATCTTAGGGAGCAATAGTTTTTGGTAGGAAAAAAAGATCCATAACTTCTAGGTTAGGTTTACCTCCACCTATTTATTCTATGTACTATGTATAATCTTTAAATACAATGTGAAAACCATTATGTAACTATTTATTCACTTGAAACCCTAGATTAATGACATGGTAAGATAAATGCAAGAACTAAACAAAAACTATTTAGTTTTTGAATTTGTACTTGACCTCAACACCCCCTATGTTGAGTGTTGCCTACACACCAATATTAAAAAGAGGGATCAAACTCCATGTAGTTCTCCCATGATATGGTTGTGTGTGTGAATGACTAGTGTAAAATTATATATGTTAGTTTAATCATGAGGTGACCAAGTGATTTAACCATGACTTATAATCTTGGAATTATATTTATACTTTAGCTCACAACTACAAGGTTTTTATGTAATCAAAATTGGGATAAATATGGACTTTGTTCTCAATGTATAATTAGAATTATGGTTTTCTATGTCAAATTCTCTTGTGTGAAAAATGGTTTGAAATGTGGCTTTATAGTGATGTTTATTGGATTCCTTCAGTTGGAGCTTGCTATACTTGTGGTTTGGCCCATTCATGAGTTTTAAATTTTTGAAATTAGTCATTATTTTATGGGGGGACATTACTAAAAAAATAATACAATATCAAAGAGAGTTATTATCCAAATAACACTATTGTCCTAAGAGAAAGACCATATAAATTGTAAGCGTGGGTTAGTCTAAAAGTGAGCTTAAGTTTCTTAGGTTGATGGATAGATAAATTTTGACATCATTAGTTTTTCTTATAATAATGAATCATCTACATGAGTAGTGAAGGAAAGTGGTCAAAACACTCCCAAATAGGCCATGAGCTAAGTGTGAAAAAAGGGTAGTCATATCTTAAATGTTAATTTATTTTTCTAAATTTTCCCCTCTTTTATTCTATTAATTTATTAAATCTAAATTATCAAAGTAAAATTAAAAGTGTGTATCTGAACTTACCTATGAAGTGTAGTCCTAAATGTAGGACACAATTTTGAACTATGTTTCATGTAAACCAAAAATGAAACATGTATAAAATTAGTTATTACTTAAGAGGAATATCAAAATTAAATATAATAAACTAATGGATATAATAAAAATGAATTAATACACCTAATTGGATACGTGAACTATTGTTTTTTCCTAGTGCAAAATTAGTGACTGTAGAGGGTAAGACCCTTAGAAATTTCATTTTCATTTAAAATTATTAGATTGGACTATGCATTCCAAAATACTCATTGATGAGAGAGTATGATTAATAAATCAAGGTGTGCTTTAATCCATCATTTCATACCCAAAATATTGAAGTATTTTAGAACCCCTATATGAATTCCAATAAATTATTGTAGTGTAAAAATTGGTGTAAAAGGGTGAAACAACTATTTTAGATCGAATAAGGCTAATTTCTAGTAAAATTTTGGTGAAAAGAGTTAGTTTAATCTATTTATATTTTATATATCATGGATAATGACAATAATTTTCATTCCATCTATGAAATTGGTTCAAAAATTGAGCAAAGAAGAAGTCATATGTCATTCACATGCCCTTAATCTAATATATGGTGTATATGTACTTTGAGACTACACAATAATAACTGGTATTTTAAGTAATAAACTATGTTTTAACTTATCTCAAACTGCTCTATACTACCTAAGATTCTAAGAATTTATAAAAGTGACTATTTTTTTAGAACAAGGACAATAGTTCCCTATTTTGGATAACATAAGGGTGTGCTCCTATCAAAATAGAGTGTTAATGTATGAGTTTTACTTTTGGGTGCTTTTTGTGTATGTTGTATGATCCATTATTTAATACCTACAAATTATTGTCTATTTACTTCACTTTAAGGACTTACTCTCATACAACCCACTATGTATGCCCCCTCTTTTGAGGTGATTTGTTGAGCATGTATAATAATGTAACTCAAAATGAAAATCTATGATATATATGTTATGTAAAAGATGTAAATCTGAGTAATAGTGATAACTTGGAGTAACATGGCCTAATAATATAAATTAATTAATTAAAATAGTTATGTGAGATACATGTAAAACCAAGCATACATAGTGATATTGTCAAGATAGATGCTAGCAGTTAATAACATATAAATGATCTAAAATGAGTACGTAAAGCTAAAATTGATAAACTTGGGGGGGATACATGATATCTATCATGTCATTTAAAAATATATAAGGATGCATGATGTCCATCATGGTATTAAAAACTAAACAAATTGAGTAAACAAGTGTCATGGTCATAATACACACAAATAAAGAACACACATAAAACACACAATAGAAGGACAAGGGGACACATAAAAGGTACATCTTCCAATTTTAATCACTTACATGAAAACATAAAAATGAAGTGTTATAATCACACACAAGGACATGTTCACATGTCCATAAGTCAAATAGAGAATATGCACAAGATATGAATCAGGAAAACAAACATGAAAAACGTGCATGAATACATGTAAGTGGTCAACATAAGAAATTTATGACACTAGTATATTTGTTAAATTAAGTAACTAGTAAGATATTAGTGTATTATTAAATAATAAATATCAATAGATGGTATTCCATGTAATTAACTAAGATGTGAACAATAAGGGATTTCCAAATGAGGATAAAACATGTGTATATGATTCCCCCAATTAGTTTTTTGATGTATATATAAGATATAAATGTCACATGTGTGGTCTAGATCTAATAAATGATATCATGTGCTCATTATGACAATATTGGGGCAATATGACAATAGCAGGGTGTGATACTATCTGAATAGGAAACTCTTTTCTAGTTATAATCTATGAGTGTAAGATAGTGAAATAACCTATAATTGGGCTTGGGAATGTAAACTTTTATGGTCTACACTCAATCATGTACACTTTTGAAGCATGTATGATATAAAACTAGATAGAAATAATTAATGAATAATTATGCATAAATTGACTAATGTAAATGAACTAAACATAAGCATGTATAGGTCCTAATTTTTTAATCTTCTAAAATGTTTTACTTTTTTTTATTTTTATATAAATAAACTGGAAACTAAATAGTGATAAATTATACTAGCTAATGAGTACAACAAGTGAATCACAATCAATGGGCCTTATGTATAGGTTAGGAATGGTAACCCTTCACAAATGGAAAGGGATATATTTTTGTGACTTAGTTGAGATAAATGGAGAATAAAACTTCTAATTACCATGTATATCATAACCACCACTATCATATAGATAATTTGTATCATATTATGTCTATTACTGAACATGATGAACTCTAGGTATTTTTGTAACCCATCATGAAGTGTATGAATCCTATATTGGTGTCATATGTAAGGTACCCTTAGGCACTGTAATATCAATTTGGGATGTGTAAGAGTAAATAGGATTCAAGGATAGGCCTTCATATAAGGGTAGATACTTGTGTAAATCTAAGTAGATTACACCTTTTTAGGTGACTCTACCAAATATGTCTATGATATACTTAGTATAGATATACTTTAAACACTTATGAATTATAGAAAGAACTATGAAATTTTTTTGAATCCAAGGGTTCCCCAATAACATATCAAATACACTTGCACTATCACTATTACTAATGTAATGGTTGTGAGGGACCAACATGTAATGGAAATGTAATTTCATTGATGGAGATCTGAATGTGATGATTTAATGCTTTCATGACCATGGTGGTAGGAAGTAAATCTTAATCTATGTATCAAATGTGATAAATAAGTGTGATTGTGCACATATTCTTACTCAATTTTTTATTCACCATGAAAATCTATATAGATTGGTGATCAATTTAAGCTCAAATAAACAAAGAGTGTAAATCTTAGTCATCATCTACCATCTCATGATCTAAAAATGTGACGAGTGGCCTAAATGACATTGAAGTATGGTAGGATCCCAATTATTTCATTCAAATAATGTGGTACCTTTTTATGATAATTTTAATAAAATGGTGTAGGGTGTGCATTATATGTGTAATGAACTCTTGATTTATTTTTTGTCTCATTAGTTATATCCTTAAGAAAAACATCACCAAAGATTTTCATTTCTTTGCTTTTGTTGGTTTTCAATTTCAAATTATTTGTTGTTGTGGCCATTTCAATGATTTTTTCATTTATCAAATCTTAAATCTTGTTCATCAAATTGATACATTTGTTAGTAGTTAATATTAGTGCCCTATGATAAAAGCAAAAATCATTCTGATAAAAACCTTTTAGAAGAGCTTTATTCACATCAACATATTTAATGTGAGGGAGATATAGGACATTGCATTCCAATAGTGTTTTTAAGAACTTATATGGAGATTTTGGGAGATTATTAAATTGTCTCCCTAGAGGATCTGATAAGACAATGTGTGTCTTGGTCTCAAAAACTACATATGTTATTTCCTTTTGATCATTTTTATTATCAGTTGGCCTCACCTTATAAGGTGACTTACTTGAAATCTTTGTATTGGTAATTGAATTGGTTTGATACTTAAGATTATTCATTTCCAATAATTTGACTTCCATTTATTTTATTGTGGCATAAATCTATGAATGATGTAAAATATTTGAATATAATGGACTTGTGTAAGGGTGAAAGCAACATTTTCTTGAATATATCCCCTAATTTATTATTTGCCAAATTATTTTTCATATTCAATAACATTTTATTATAACTTAAGACATATTATAATATAGGTACATTATATATTTCTTTTAAGTGAGTAATTTTATCTTAGGAAAATTTATCACTAATATTTATTGAAAAATGTGCTAAGAACATATAATCCAATGGGTTGAATGCGTGTACTGATTGATGAGGTAAAATTTTAAACCTTTGTAAATCATATTATTTTATACTCCTTGGGAATAAATTAGTAAATAACCTATCATTGGACACATATTCCAAACATGCTATGTCGAATGCTCTAATATGTTATTCGGGGTCACCCTTTCCATCATATAGTGTAATTTTGGGTGACACAAAACCTATAGGTAGAGGAAAAACTACTATATTATGTGCTAATGGAGTGTGAAATAAAATGTGATAATCTATTTCCCGGTTATGTTTTGAAGAACCTTACTCCAAATGTAAAACCTTAGTTTGTATATATTGAATCCCATGCATATTGAATTATACATTAGGAGAAGAATAATATGTGATAACCAAAGGTGGTGTTACTAATGATTGATTAGGAATTATCATATTAATTTTTTGAAGCCCTTAGGTTTCCCTCATTCTAAATGGTGGTATAAATTTTGTATCTTATGGGTCCATAGGGTTATAAGTCTCAAATAATTTTCCTTCAAATGATTTATTATTTAGTAATTTTGATAAACTCATCTTGAATATTTTTATTCTTTAAAATAAATCTATGTAACTATATTTTATTTGTGTCATAAAATCTAATAACATTTTTTTCATTATTTATTGAGTAAATATATTGTAAAATATTTAACTTGGGAACAACTTAGTGTGTCACTACATCTAAGGTATAGAGTAATAACTTTATTAACTTGGATTAAACAATAAATAAAAATTTGGAATATTTGAGTTATAAAAAAATGATCAAATCCAAAAAATCCTAAAACCAATAATTTTAAATAAATAAAATAAGGATACAAACCCTAAAAACATATATGGTTAATTTTTTTGTAAAAGTCAAATAATAAATAGGTTCACCAATATGTTTTTATCAAAATTTGGCAATGGAAATAATTAATTAGATATAAAAACTATTGTGTAAAACTAGAATATTATAGATATAAAATAAATGACAAACTAATTTTGAACATGTTAAATTAGGAAATTTACAAAATATAGAAAATACAAATGAAAATATGAACCTAACTAGAAAAGTTAGATGTGGACTATCTCTAGATTTGAGACTAATATAGATGCTATTTTGACTAAGTGCATATCTTAAATAGGAGTTGGTAGGGATTTAAACATTAGCATCATAACTAGACAATAGAGTGGTGCATTATTTTATCTAGGGAGGGCCAATCTTTGGTAGGTAATAGATATCCAAAACTTTTGGGTTATGTTCACCTTTGCCTTTTTGTCTATGTGATAGCTTATGATCTGATGTAAAAACCACTACATAACTCTTTATTTACTTTAAACCCTATATCGATGTAATAATAAGATAAATAAAATAAATAAATAAAAATAGGTTAACATTTGAAGTTGTGCTTGACCTCAACACACCTGATGTTGAGGTATTCATAAATACCATAACTTTGAAGAGGGATCAAACTCCATGTAGTTATCTCATGTTAGAGTGGTTGTTTGCGAAAGTCTTGTGTAAAACTATAGATGTTGGTAAAATCATGGTATGATAAAGTGATTTAATAATACATTATAAGTGTATTAAAAATTTATCTTAGGGATAATAAGGTTGTATGTAATCATAATTGGGATAAATAAGGAAATTCTTCTTAATGTGTAATTAGAATTTAGGTATTTTTTAATGTGGAAGCCTCTTATGTGCAAAATTGTTTGAAATATGTCTTTATAGTGGTATTTTTTGAATTCATTTGAATGGATATATTTATAAGTGTTTTCATTCATGTAAAGGTTGATTTCATTTGATGTAAAGGTTGATTATATTGATGTCAAGGTGCATTTGGTAAAGATGCATGGTGAGTGGTTGATGAGATATGAGCCATGTGACAAGAGAGAATTTTAATACAACCTAATGTATCTCTATTAAGATATAATTTTAATGAAAAATAATTATTATTATGAGGTTGATGAAAGGTTTAGGTTAAGTAAATCATGTTTGAGTAATAGTTATTAAGTACAAGGTGTCTTGAGAAGCCTAATCTAGACTCCATGAGTAGGTGTGCATAGTGAAGCTTGGTGAAGTAAGTAATCATAATATTGTGAGAGGTTTTTTTAATTATTTCATAATTAAAGATAATTTAATATACTTTCATAAGTGTTTCAATTTAAGTTTTCAAGTTTCAATTACTTGACAAGCCTAATCATGGCACTAGTCATAACTTGAAGAGACCTTATGAGAAGGTATGAGATTGGTGTCTTGGTGAAATGAGTGCACATAAGAATTAATGTATTTATAAGTTTTATTTATCATGTATATAATTAATTTTATAACTCATGTGACTCTCAGGGTGAGCCTATAGGGGTAGGACCTATAGACCTAGCATGTAACTAGACCACTTTTAGACCCATCTTGGCCTAATGAGGCATCATGATCTATTGTCAAGGCATATAAATTATGTTTCATATTGTTTTATAATGTTATATGTTATGTTATAATTTAATTTATGTGTAAATAACATGAAAATAGGCATGAAGGTCAATTTCAAGGCCCAATGTGATTTTCAGGTCAAGGTCTAGAGAGCAAAGAGAGAGATGGTGGCTAAATGAGGTATGAGTTTTATATTTCAATAAAATAATGATAATTTTATAATTTTTAGTGTTATTTTATATTATCCTAGGTATTTTAACCAATTTTGAGGTCATGGTTTTCAAAAAAAGGCATGAAAAGTGGTTTTGAGGTCTCTCAAGTGCACAGAATGAAGGGTTCTCAACCTGAGAAGGAATTTAAGGTTTTAATTCATATGTGTATCCTATAAATGGTAACCTAATATATTAATTAGATATGGGGAGGTTTCCTATCTAATATATCCAAGCATTGTTTTTGAAAATAATGGTCAATCCTTTATAAACAATTATTAACACCAGAAATAGTATTGACCCTCTCAAAATCCCTTACAAGGACATGATGTTGAATAATTTATTATAAATTGATTATAATGGATTTATATGGATATTTAAGTTATTTTATATTGTATTAAACTCTACCAATAATATCCAGGTGTGATTTTTTTGTTAGGTGAGCGAGTGGAACCTATAAAAAGGCCTTATTCCTTAAAGATTCACTATAGAAGTCAGAGTTAACCAAGTCAAAGTTGATAAATGGATGGAGGATAAATATTAAGAATTTTATCTTATTAAAATGTTTTTTTTTATCATTTTATATCCCTCAATTGTGTTAAATGAGTCATCTAAGACAACCTATCAATAACAGGCATAATGGTGCAAATAGTGAAAAATATAGGTAGAAGTGAGAAGGCAATTAGGGATGTGTTATCATGGATTAGGGATGAATCCAAGTGAATGGAGACATTTTTAAATAATTTTAATATATTTTAATTATATATAATTTTTTTATGTCAGTGGATATGATGAAATTGTTGCTCATAAATTGATTTATCTGGTTCATATGAGACAGTGAGATATATTGGTCTTAAGGACCAATATTTATATTTAAAAATATTATAATTATATATTAAAATATTATAATTGTATCATAATATTATCCAAATTCATCAAAATTCTCTATAAATTGTCATAAAAGTGTTTGAATGTCATTATCACCATGACTGGTCTTCAAGGCAAATTGGCAATTATAGGGAAGTAAGTTGTAGAGATAAGTTTGAGACTTTATGCCATGAGTTAATGTTTAAAATGAGAATTATGTTGTTATTTTTTAATTTTATTTCCTATACATAATTTTCATAATCTTTTAAGTTATATTAATAAATTAAAATATTGAGTCAAAAATGTCTTGTCTGGCTAAGTAAGGTTTGAGAGAGAAGGTCAACAAATTAGTCTGCAAGACCAATAATTTACACTAGAGATTATTATATTTTTTTTGAGATTATTATTATGATATTTTAGTATTATTTAAATTCATTATAAACCTTTTACTATGTCCCTTTAGGCTTCATAAGTTAAATTTTACATGATTGTGTTTTGAGACTAGTTGGCAGTTCTGAGTGGGATATTTATAGAGAAGGGTTTGAGTCTTTTTTCCTTGATTTGTTAAGTATAAATAATATTATGATGAAAATAATGTAATTTATATTATTTATATGTGATTTTTCCCTTTTTTTTTTTGGAAAAATTATGTTTATGCATCAGTTTTTCAAGACAAACTTTATGGGTATGCATAGGCCTAGTTGTGAATAGTGTTAATAGCATGCTTCAAGTGATGGTTGAAGATAAAAGGTGTTATAGAGCATAAATTATATTATAATTGGTATATTTTAGTTTAATATTATATTTTCATACTTTATTTTTTATTTTAATATGTTCTAAGGAAGATAAAGTATAATGTTTCCCAAAGTAGACCTGATGGGATTAGGTCTTCATGAGACCTAAACATGAATTAAGACATAATTGAGGTATATCAGATATAAAAGGACTAAAATCATGTTTGATTCATGTATATTATGTTCTTAATATCTATTCAATTTCTAACCTAAGAGAATAATGGTGTTTGACTGACCAAGAAGGATATGAACAAGACACTTGTATATATACAAGGTAGTTTTAGGCCTATGTGTATGTGTGTTGAGTATAAGAAAATGGAATAAAACATATGTAAGTATAAAAATGTATTTTATACCATAATAATAGTGTATGTTAACTATTATTAATTATTGATAGATAATTTGTGCATGAAAATCAAGGTTATATGATTTAATCAAGTCAAAAAAAGGATTAGTTGAGCAAAGAAGCTTAAAGGGAAGTTTGAGAGGGATATAAGAGAGAGAAGAGATAAATAAGGTTATAATAATATATTTTATGATAATAAATGTTTTATAAATTTTATTAAATATTTTAGTGTGATAAGTTAGTGATGAGTCATCTAGGTGTTTGGTGTCTCCTTGCAAGTGGGTGCTTGTTAAAGCCAAGCTAATTTGGTTCTTGGTTAGTTGGGGTTGATACTCCATGTAAATTGGGTGATTCATTAATTTTTTTGTGTGTCTTATAGGACTATTTTATATCAATATTTCACCCTAATAGTAATAATGAGTGTTTAGGTCCTACTTCAAAATCTAGCTCAACAAGGACTAACCATAGGCCATGGGTATCCTATAATGAGGTTAGACATCTAGGATTTTTAATGAATCTATCTCCTCTAATTAATAATTTATCTCATTCCCACTATTAAACCTATTAATTAATATGTAAAAGGGAGAGATAGAGAGAGAGATAACATGAAAGGGAAACCTAAGCTAAATATGGTGATGCACCTAATTTATGGCTAATCTACTCTTCTTGAATATTAAAACACTAATGAAACAAGAAAAAGACTAGATCCAATATTCAAAATATCTATCATACATTAGTGTTTCATGAATAGGTCCAAAAAATTACCAAAGATGAGGGAAATGAAGGAGAGGTCTAAATCAAGAAACTAACTAGTCATAGTATCCACATGTGGGCTTCAATCAAGAGATGTAGAACACTAAACATGACCTACAAAACTAGATGAACTAGTAACTATATGAGATCATGACTTGAAAAGGGAGATAATTATACCATATATGTAAATACTACATGTACACACTATACCAGATCAATGAAATCTAAAATAGAGTCTTATATTCATTTTAAGAGGTTACAGGCTTCATCTTGGTAATGTTTAGTCATGCCCAAGATGGGGAGTGGAGTGTTATCAAGATGATATATTGAGATTCATTTTTTGGCTCAAAATCCTCTCTATATAGCATAAAATATAGAAGGATAGATGGTAATAATGCATTAGAGAGTGTAAAAAAGTCATCAAGATCAAGAAGTGAGGTGGAAACTCATTAATTACTTTTTATATGAATGATTTGATAAACCAACTAGCCTTGATAAATAAATAGACCTTAATTTTCTCTAATATCCTTCAAACTCCTCTCATTTTCTGAGAGATCCCACTAGTTCTACATGATGACAAAGTCTATTTTTAGTGGAATCAATGATCCCAACTACTTCTCTAACTACCATCTCACCACCTTGGGATCCTAAGTCCACTTGACTTGTTCAAAAGGATCAAATCCTTGAATCCTAAAACTAACAGTGCCATGCCATGAATGATGGTTAGTAATTTTTCAATGATGAAGCCACATTTATAGATGAGCTTTTTTTAATTAAACGCATATTTTCTCCATATCTGGATCATAGGTTCATCTATAGATGGAAAATCAGTATAATATTATTAGTTTTTCCATATCTTCCATATTAATATAGACCTATAGACTATATAAACCTTTTATATATTATAATAGATCTAAATAGACCCATTCTATCTATATAGAGACCAAGAGTTCATTTTATACATGGATCCTTCTTAAAAATGGTGAACACAGTTGCAAAAATGACCTTACATGATATAAATTTACAAACCAAAGTTATGTATTTGACTCCAATGGTGGTCCTTTATGTTCTTGATCACCTTGGCTATATTAATGTGACCATTTGATGGTGTTGGATTGAGATTCAATGAAGATAGGATGATCTTACAAGACCTATTTACCTCCATCAAAAAATGGCTTCTCAACTTCCATAAAAAATCCTAGGATCACCTTTGTTATAATTGGATATTGATATCTGACTCAGCTCATTAACATATTGAATTTTTCTCACACTACTGATCTTGACCCATATGATCAAGTGAGATCCATCTATCTTTCCATTTCAAGTGTCAAACATGTGTTAGTTTTTAGGATCTTGTTATCAGTCTATAACCTCATGTATTTATGCCATGTATCAATCTCTTGATCTCCTTGATTGTTTAACTCATCTCACAATGTTGGATCAAGATGTATGATTGAGTAAGGACCATTAGATCTATTAGGACCCACTATTTGAAAACCAATGGCTATTTTATAAGCTTAAAATTTACATTTTTACTCCCATCAAATAATATTTGCTTGATCATCATTTATGTTCACATAAACATAAAATTTAATCTCAAAAGGATTTGTTTTACTCAATCTTAAACTTGATGTTAATGTGAACATCTTATGCTGTAGGTCCAACTTTAGAAGCTTAGAAATTAATCCAAAAAGCTCATGTAGGTATAAAAATTTCATAGGATGATCTTGGTATGTAAAACTCCATGGATATTTAATCCTTTGGATCTTGGGGGATTCCTTAGTGAAGATAAAAATTACACAAGTGGATTGCTCTATTTTCTCCTTGTGACATCTTGGTGATTGTCTGGATCAAAAACTTGCACAACTCATATTGTGATCATTCTCTTAAGGTTCTAATGGATTTTAAGGTTTTTAAAACCTATTTTATACTCTTGGATGCTCAAAATATATGAGAACCTACTTAGATCCCTCCATTTTCAATCTTAGACCTATTTCAAATCCTTTAATCCATTGCTTCACATGAACTCTATGCAAATTCATATGTGAACCAAAAATGGCCAACATATTTGGTAACTCATAGGGGTTAAATGCATGTATATTTAAGAAAACATAGACCACATGCCTTGTCTAGCCCATTGGATATGGAGTCTCTACTTGGGTCTAATATATTAACCTAGATCCAACACTAGATACCAATACTACTCTAACCTCTCTTGAAATAAACATAAGGAACCAAGAACATAATGAAATAATATAGAGTTACCAAGGCACTTATTGAAGGTAAAATTATCTAAAATAAAAGAGGGATAACAAACAAATGTGCTAGAATAACACTTATAGGAATTTGAATAAAACTACCCTAATATATACAGTCTAAAACTATATATACCTTTCCTTATAGATCAAAACAAAATTTTGATAACTTTCTTGTGTTATGGAATGAGGAAATGAATGAGGAATGTAGCTCCTTAAACCTTCATCTTGATGCATACTTCTTTGTTGTAACTATCATCCTCTTTAGATTGATATTTAATAAGAACTAAGTAGCTCTAAATATGTCAGCTATGTGCATCTAGACAGTCTCAAATTTATCATATGGTTCCTCAACTACAACATATAATTGTGGTTAAAAAATTCATACCTCCTTGGTTTCCATGGTGTACTCAATAATACTAAGTTTTCTATTTGATTCAAGTTCCTCAGACTCATCAAGGAACTCTACATATTCTACCCAATCTTGTTTATTATCCTCCATGGGAAATTATTTCTCCACCTCCTTAATCACTTTATCCTTTTCAATAATAGATATCTCAATTTCATCCATGTCTACCATTTTTATCAATCTCTCATCAATACCAGCCTTCTCATTTTGTCTGGGCATCCCCAGAGTAACACTATCTTCTTAAAACTCTAAAACATTAATGACTTTTTAAATTAAAGATTCAACTTGTATTATTTAATCATCCAAGAATGACACCTTAAGCTCTTCAATCTCACTCAATAAATCATGGTATAACTATTTCTAATGATTATCTTCCTATTTGATCTCATCTCCAACTTGCACTTGCTCCTACAACTCATCTTCTTTAACGTTATGAAAGACTAAAACATGCTCACTTTCACCAAGTCCTATCCCAATAATTATATCCTCTTCTAACTCTAATAATTAATCATTGTCAGTTATGAGTTCAACATGGAGTTCACTACTTACCTCTTCAATGAGTGGCATAATATATTATTGGGATAACTCCAAGAGAGATGAGACATATATGGTACCTCCTTGGTCCAACTGCTTCTCTTTGATAGTCATGTCCTCCTTCTTTTACATGCTACTCTAGATGGATTTCCAAGATGGAAATGACCTAAGTTCTTGAGGAGGGAGGGATGGGGGTTGAATGACCTTGGATTTGCTTGACTTCATGACTTGCTTCCAAGATGGGAAAGATAGAGATTCTCCTTTGAAATTTTGATTCTATTTCTCCTCCTCTTTCCTTTTATTTATATTTAAATCTTTTATCTACTTATAAATATTATCTTGGAATATATCCTCTTTAAGGTGGTCAGTGGCTTCATGAAGAAAAGGAACACAAGAAGATTCTTGAGGAGGGATGAGAGAGGTTTGCATAGGTTCATATCCTTCTTTATCTTGGGCTCTTAAATCTAGACTTTCCTTACTTTTCCCACCCCATGACTTCACCACTTTATTCCATCTTGGAATATTTAAGGATTTAATAAGAGTTTCTTGAAGAAGGATGGAGTCTTGGATCTCAATAGTAGGTTGTTCTAATATATTCTCCTTATTTATTTGATAACTCTCTTCGATAGATCTCTGGGAAGAAATGATCTAGAAAATTCATGAAGAACTTGACATACTCAAAGAAGTACTTAGAATGATCTCTTAGGGAGTAATGGGTGACACATAATAAGGTTGAGGTGGTGTATATGAAGACACATAAGATTGGTGAGGTTGGAACTAATATTACTCAAGGCCTTTTAGCTCATCCTCAATGATTTAAATTTAACCACCTATATCCATCATCTAACCTATGGGATTGTTCCAATTTTCTCTCTCAATAGGTTTCCATTCTTCTTCTATTTTTTGTAATGACTCTAACATGATGGATTTAGTGAGTAGGGACATCTTGTCCATAATACTTTTTTTATCATAATTTTAGTGCATGCTTGTTAAGGCTTATTAAAGTTTGCCTAAGTGCTCATATGGATGTCTCATGATTGGTTTGATGAGGAATAATATTATGATGTGATTATTATCCATAGGAAGGATAAGGTTAATACTCTTACATATATGGATCATGAGGAATATATTGGGGTTATTGATAAGGAGGCGGATAATAGTAATATTCAACATAGTTATCCATATCAAATTAATATGTTAAATGATATGTAAAAACTAATTAAAAATTTAATTAAGACATACTTGGTCTTCTCATAACCAAAATTTTGATTTGGAGTCGCAATTGGTTCTAATATGCTTGCTTCCAAAATCTAATTAGAAGAAAGACACACCAAGATCTTTCCACTCTTTTGAACCTTCTCCCACTAGGCATTCTATAACTATCATAGATATAGATTTCACCCTATCTATAGGTAGGATTATTTAGGTCCTACTTATAAATCTAGTTCAACAAGGTACTGAACCTAGGCTATGGGTATCCTATAATGGGGTTAGACATCTAGAATATTTTTGGAGGATGTCTCCGTTGATGCATTGTTTAGCTCATTCCCACTAATAAACCTAATAAAGACTAGGGAAAATGAGAGAGAGAGAGAGAGAGAGAGAGAGAGAGAGAGAGAGAGAGAGAGAGAGAGAGAGAGAGAGAGAGAGAGAGAGAGAGAGAGAGAGAGAGAGAGAGAGAGAGAGAGAGAACATGAAATGGAAACCTAATCTAAAAATGGTTATGCACATAAATTATGGTTGATCCACTCTACTTGACTCTTACAACACTAATAAAATAAGAAAAAGACTAGATTTAGGGTTTTAAAAAAAATTATTACATAAGTATTTCATTAAGAGGTTAATAAAATGACCAAATCTGAGGGAAATGAAGGAGAAGTCTAAATCAAGACACTAATAAGTCATAGTATTGATGTAAGAGCATATAGTAAGAAAACATCTAGTTTTTTGTTTTATTGATATGAAAGTCAAAATCTGGTCAAAGTATGGTGTCCATGAGTTTAAGGGACCTTTTTAGGTCCATTTAAGTCCTTATATCCCATTTGGAGGCATTAAATTATGTTATGTGGACTTTAGGAGTTTTCCATCTAAAATAAGAATTCAAATATTCAAATATTGTAAAAGAGTTTAAGAGGGTCATTTTGTATGTTTTTTGGGTGTTAGGTGAATAAAATGGTTTAGGAGATTCATGTAAGTAATAATAAATTTATTTCATGTGTAATTTAAAAAAAATTATATTGGTTGTCATAATCACATGTAATCATCATGTTAAAGATTGGTGTGTGAGGTAGTTATAGTAACCAATTTGCATGACCAACATAGAAGGTGGTGGATGTAGAGTATGATATGAATGTGGATAAGTATATAGTATGTAAAGGAGAGGTAGGAAGTCTCCAATAATATATGAGAGTCTAAAAAAGATAATTTTTTGTGAAACTCGTCAAAGAAGATGATAACATTCTGTAATAGATCAATTATGTCATGATTTTGATATTCATTTAAATGAGAAAGTATAAAATTTGGTGTTTCTAAAATATTAAAAAAGTATTGGATGATTTTTAATCTTATGTTGTATCTATAAGGTCATTTATAACATATTATTTAATACATATAGAAAGGTTGTAGGTGGAATCAAGATATAAGAAAAAACCAAGGACTAGTTACAAGACAGTCAAAATGGAGAAACCAAACTAATGTTAGATGGTAAGAAGGAAAAAAATTATTATGTGAATAGTTTGAATGTTTTAAACCCACATATTATTTCTTAAAAATTATTAAAACCTTTATACTTAGGAAACTTAGTGTCAAGATTGACCACAACCCAATTACTCTATTGGTCTGTGACAGACTAGTATGATAGTAGTTGTTTGTTTCACTTATAATGTTGTATGTTGTTATTGAGTGAATAATATGTAAATATAGAAAATATTTAAATGATATATTTTATGTATCATGTAATATCTTTAAAAAAATTTAAGTTATTTTGAAAATGTATACTCACAATCCTAGCATATAGTCAAGAATGGGTAGAGTCCCCTATTTTCCTAGTGAATGTACATGTCTTGCAAATGGAGCAAATGGTGACAGTTTTGAACCCTATATTAATATAAATATAGAGAAATATAAACAAAATTTATTTAAGTTTTAAATAGTAACATCACCAACCTTATCAATGCTTCTGAATTAAAATCAATGAACCAAACATCCTTTTTTTCCTTGATCTGCACTTTCTCCTCTCCTCTTTGTGGCTCCTTCTCCTCAACTCACCTCTTATCCTTATTTTCATCTTCTATTAAACCAAACATCCTTATTTTCCTTGATCTGCACTTTCTCAAAATAAATATATACTCAGACCTTCTATACTGAGACAAACCGTGTTCAAACAATAAAAGAAACCATTGTTGACGATAATCGCAAAGAGATTTGGTGAAGGGGTAAGAAGAGTCATTCATCACAAAGGTGAAAAGGTTAGAAAAAAACAAAATATAACATTTACTGATCCATATATTTCTATACAAAGACACTTGAATCTATAGAGAGATAATGCCACAGAACCCTATTTACATAGAGAAGGTTTTTTGGTAAAGTGAACTAGCCAAGAGAAGTTAGTATGTGTATTCAAGAGAATGTGGTGATCATTCCTTGTTTGTAAGGTTTGGAGATGTGTAAAATAATTATTATGTCTTTTATTAATATTTAAATTCCATTAAAGTATTAAGTTTAATGTATACTATATTATATTGGTAAAACACACACATAATATTCTATGTTATTAGACAAGTTGAAGCATTTGGAGATGGTTCAAGGGATGAGACTTATTGGAAAAGGTGGATAATATCCATATATACCTGAGGGAGGATATATTATTTCATATAAAGTGTGTAAACCCCTATAAATAAGATAAAAAAAACCCTATAGATCCACACAGTCATGTTGAATGTCATAGAATACAATGTTGAAGTGCGAGAATGACTTTAAAGGAGTGATTAAGGTCTCCTATCTATTGTTTAAGTTGAAAAAGGTTTTATAAAACCTAAAACAGGTCTTAAAACTATTTTAATATGTTTACTTCAAAATATATGGCTATCCATTCCTTCTCGGGCCTATGTGCAAGCTAGTAAAGCCTAGACTAGGGTTTGTCAATCTGTGAGTGTTTTCACTATTGAAAAAGTGTAAAATTTGGTGTATGGAGATTATTTGAGGTAATTAAGATTATTTTACAACATTTATGATGGTATGTACTCGTTATGTATGTGAATAATCAACTAAGTTATATATAGGTAGGGATATGCCTAATACAAGGGTTATTTGTAAAGGCTAAGGGTCAAAAAAGAGCATTAACAAGTGAAATATGTAATTAACCTTGGTTAAAGCCTCAAATGGTATTTAAATTACTATAAATAGTGATTAATTCATCAATAAAATTTAAAATTTTCCCACTAAGATAGAACACATAGGAAAAATTTTGCCCAATAAAATTTATAATGGCTTTGAGTGCAATAAGGTGGAAATGAGTATTAAGGTATGTCTGAATATTTAGAGAGGATCATAAATATTTTTAAATTAAATTATAAATCTATTCATGATATAAAATATATCTATTTAAACACAATCTAAGAGGTTTCCTTTAGACTCAAGAGATAGTGAGAGACAAGCATGGATAGAAGTGACCAGTCTTATGAATTGAGCTAGGGAAGAATGATAGTAATTTTATATATGTCTTAAGAGTAATTATACCATAAAAAAATAAAATTTAGTCCCTAATATTAATACCAAGGTATGGTCATTGAGAGCTATCAATCTAGACTAAGAAGAGCATATATGTGAGATGCATCTTGAAAATTAAAGAGAGGTGAAAAGTAACAACTTGAGATATACATGGGGACTCAAAAAAGGAAGATAATTATAATAAATGAAAAATAAATCCTTTAACAAACCAATTTTTAATGTTCTCTAGGTATCCTAGTATGCAAATTGATAAAAACCAAGAGAGATGATATCTTAGCAGTAAGTGAGAATTAAAGGTGACCTTGTCTGAGACTAAACTCAAATAAAGATTGTAATGATTTTGAGGACTTATCTCTAAGGACTCTACATCATTTTATATTAGATAAAGGAAAATTATGCTTGGGTAAAACATTGTGTTTTAAATTCTTTCCATTTTTTTAATTTGAGATAAAGATAACATGCTATGAGAAGTAACTCTGCAGGGTGTTGATGGAGAGGAATAAAAAGTTACCAGTATGATATAATAAGGTCATAATATATGATAATAATATTGATATGGGAAATTTAAAATTCCCCAAATTTCTTTGAGAAGGACAAGAGCTAGTCAAGAGAAGGCTAGAAGAGATATAGAGGAAAAGAGAGTATTGAATCTCCAAAAGAGAAAAGGAATATAAGAGACTCCAAAAGATATTTAAGAGAGTTAATAAGAGATATTAGAGAAATTAATCAAGAAGAGGAAAGCCCCAAAATATGTCTAACATGCAAGTTTGATAGACTTTCTAAAAATAAGTCTAAATAGGCCAAGAAAACAAAGAAGAATGGGGAAGATGGATATAGAAATAGAAGTAGAAAAATTGAGAAGAGTGATGCAAGGTATAGAGAGGATAAATCTCCTGATGAAGCTCATGAGAGAACAAAAAATACAATGGAGTGGTTCTAGTATGAGTAAAAAGGTGAAGTGGCCCATAGATTCACTCATGAGAAGAATAAGGCACAAGAAAGGTGTCTTGAAGAATGAGAAGAAAAAAATGACTAGCCCAAAGAGGTATGAGAAAGAATATGTTTCCAAGTGTGAAAACAGAAATAGAAGTTTTGAATAGAGTTATAATTTAAGATAAAAATAAGGATAAAGTTTTAACAATAAGATCACATGAGGATGAAGATAAGATAAGATGGAAGATGCCTATGCCAAAAGCGTTCAAAGAGACTATATGGTCTATAGTTTTATATGCTAACATTGTTTTTGAGTTTGTGTTTGTAGGTATGACTAATGAGTTGGTGAAGTATAAGAATGAGGCCTACAAGATGATCAAGCATGGGTCAATAATATTACCCATAAATTGGCAATAATATGATAAAGAAAAGGAAATTCATGAATAAGACAAAGTGGTGGATATTGAAGAAATTTCACATGATAAAATTAAGGAAAAAGAGTAATTATATGATGAATTTCCATGAATATTAATTGAAATCAATGAGATGGTATAGCAAGAGGACACAAAGGTCAACCATGAAGACATCAAGGAATATATAAGATTACAGTAGTTTCCATTGGAAGTAAATGAGTGTTTAGATGATGAATTTTATTGCATAAGTGAAGAGGAAAAGAATTATATGTAGGTTGAAATAAAGCATATATTTAAGCCACCAAAAAGAGAAGGGCATGGGTATGTATGGCATAAATGGATTAAATAAATAGGTGAATAGAAGGACTATATGAACCTCAAGAAAGAGGTCAAACAAAGTAAAGGCATAGGTGGAAAACAAGTGGAAACCAAAGGAAAATGACAAAGAACACCAAGTTGGCATGGTAGAAAGCAAAGGCATGAGGCATGAGAGTGATGTAAAGAGAGGAAAGTGGTAACCCAATAAATTAAAAGTAGATATATGGGTTGAAAAGAGTGTGAAAATACCACAAGGATATCATGATGCAAGTGTGCTCCAAGAAAGTATGAATGTTGAATAAATGCCAAGCCTACAAAGCACAAGAGAAAAATGGTACAAGTAAACCAATACAAGAAGGTGAAGGTAAAACCATGTAAACAAGAAAAAAAGGAATAAAATGAGATGAGTGTTTGAAATATATGTTTTCAAATGTGATATATGATGATATGTATGAATTTGACTTCAATAGTGAAGATTTCTTATACATATAAACCATGGCATTGATAAATGGATGTGTAGCATGGAAAGATGAGAAATAAGCACATCAAAGAGTTCTTAATAATAATGGTATGAAACATGAGGAGGCTGATATAAATCTCAAAAATGAAGGAGTCCAAGGAGAATACAAATAAGAAGCTGCCCAAGCAAGTGAAGGACAATGTACACCTAGGTTTGATGAAGCAAATGAATATATTGATGCATCCAAATTTAAATAATATTTTATAATGTTGGAGTACATGTTTATTACATAAAATTAGATAAAAATATGTAAGTTAAAATAGGTAAAAATCAAGGATAAACTCCAAGGAACACCAATAAAGGAGCAACAAAGTAAGGAACAAGAAGTTGTGCAAACAAAGAAGTAAATAATCAAGCTAATGGAGAAAGAGCAAGTCAAAAAGGTGAGTTACTAAATGTTTCAAACTATATCTAAGTTTTAATTTTATAAACATTAATATTTAAGGCCTAATATGATTAAAATAATAGTATACTATGGGATGGATAAAAAGAACAAGGAATTGCTCTTGCATAGTGAACAAGATGAGAGGGAAAAGCATCCAAAAGTGTATAAGTTTGAAGAAGTGGAATACAAATAGAGTATATATAAGAATATAACAGGGATTTACATTCATGATAGGCTAATAGAGCCTCATGGAAAAAATAATAGTAGGAACAAGAAGCTAGAGTCTCTAGACAAGCAAGAACCAAACAAAATTCATGGAGAAACAAGCTATCAAACAAGTATAAACAAGAGGAATAGGAACCATTTGATTGAAAATAAACATTATGGATATCAAGATGACTTGGAAGAGGTGGGAATTATATAATATAAAGAGCTATAACATTTTGAGTACTTCTTGGAGATGGAATATGCATAGAGGTAAAGACAAGGCAAAGCCACAAGGAAGAAATGTAAGAGTTTGGGAAGCAAGAAGGAGCCAAAACAAATTATTAATATCATGTTGAAAATGAAGGACCCATATATATTTAATTGTAAATAAGTAAGTAAATAATGTGGCTCATATTTTCTCCCTACTAGGGAGCATGATGTAGGAGCATCCAATAAGAAAACATCTAGTTTTGTGTTTTGTCAATATGAAAGTAAAAGGTTGGTTAAATTATGGTTTACATTAGTTTAAGGGAAATTTTAAGTTATATTTAGGTACTTATATCCTATTAAGATTCATAAAAATTATGTTATGTAGACTTTAGTAGTTTTCCCTCCAAAACAAGAATTTAAAAATTCAAATATTGTAAAAGCGATTAAGAAGGTCATTTTGTATGTTTTGGGGTGTTAGGTGAATAAGTTGGTTTATGATGTTAATTTAAGTCATAATAAGGTATTTAATGTGTAATTTAAAAATCATTATATTGGTAGTCATATTCTACTCTTGACTTGTAAGCCTCATGTTGAAGATTGGTGTGTGAGGTAGTTATGGTAACCAATTTGCATAACCAACATATAAGTTGGTGGATATAGAGTATAATACATAGGTGGAGAAGTTTATATGGTGTAGAGGAGAGTTATGATGTCTCCAATAATATAGGAGAGTCTAAAAAAAGACAATTTTTTAGGAAAATCCTTAAAGAAGATGATAACATCCTATATTAGACCAATTATGTCATGGTTTTGATATTCCTTTGAATGAAAAAGTATAGAATTTGGTGCATCTAAATTAAATAAAAATTACTGGATGATTTTAAATCTTAGTTTGTATCTATAAGGTAATTAATACCCTATTCTTGAAGACATATAGTAATTTTATAGGTAGAAGCAAGATAGAATGAAGGGACCAAGGACTAGCATCAAGACACAGTCAAAATGGAAAAACCAAAGTAATGTCAGATGGTAAGAATTCATGAATTATTATGTGAATAGTTTGAATGTGTTAAACCCACATAGGATTTATTATAAATTATTAAAACCTATATACTCAGGAAACTCAGTGTCAAGATTGACCATAACCCAGTTACCCTGTTGGTTTGTGATAGACTATTATGATAGTAGTTGCTTATTTCACTTATAATGTTATATCCTATTATTGAGAGAATAATATATAAATGGAGGAAAGATATAAATTATATATTTGAGGTCTTAGGTATGATATTTAATAAATTTTAATTTATTTTTAAAATGTAATACTCATAGTCCTAACATACTGTAAAGAATAGGTAGAGTCCTTTATTTTCCTAGTGACTATACATGTCTTGCAAATGGAGAAAATGGTGACAGTTGTGAACCCTATATATAGATAAATATATAGGTATAATGAAGGATAATATAATATGGATTATAGGATATAAAAACAAATATATACGTTAACCTTGTATACTGAGACAAACCCTATTCAAACTATAAAAGAAAACTTTGTTAATAGTAATGGTAAAGAGATTTGATGAAGGGGTAAGAAGAGTCATTAATCATGAAAGTGAAAAGGTTGGAACAAAACAAAATATAAAATTTACTAATCCAAATATTTTTATATAGATATCCTTGAATCTATAGAGAGTAAATGCCACAGAACCCTATTGGCATAGAGAAGGTTTTTTGGTAAAGTGAACTGGCCAAGAGAAGTTAGTATGTGTATTCAAGAGAATGTGGTGATCATTTATTTTTTATAAGGTTGGGAGATGTGTAAATAATTATTATGTATTTTTTTAAGATTTAAATTCCATTTAAGTATTAATGTTAAAGTATTCTTTGCTCTTTTGGTAAAACACACACATAATATTTTGTGTTATTAGACAAGTTGAAGCATTCAGAGATAGATCTAGGGATGAGACTTATTGAAAAAGGTGGATAATATAAATATGGACCTGAGGGAGGATATATTAGTTCATATAGAGTGTGGAAACTCCCATTAAGATGAGAAAATAACTCTTTTAGATCCACACAGTCATGTTGAATGCCACAAAATATAGTGTTTTAATGCAAGAATGACTTTAAGGGAGTGATTAACGTCTCTTATATATTGGTGAAGTTTAAAAAGGTTTAAATAGACCTAAAAAAAGTCTTTAAACTATTTTAATATGTTTACTTCAAAATATATGGCTATATATTCCTTCTTAGGCCTTTGTGCAATCTAGTAAACCCTAGACTAGGGTTTGTTAAATTATAAGCATTTCCACCAGTGAGAAAGTGTAAAACATGGTGGATAGAGATTATTTGAGCTAATTAAGATTATTTTACAACATTTATGATGGTAAACACTCATTTTTTATGTAAATAATTGACTGAGTTGTATATAGGTAGGAATAGGCCTAATACAAGGGTTATTTATAAAGGATAAGGGTCAGAAAAGAGGTATAACAGGTGAAAGAGGTATTTAAACTTGGTGAAGTACTTCAAGGTTACATAAATTATTATAAATAGTGATTAATTCATCAATATAGTTGAAAGGTTACCCACTAAGATAGAACATACAATAAAAATAGGTTACAAGCTTATAATGATTTTGAGTGCAATAAGGTGGAAATGAGTAAGAAGGTTTATCTAAATATTTAAAGAATATCATAACAGGTTTGAAATGACATTCTAAATTTTTCCATGATATATAATATAGTTTTTGGAACACAATCTAAGAGTTGTCCTTTAGATTCAAGAACTAGTGAGAGACAAGCATGGACAAAAGTGACTAGTCTTATGAATTGAGCTAGGGGAGAATGTTAGTAATTTGATAGATGTCTAAAGAGAAATTAGAGGATAAAAATAATAAAATTGAGTCCCTAATATTCATACCAATTTATGGTCATTGAGATTTATCAATATAGACTAAGAAGAGAATATATCTGAGTTGCATCTTGAAAAGTGAAGAGAGGTGAAAGCTAACGACTTGAAAAATACTTGTGGACTCACAAGAAAGGATAATGATAATAGAGGACAAATCCATCCTTAAACAAACCAATTTTGAATGGTCTCTAGGTATCCTAGTATGCAAATTGATAAAAAAACCAAGGGAGATGATATCTTAGTATCAAGTGGGAATTGAAGGTGAACTTTTACAAGACACCACTTAGATAAGGATTGTAATGATTTTAAGGGCTTATCCTTGAGGACTCTACATCAAGTATCCACATGAAAGCTTCAATAAATAAATTCAAATAACTAAACATGACTTACATAACCACTAGTAACTAGGTGAGATCATGACTTGAAAATGGACAAACTTCTACCATATATGCAAATCTGACTTGTACACACTATACTAGCATAATGAAATCTGAAATATAATCTTATATTCATTTCAAGAGCTTATAATATCCATCTAAGAATATTTTATTCATTCCCAAAAGAAGGAGTAGATTGATACCAAGAGTATGTAGTGGGATCTAGTTCTTGGCTCAAGATCCTTTATATAGCAAAAAAGAGAAAAGGAGAGATGGGAACAATGCATTAGAGAGTGGATAAAAGACATCAAGATCAAAAAGTGAAGTGGTGTCTCATTGATTGAATTTTTAATGTATGATTTAATAAACCAACTAGTCTTGATCAATAAATAAACCTCAATTTTATCTAATATCCTTTGACCTCCTCTTATTAGATGAGATATCCCACTAGTTCTACATAATGACAAAGTCTATTTTTAGCAAAATGAATGTTCCCAACTACTTCTCCAACTACTAGCTCACCACCTTAGGATCCTAAGTCCATTTGACATGTTAAAGAGGATCAAATCCTTGAATCCTAAAATTGATAGATCCATGTCATGAATGGAAGTTAGTACTAACTTTGTCGATGATGGATTCATCTTGACAGATGAGCCCTTTTGCACTAAACACATATCTACTCCATATCTAGATCATAATTTCATCTATAGATGGAAAACCAATCTAAGATTATTAGTTTTCCTATATATTCCATATTAATAGAAACCTATAGATTATATGACCCTTTTATATATTATAATATGTCTAAATAGACCCATTCTATCTTTTCATGTACCAAGAGTTCATTCCATACATGACTCCTTAAAATTGGTGAACATAATTGTCGAAATGACCCTGCATGATACAAATTTATGAAATAAAGGTCTATTTTTGACTCTAATGGTGGTCTTTTATGTTCTTGATCACTTTGGATACATCAATGTGTCCCTTTGATGGTATTAGATCAAGCTTAAATGGTAATATGATAATCCTCCAATACTTATTTGCCTCTATTGAAAATTGCCTTTTCAACTTCTTTTGAAAATCTTGGCCTCACTTTTGTTCTAATTGGTTATTGATATCTAGCTTAGCTCATTGACATATTGATGTTTACTCACACCATCAATCTTGATCTATACAATCGAGTGAGAGCCATCTATTTTTCCATTGACTTGTCAACTTTGTCCAAGCTTGTGCCAACTTCAAATGTGCATTATTTCTTAGGATCCTATTGGCAATCTACATCCTCACATGTTTATGCCACATTTAAATCTCTTGAGATCCTTGTCTATTTAACTCATCTTGCATCATTAGATCAAGATTTATGATCAAGTGAGGATCATTAGATCTACTAGGACCTACTATTTGAAAACTAATGGCTATTTTATTAGCTTAAAATTGACATACATGCTCCCATCAAATGACATTTGCATGAACATCATTAGCATTCATGCAACCATAAAATTTAAGATCAAAATATTTATTTTTATTGATCTTAAACTTGATGTTAGCGTAAATGTCTTATGTTATAGGTCCAACATTAAAAGCTTATAACTTGAGCCAAAAGTCTTACATAGGCATACAAATTTTAGAGGATAATCTTAGTACATAAAAATCCATGGCTCTAAAATCCTTTATCTTGTAGGCGCTTCTTGATTGAAGATAAAAATTGCACAGTTGGATTGGTTTATTTGCTCCTACGTGATGTCTTGGTGATGGTTTGGATCAAAGTCTTACACTAATCATCTTTTGATCATTATCCTAAGGTTCTAATGGATTATTAATGTCTATCCAACTTGGTCCATGCTCTTGGATGCTCAGAACATATAAGAACTTGCTTGGATCCATCCATTTACAATCTTAGACCTATTTCAAAGCCTTTGATCTATTGTTTCACATGAACTTTGTGTAACTTCATATGTGGGCCAAAAATGGCCAACAAGGAATATAGTCCATTTGTAGATATAAGTGGGTTTTCTTTCCCTTGAGTGTTTCCCACATATATTATGTGTTCTTGTGTTTCATGCTTATGGCATAAGTGTTTTGCTTGTAAGATCTATATGTTTATTTGAATATTTCATGATTTTTTAAGTCACATTTTTAATAAAGTTTTGAATATTGATTCACCCCCCTCTCAGTTATTTTTCTTCCAACATTTGGTATAAAATCTTGGTCCTTTAAATCATTTCTAAAATCCTAAATGAGATCCTAGAAGCAAGGATGGCTAATCAGCAAGGTCAAGGTGGTTTCTCTACTAGTAAGGCTCCATTATTCAATGGATCTAATTATGCATTTTAGAACATTAGGATGAATATATATTTGATGTCTCAAGGTCATGATATTTGGTAGTTAGTTATGGATGGATATAATGTTCCTCATATACCACCAACTGATGCAACAAGTAAGAAGGCTAGTGAAAGAAACTCCAAGGTAGTGAATTCCATTATCTTTGGCCTATTAAGGCATATATTGTGAATTTGATGCACTATGTATCAACCAAAGAGATATGGGACAAATTGAATACTCTCTATGAATGAGACACCAAAGTAAAGATGGCCAAGTTACAAAACCACTAGAGATAGTTTGAAAGTTTGAAGATAAATGAAAATGAAACAATTGTAGCTTACTTGTTGAAGGTTGATGAAGTTGTCAATGTCATTAGAGGATTAGGACAAGAGGTCAAATAATCTTCATTTTTTCAAAAAGTGATGAGATCAATAACTCCTAAGTTTGACTCTAAGGTATTTGTAGTGGAAGAGATGAAATATATGGATAAGCTTGAAATGGATGGGCTTCATGGAATTTTAATTTCCTATGAGATGATAACTAATGAAGCAAGACATCCCAAGAAGGAAGAAACTTTCAAATTTGAAAATAAGTCAAAATCCAAGAAAGTCAAGGATGAGGAATGTTTAGATGTTGATGATTATAAATTAATATCCATTTTGGTAAAGAAATTAAGGTTTGGATTTAGTAAGTACAAGTGTAAGTTACCATTTAAATGTTTCAATTGTGGTAAGATTTGTCACTTTGAATTTAAGTATCCTAACAAGGAAAAGATTTATCATGATGAAGACCATAATGAACATCATGGAAATGATATAAAAGTTTATAATTTTGAGAAGAATAAGAAATATTTTAGGAAGTATGAAGGTAGGAAAGGGTCATCCAAAAACAAGAACAGTTTCTATACTAAAGAAGACAACTCATATGAAGTAAGTGATAAAAGCACATCTAATAGTGATGATGAAAATGATGAACATGAACATGAAAATAATGAAACCTTATTCATGGTCATAGAATCAGACAATTAGGGTTTCTCAAATGGGAAAGGCCTTATGGTTGATGTAGAAGTAGATAAAGAAGAAGTTGAAGTAAACCTTGAGGTAGAATTGGTAAGTCCCATAGAAGAGTTAAAATTTCAAAGAAGAAAGAATCACAAAGTAAGATCATTAGTTAAGGATTTTGAGTAGATTGGCATGTTTTAGGAGAGATTGAGTAACACTTTCAAGGAGTATCATGAGATCATCAATCAAATTGAAGCACAGATGGAGATAGTCAATGCAAGCCTAATGGATAATGAAGAAAAATGTACTAGGTATGAAACTAAAGTGTAATCCATGAAATCTAAGTTGGATCAAGCATATAGAAAGGTTAATACCTTTCTAAAGTTTGAAAAGAGCACTAAGGATCTACATGACATCTTGAGTAATCAAAATTATTCAAGTGATAAGATAGATCCTATTTTAAATAAGACCAAAAGGTGGTGGATAAAGTCAAGGAGAAGGATATTAAAGATAATAAGGTCAACATGAAAAGACTTATCAAAAAACCTAATGTTATGAGGTATGATAGTTCATTTATTAGTTATTTTTGTGTATGTAGTCAGTTTGGTCATAGAGTAAGAGAATGTAGAAAACCCTCAAATAATGAGTACTCATGGGACCATGCAATGAGTCATAGTTCACATCATTCAAAAGGTATGTATGAGGTTGTTTTATATAGGTTTTATAGTGTGGGACACATTGTAATATTCTACCCTAATAAATTTAGGAGGTCATCAAGTAAAAATAAGAGGTTTGAAGCTCTTAGAGTTTAATAGAGAAGGCAAATGAATGTATGGGAACCAAATATAGAAAAGCTGAGTCATAATCAGTCTAAAATCTCAAATGGAATCTTTTCTATGGTATAGAATTCCTCAAATGAGAAATAAAATTAAGAATGTATGTTGTCATCTCATATTGATGATCAAATAGTTGATGTATAGATCTATATTATTGTGTTAATCAAGACTAAAATGATATTCAAGGATATTCAATATTGTGAGAGCATAGAGTTCTTAGAATATCTTAAAATTGTGTTGTTTTGGTGCTTTATGGAGAGAGGTGACTCCATTAGGATTCATGGAGAAACTATTCCATTAGCAGAAGTAGAATGGATGCTTGGTTTGAGGGGGATATATTTAAGTTATTGATTGAGCTTAACCTATGTTATGAGTTAATTTAAAGGAGGTATGCATGGTGTAACAAGGATAATGTTCTTGTAGTGTTTCATATTTTTTGTGTTGAGATCTTATTTCAAGAAGGTGTGGTTCCATATGGTAGTTTATGGAAGACCCTTTGCCATTAATGTCAAAGGGGGAGAAAAGTTGAAGAAGGGAGATTAAGTAGATTAAGGGAGATGAGAGTGATTAGATTGAATAATTTTTTTATATCAATGATAAATGGGGACTTTGTTGAGAAGTTTTGTCATTTATTTTAAGGTTGATGTTATTGATGTCAAGGTGCATCTAGTAAAGATGCATGGTGAATGATTTGTGAGATATGAGACATGTGACAAGAGAGAATTTGAAGGAAACCTAATGTCTCTATATTAAGATAGAATTTTAAGGAAACCTAATTATTCTTCTAAGGTTGGTGTCAATTTTTAGGTCAAGTAAAGTATATTTGAGTACTAGTTCTTTAGTGTAATGTGTCTTGAGAAGACTAGTCTAGACTATGAGAAGGTGTGCATAGTGAAGCTTGGTGAATTAAGTACACACAAGATTATGATAGGTATTTTGGAATTATGTGATAATTATAGATTATTTAAGATACTTTCATAAGTTTTTAAAGGTTAGTTTTGAAGTTTCAATTGCTTGATAAGCTTAGTCATGCAACTAGTCATAGCATGAATATACCTTGTGAGAAGGTATGAACTTGGTGGCCTTATCAAATGAGTGTACAAAGGAATGAATGGATTTATAATGTTTATTGATCATATATATAATTCATTTTATCACCCATGTGAATCTTAGGGTGAGCCTAAAGGATTAGGGTTTATAGACTTAGCATGAAACTAGACTACGTATAGACCCTACTTGGCCTAATGAGGTATCATGATCTATTGTTAAGGCATATGAAGGATGTTTGAAATTGTTTTATAATTTTATATGTTGTGTGAGCATGTAAGTGATGTGTATAGAACATGAAAAGAGGAATTAATGTCAATTTCAAGGCCTAATGTGATTTATAGGTCAAGGTCTAGAGAGCAAAGAGAGAGATGGTGGACAAATGAGGTATGAGTTTCAGATTTCAAGATAATAATGAGCATATGAGAATTTTTAGTTGTATTATAGATTTTTATATGTGTTTTACCAAGTTTTATGTCATAATTTTCAATAAAAGGAATGAAAAGTGGTTTTAAGGTCTCTTAAGTGTACATAATGAAGGGTTCTCAACCCAAAAAGGGCTTTCAGGTGTTAATTTCCATGTGTATCCTTTACAGGGGAATTTGAGATATTACTTATAAATGGTAATATATAATATCTCCAAGCATTATTTTTTTAAATAAGGGACATTCCTTTATGAATAATCATTAACACTAAAAATAATGTTAATCCTCTCTAAAACCCTAACAAGGACTCGATGTTGAAGAATTTGTTATAAAGTGATTATAATGGATTGGTATGGATATATAAGTGATTTTATGTAGTATTAAAATCTCCCAGATACCTATAAGTTTGATTGGTTTGTCAATTGAGTGAGTGGACCCTACAAGAAAGGCCTCATTTCTTAAAGATTTGTTGTAGCAACAAGAGTTAACCAAGTAAAAGTTGTTAAATGGATGGAGGAAAAACCTTGAAAATTGTATTTGATTCCCATTGTACTTTATAATCATGTTTTATCCCTCAAGTGTGTTAAATCAATCATCCAATATAATCTATTACTAATAGGCCTAATAGTGCAAAAAGTGAGAAACCCAAGAAGAAGTGAGAAGGTGATTGGGATGTGTTATCATAGATTAGATATGAATAAAAATGAATGGGGAAATTTTATAATAATTTTAAGACATGTTCAAGTTATATATAAGTTTTTTAGGTTAGTGGATATGATGAAAATGTTGCTCATAAGTTAACATGTTTATTTCATATGAGTTGGTGAGATACAAAGGCTCTAAGATTGGTCTACAAGACCAATATTTATATTTGAACATATTATAATTATATCATAAAATGGTATAATTATCACATAATATAATCCACATGAATAAAGAGTTTTTATAAATGGTCATACAGGTGTTTGACGCCATTATCACCATGACAAGTCTTCAAGGCAAACTGAGAGTTCTAGGTAAGAATGTTGCAAAGATAAGTTTAAGACTATATTCTATGAGATAATGTATCTATTATAAATTATGTTATTTTTTTGGGAATTTTATGTATTATAAATTATTTTAATAATATTTTAAGTTAGTGTAATAGGTTGAAACATTGAATCCAAAATGGCTTGTATGGCTGAGTAAGGTCTAAGAGAGAGAAGGTCAACAAATTAGTCTGTAAGATAGATAATTGATATTAGAGATTATGATATTTTTATTGAATATTGTTCTAAGAATATTTTAGGATAATTTTTATGAATTTTAAACCCTTGAGTGTGTCCCTTTAGTTTTCATAAATTCATGTTTCCATGACTATGTTTTGAGGCTAGTTGGTACTTCTAAGTGGGCTATTTATAGAGAAGCTTTGAGTCTTTTTACCCTAATTTGTGAAGTATAAATAATATGGTGATGAACATAAGTTAATTTAACTTATATATATATATATATATATATATATATATATATATTCATGGTTTTTTTAAAAAAATTGTGTTTATGATTCATTTATTCAAGATAGACTTTATGGGTATGCACATGCCTAATTTTGAATAGTGCTAATGACATGCTTCAAGTGGTGGTTAAATATAAAAGGTGTTATGGATGATATATGAGTTTATAAGGGGTATATTTGAGTTTAAAATTATATTTTCCTTCTATATGAGTTTTTTTAATATGTTCTAAGGAAGACAAAAATTAATGTGTCCCAATGTAGACCTAATGGGATTAGGTCTCCATGAGACCTAAACATGAATTAAGGCCTAATTGAGGTATGTTAGACATAAATGTACTCAAAAAAAATTATTCATGTTTATGATGGTCTTAAGATATATAACATGGATGAACTAAGAGAATAAAGGTGTTTGGTTGACTAAGAAGGATATGAACAAGAAACATGTATATATACAAGGCAGTTTTAGGCCTATGTGTGTGTGTGTTGAATATAAGTAAATGAAATAAAACATTACTATGGAGAATAAGGTCTTGTAGACCATAAGAGGAGTGTATAGGAACTATGATGAATTATTTATATAGATTATGTGCATGAAAATAAAGCTCATATGACTGAATCAAGTCAAGAAAAGGACTAAATAAAGCCTAGAAGGTAGTTTGAGAGGGATAAAAAAGAGATATGAGATGAAGAAGGTGATAATCATCTATTGTATGAGTAATAAGGTGTTATGAAGGTAATAAAATATTTTAGGTGGCTGAGTTTATTTTGATTCATCTAGGGGGTTGGTACCTCCTTGGAATTGGGTGCTTATTAAAGCCTAGCTAGGTTGGTGCTTAGCTAGTTGGGGTTGGTGCTCCATGTCAAGTGAGTTCTTCACTAAATTATGTGTTTATCTTATAGGACTATATTTAATTTGTATATATTAGTGGTTTTTATTTACCTTAAGTTTTTACTACATGTATGATGTGTTCTTGTGTTTCATGCATGTGTGGATAGGTGTTTATGCTTGTAAGACCTATATGTTTGTTTGAATATTTCATGCTTTATTAAGTGAGATTTTTAATAAAGTTTTGAACACTAATTCATTCCCCTACATTCATTTTTCTTCCATAATTTGGTATCATATCTTGGTCCTTTGAAGAAAATCTAAAATCTTAAAGGAGATCCTAGAAGGAAGGATGGCTAGTCAGCAAGCTCAAGGTCGTTTCTCTATTAGTAAGGCTTAATTATTTAATGGGAACATTAAGATGAATATATTTTATGTATAAAGGTAATGATATTTGGTAGTTAGTTTTGGATGGATATAATTCTCCACCTATTCCCCCAACTGATACAGTAGGTAAGAAGGCTAGTGAAAATAAATCAAACACAATGAATGCCATTATTTTTAGCCCATCAAAGGTAGATCTTGTGAAGGTGATACAATATGTCTCAAAAAAATAGATATGTGAAAAATTGAAGATAGTATATTAAAGAGACACCAAGGTAAAAATGGCCAAGTTTTAGACCTACTAGACATAGTTTAAAAGTCTAAAGATGAATAAAGATGAAAGAAATGCATATTACCTATTAAAGGTTGATGAAGTTATCAATGTCATTAGAAGATATATGTAGTATAAGAGATGTAAGATTTGGAAAATCTTGAAATGAATGGGCTTCATGGCATCTTAACTACCTATGAGATGAAAACTAAAGAAGGAAGACCTCTTGAGAAGGAAACAACTTTCAAAATTGAAAAGAAGTCAAAATCCAAGAAGGTCAAGGATGAGTAATGTTTAGATGTTGATGATGATCAATTTATAGTCATGTTTGCAAGGAAATTAAGGTTTAGATCTAGAAGGTAGAAGGGTAAGTTTCAATTTAAATGTTTTAATTGTGGTAATATTGGTCAATTTACATCTAAGTATCCTAATAAGGACAAGACTAAGCATGATGAAAAACATAATGAACATCTTGGAGATGATATAAAGGTTTATAAATCTGACAAGAACAAGAAAGATTTTAGGAAGTATGAAGCTAATAAAGGGTCATCTAAAACAAGAAAAGTTTATATACCAAAGAAGATAACTCATCTAATTTAAGTGATATAAGGACATCTGATATTGATGATGAAAATGATGAACATGAACATGAAAATAATAAAACGTTACTCATGGCCATAGAATCAAACAATGAGGGTTGCTCAAATGGGAAAGTCCTTATGGTTGATGTAGAATCAAATGAAGAAGAAATTAAAGTGAACCTTGAGGTATAATTAGTAAGTGCGTTAGAGGATTTTAAATTCTAAAGATGAAATAATCACAAAATAAGATCATTAATTAAGGATTATGAATATCAGATTGGATTATTTGAGGAGAGATTGAGTTACACTTTCAAGGAGTATCATTAGATGATCAATCAAATTGAAGCACAAATAGAGATAGTTAATGAAAGCCTAAAGGATAAATAAGAAGAATGCAACATATATGAAACTAAAGTGGAATCTTTTAAATCTAAGGTGTATCAAGCATCTAGAAAGGTTAAGACCTTTATGAAGTTTTAAAAGAGTATTGAGGCTCTAGATGACATCTTGAGGAGTCAAAATTTGACAAGTGATAAGATAGGTCTTGGTTTCAAAGAAGACCAAAAGGTGGTATCTCAAGTAAAGGATAAGGATATTGAAGATAAGAATGTCAACATGAAAATACCTATCAAACAACCTAATGCTATGAGGTATGTTAGTTAATTTAATGGTTACTATTCGGTATGATGTTAGTTTGATCATAGAGTAAGAGAATATAGAAGACCTTCCAATAATGAGTACTCATGTGATTATAGAAGGAGTCATAGTTTGCATCAATCAAAAGGTATGTATGAGGTTTTTTTCTATATTTTTCATAGTGTGGGACACATTTAAAAATTCTACCCTAATAAAGTTAGGAGGTCATCAAGTCAAAATAAGAGGTTTGAATCTCCTAGAGTGAAAGAGAGAAGTCAAATTAATATATGGAAATCAATGATAGAAAAGGTGAGTCATAATTAATATAATTACTTAAATGGAATAATTGTTATGGTAGAACATGCCTAAAATGATAAATCAAGCTAGGAATGGCTATTATCAGCTTATATAGATGATCAAATGGCTGATATAAAGGTCAAGCCTATAGTGCCAATCAAGCCTAAAAGGATACTAAAGGATATTCATTATTTTGAGAGCATGGATATCTAAGAATCTCCTAAAAATGTGTTATTTTAGTGTTCTATGGAAAGAGGTGACTCCATTAGGCTTCATGGAAACATTATTCAATCAGCATAAGCATGATGGATGCTTGGTTTGAGGGGGAGATATTCAATTTGTTGACTAAGCTTTATCTATGTTCTAAGTTCATTTGAAGGAGATATGCATGGTTTAAGGGAGAACATGTTCCTGTAATGTTTCAATAAGGTATGGTTCTAGATGCTAGGTTGTAGAAGATCCTTTATCATTAATGTCAAAGGAGGAGAAAATTTCAATAAGGGAGATTAACTAGATTAGAGGAGATGAGAGTGATCATATTAAATAATGTTTTGAAATCAATGATAAAGGGTGAGTTTTTTGAGAATTTTTTTATTTGATGTCAAGGTTGATGCCATTTTATGTCAAGGTTTATGTTATTTATGTCAAGGTGAATCTAGTAAAGATGCATGGTGAGTGGTATGTGAGATATGAGCCATGTGACAAGAGATAATTGTAAGTAAACCTAATGATTATTTTGAGTTTTATGTCAAGGTTCAGGTCAAGTAATGAATGTTTGAGTACTAGTTCTTAAGTACAAGGTATTTTGAGAAACCTAGTCTAGATTCTTTGAGAAGGTGTGCATAATGTAGCTTAGTAAAGTAAGTAAGAACAAACTTGTGAGATCTTTTTAGCATTATGTGACCATGAAAGATAAGTGAAGACACTTATATAAGTGTTTCAAGGTCAGCTGTCAAGGTTCAAGTGCTTGAGAAGCCTTGTCATGGCACTAGTCATAACATGAAGAGACCTTGTTAGAAGGTATGATCTTTGTGGCTTAGTTGAATGAGTGAACATAGGCATGAATGGATGTATAAGGTTGATTTATAATGTATATAACTCATTTTATCACTCATGTTAGTCTTAGGGTGAGCATACATGGGTAAGACCTATAGACCTGGCATGTAACCAAACCATTTCTGGACCCTACTTGGACTAATGAGCCATAATGATCTATTGCCAAGGCATATGAAGGATGTTTTGCATCATTTAATCATTTTATATGTTGTGTGAGCATGTAGGTGAGGTGTAGATCACATTGAAAGAGTAATTAGGGTCAATTTTAAGGCCTAATGTGACTTATAGGTCAAGGTCTAGAGAGAAAAGAGAGAGATGGTGGCTAAATGAGGTATCAGTGAAAATTTTAAAGATAAGAATGAGAATGTGATCATTTTTAGTGGTATGATAGATTGTCCTAGGCGTTTTTACAAATTTTGAGGTCATGTTTTGATATAAAAGTCATGAAAATTGGTTTTGACATATTTTGATTGCATAAAATGAAGGATTCTCAACTCGAGAAGGACTTTCGGGTGTTCATTGGCATGTGTATCCTCTGCATGGGAACCTAAGCTATTAAGTAGAGAGGGGTAAGGTCCATAGATAATATATCTAAGCAATATTTTAATAAATAAGGGTAAATTGTTTATGAATAATTGTTAACACTAGAGTTAGTGTTAACCCTCTCTAAAACCCTAACAAGGACCCGATGTTGAAGAAGTTGTTTTAAAAGTGATCATAATAGATTCGTATGCTTAGTTAAGTGATTTTAGGTTGTATTAAACTCTCCTAGGCACCTCCAAGTGTGATTATTTATTTAGTTGAGTGAGTGGATCATAAAAAAGGCCTTATTTCTTAGATATTTACTATAACAATCAAAATTGACCAAGTCAAAGTTAATAAAGAGATGGAGGATAAATATTAAGAATTTTAATTTATGCCCATGGTGGTTTTTGAGTATGTTATATCCCTAAAGTGTGTTAAACCAATCATCCAAGATAACCTATCGCGAACAAGCCTAATAGACCAAATAGTGAGAAACCTAGGTAGAAGTGATAAGATGATTAGGTATGTGTTATCATGGATTAGGGATGAATAAAAGTGCATGGATAATTTTTTCAAGACTTATAATACATTTTCATGTTAGATAGAAGTTTTGAAGGTCATTGGATATGATGAAAATGTTTCTCATAAGTTGACCTATCTGGTTAATATGAGACAGTGAGATACAAAGAATCTAATATTTTTCTACATGAACAATATTTCTATTTGAACATATTATCCTTCTGTAAATGGTCATACAAGTGTTTGAAGGTCATTATAACCATGACTAGTCTTTAAGGAAAACTAATAGTTCTGGGTAAACAAGTTGTAGAGATAGGTTTGAGACTTTATGCCATGAGTTAATGTATCTAATACACATGATTTTTTTTTTGGAATTTTATTTCCTATACATGATTTTCATAATCTTAGAAGTCAGTGTAAGAGGCTGAAACATTGAATCCAAAATGGCTTGTCTAGCTGAGTAAGGTTTGAGAGAGATGAGGTCAACAAATTAGTCTTTAAGACCAATCATTGCTATTAGAGCTTATGATATTTTTGTTGGACATTTTTATGAAGATGTTTTAGTATCATGTTCATTAATTATAAATCCTTTATTTTTTCCCTTTAGGTGTTATATATTCAAGATTTCATGATTGTGTTTTGAGGCTAGTTGGTAGTTCTAAGTGGGCTATTTTTAAATAAGGGTTTGAATCCTTTCACCTTGAGCTATGAAGTATAAATAATATGGTGATGACACTTAGGTCATGTAGCTTCTGTATATGTTATTTTTTCTATGATTGTTTGTCAAAATTGTGTTTATGCATCAGTTTTTTAAGATATACTTTCTACGTATGCATAGGTCTAATTGTGAACAGTGTTATTGGCATGCTTCAAGTGGTGATTGAAGATAAAAGGTATTATATAGCCTATTTTAGATTATAAGGGGTATATTTTAGTTTCATATGATATTTTTCTATTGTATTAGGTGTTTGAATATGTTTTAAGGAATACAACATGTAACGTGTCCCAAAGTAGACCTAATGGGATTATGTCTCCATAAGACCTAAAGATGAATTAAGGATTAATTGAGGTATGTCAAACCTAAAGGGAATAAAATAAAATTTGATTCATGTATATTAAGGTCATAATATCTATTACATGGCTAATATAAGATAATAAGGGTGTTTGGCTAACCAAGAAGGATATTAATAAAAGAGTTGTACATATACAAGGCAATTTTAGGCCTATGTAAGTGTGTGTTGATTGTAAACAACTAAAATAGAACATTGGTAAGAAGAATAAAGTCATGTATACCATGATATGATTGTATAAAAACTATGATGAAGTCTTGGTAGATATTTTATGCATAAAATTCAAGGTCATATGACCTAATCAACTCAAGAAAAGGACTAGTTGAGTGAAGAAGCCTAAAAGGAAGTTTGAGAGGGATATAAGAGAGAAAAGAGATAAATAATGTTATCATCATATATTATATGAGAAACCAGGTGTTATAAATTTGATAAAATATTTCATGTGGTTGAATTAGTGTTAATTCATCTAGGTGATTGGTGCCTCCTTACAAGTGGGTGCTTTCTAAAACTTGGCTAAGTTATTGTTTAGCTATTTGAGGCTGGTGTTCTAAGTGAAGTGGGTGTTTCACTAAATTTTGTGTTTTTATTATATTACTATAGTCAATTTATATTTATCATTGGGTTTTTTACCTTTAATTATTTCCCAAATATCTAATATATTATTATGTTTCATGCTTATGTGGATAGGTTTTTATGCTTGCAATATTTTGTTGATGCACCTAAATATGTCAGTAGGTTCATATAGTGTTTAAGAAAAACTTATCATTTATGTATTCACTGAATCCATTATATTATTTATTGGTTATGATAATCCTATTATCATTGGTGTAATAGAGGAATAATAGGTTGAATGTTTCACATATTATATTAGTTGGTGGTTGGGAGCCATTGTGGCTTAATAGTTAATCTTTGATTTTCAAGTTGATCTATGCTATTTAAAGTGAATTATGTTCAAAAATAATTATAAATATAAACCAAGATTAATATTCATAATGAAGATAATATAAGGTTAATTTATTAAAAAATATCAAAATCAAGGGTAGGGAAGAAAAGAGAGGTGTTGCTAATATTTGCTTCAAACATTATGACAAAGTTCCAATTTCATATGAACATGCATTTAACCAATGTAGAACATGAAGTAGCATATGATCAAATCCCATCACACATCAATAAAAAATATAATAAATATATGAAAATATGTAAATAATAATAAGATTCACTTTAATAATTTTAAACCTCCAAGCAAATAACATTAGCCCATATGCAAGAAGAGCAAAGAAAGCAAACTAAACCTAAGAACTTTCAACTAATCTAGCATTAGCACAAATTATCAACTCTAAATTTAAATATGTGAATCCATAATTCACATTAACCATTAAAATTTGAATATAATATCAAATAAATGAGAGAGAAATGATGATAACAATTCATATAAGCAAATATAGACAAGCTTTGTAGAATTCCTTGCTTATATTAATTTGCTCAAACATTATAAATATTTTTTTGTCTCCAAAAAAATATCTCCATTTTTATTATTGGAAATACCTCTTTATATAGATCATTCATGAGTTATGATAATTAGTAATGTCAAATTACATTTTTACATGTGTTTAGGATATCTATCCTTTATGTTACATTCTAGAACAAGTGACATTTCCTGATAAACTAACCTATAATAAATGTACTTTACAGGCTATAAATACATTTTAAAAATGAATATTCATTTTACAAAATATATACAATGTTATTTACAAAATAATATTCCAAATCCAACTAACTTTGGGACCCTAGTGCTGTTACAACTTTCTATCTTCTTTACAGGATCTTCATTCTATATGTTTCTTGTTGATCAGCTAGAGGTTAATAATGGGTCTCATGAACAGCTCTTTTCTTGATCTCCTAGGTTATTGAGATATTTATTAGCTCTTTTCAAAGCCTATTTGATGCTCTTAGCATCTCCTATCTTCTCCTCAGCCCCTATCTTCCCTTAACCTTGGTTCCTCACCTCCTACATGAATTGAGAATTTATATGATTAAACTCCTCATCAGTGATAAGGCTCAAAGGACTAAGTAAGGTGGGGTACTTGATTAATCTATCTAGCATGTATAGAATTTTATCTTCTTTTTTTTTGAGTTCCTTAGAAATATCCTCCATCTACTTAGACCAACTACTCAGGGCTTTGATTTATCCACCAATATAGCCATAGTCTTATTTAAATGGTCTAAGCTGACTCTCTTCAATTCAAGGACTTGATTCTTGGTTAAGGTTTTGATCAAGTCTTTAACTTGATATATTTAAGCCTAATATTGGCCAACTTGTCCTGTAGCCATAGAATTTTTCTTAATTATTGCCTCCTATTTAGTTCTAACTAATTGGAATTAAACATGTTAATTATGGTGTCCTCATATAGTTTAAATGTATCTTCTTGGATTGATAAGATGGAAAATTCTTCTAATTTTTGTTCTATTACAAGATGTCCTTGATCATTGTAATAGATCCTCCTCATATACATGTTCTCCTCTTATGATTGGATGTTGGTTCTCAATGGTCCAAAACATGCTTGATTAATTATTTTCCCTTATATTTAGAGTTGTGGCATTAAATTATGTGTCTTTTAACACCCTACCTTTATATATATATATATATATATATATATATATATATATATATAATTAGATAGAGCTCCACATCTTTCCTTAAAACACTTTTTTAGGCTATTATGGTTATGTGTTTCTCTAGATTTCTTGTTTGTACTCTAAAGTTTAATTATGGATCGAATTATCCTTGCACAAGTGATAATTGAACTTCTTTGGTTAGATTACAATGATAACAAGGTTGAATCAAGGTTAATATAATTATCAGGGCTTTTTTTAAGGTTTTTATAGTGTTTTAATGGTGGTATCCATTTGAAATTATGTGATCTTCAAGACTTAGATCCAAATTGGACTGCATACTTATACCCTTACATTTCTTGGGTCTGTAAATTCTTCAACTTGGCATATGATACTTATGTGGCTCTGATGTGGCATCCCTATGGAATTTTTTTAGATTTTTGCTCATTAATATTTTAAAAATGACCATATTTGAAAATTATACCCTGATATCACACCATTGGATCATCCTTACATAGATCAACATGGAATATCAATTTGGATCTAAGAAATCAAACACTATTGGCTAATAGTTATGCTCCCTACAATTATGACAATTGTCACTTCTACATTCACTCCAAACTATGCTAAATTTTTTTCATTGATCACACACCATTGATCTTATTTACATGGATCAATCATGCTTTGTCAGTCTTGATCTACTTAATTATGCCTCCTACCACACAAACCATTGATTGTAATGTGTATGCTCATCTACATACCATTGATATTTGAAATATGCTTGAGATTTAATTTTTGGCTCATGACTATGCCACATGTCATCTCTACATTCATCTTTAGGGATTTTAACTTGTCAATGTTTGTTATGCACTATCTGATCATCTTATCTCAAGTAAACTCACTCCATTAGATCTTGATCTGAGGGGTGAAATGTCATTGGTTTCTCAATTTTATTTCACTAATATTGTGACACTTGTCACCCTATCACTTGTCCTAGGGATCCATTGAAAACTTAACTCAATACACATCATTAGATCAATCTGGCTTGAGAAAATATGTACCATTGATCTTTGGAAGATGTTTGAACTTTATTTTAGGGTTAGATATTTAAAATTTTAACTTTGATCTTGTATCATTGGATCCTAATTGTGGACTATCAATCCTAAGAATGAAAATGATATTTAATTTAGGCTTGGTAAAATAAAGAACTTAGCATAAAGTTTTTGGACTATGGTTTTAATTCATGTTAATAAACATGGGTAAGACATTAGGATAAAATATTCAATATAGATTTTGAGACATAATAAAGGTAATCTCATGAATAATAAAAGACACAACATATAGTTTTATCCTAAGGTTTGTTGTATTAATAAATATAATAAACTTTAGGGTAATGATCTTAGGCTAAGCCTATAGTAGAAGGGACCATTCATTTAGTTAGACCATGCTAATGATAAAATTGACCAAGGGGTTATGAGACATGAAGGGACCAAGTATAAATTTTAGACTAAGGCTTGGTCATGTTGATAAACATGATTAAGTCTTAGTGTAAAAATTAAACAAGGTTTATGACTTAATTAATCATTCTCACATTAATTTTTCCCACACAAATTTGAATTTGATTCAAGAGGATCTAAGCTAAGGTAATCTAAATAAGGGTTTTAAGGTGTTTAATCATGAATTTAATTTGATCCTTGATAGACCAATGGCTAGTAAAAGTCCAAATTAATATAAAATCATGAAACCCAAAGATTACCCATTCCAAATGGACTTCATTAGAGTTGTAACCTGAAATATGAAGATCTAATGTTAGCAACTTTATGCAAGATTAAATCAAAATTATGAATAAATATGCCAAGCAGATCAGGTGTGAATGATCTTCAAATGAAAACAATGTGAAAACATGCTAGTGGTATTCTAATCCAGTGAATTTTCAATTTTAAGTTACATATTTGTACAATTTAAAATAAGGGTCCCCATTTTTTAGAAATGGGGGTATGTTGACCTCAAAATATCTATACGCTTGATTGAATATTTCATGATTGCTTAAGTGATATTGTTAAGAAAGTTTTGAAGACTAATTCACCCACCTTTCAATCATTTTTCTTCTAACAAGGGCTTGCTAAAATTAAGGGCTATCCCTTTCATGAATTTTGAATTTTAGAAATTAGTCATTTTTTGGTAGGAGGACACTACTAGTAAAACTAGATAATAGTAGGGAGAAATACTATCTAAATGGGGTGTTGTTATCCTAAGAGTAAAACCTACTAAATTATAAATGTGGGTTGGTCTCAAAGTGAGATTAGGCTACTTGGGATGTTGGATAAAGACATTTTGAGATCATCATTTTTTTATCATTAGAATGAGTCATTCATGTAGGTAGTGAAAGGAAGTGGTTAAAAGGATTTAGAATATGTCATGATCTAAGTGTGTAAAAAGAGTGGTCACTAGTGAATTTTTAGGTTAAATTTTAATTATGTTTCTACACAAAGAAAGAACACTTGCACACAATGGTGCTATTTTTTAAAAAATAGTCTTTCCTAGAAAATTAAATGATGCACATATAAATGGGCCTTAAATTTCTAAAAATAAATTGAATGAGTGAAAGTGGTAGGGTAATCTAACCACTGACTAGTTTAGATATAAAATAATCCTAAAAAATTCAAAAAAATCCTACACGAGTGGCCAAAAATCAACTACTTCGAACAAATATTAATTGACTAATGTTGAGGATACTAAAAGTCACAAATATTGATCATCATGAAAGTGTCAAAAATAAAAGGAACTAAGGAATTGTCTCCATGAGTGGCCCAAAATATACCACTTGAAAAACATGTTCAAAAATATTAGAGTCTTGTTAGAAATATACCATTAAAAAAATATAGAAAAATCCTCAATAGGGTCCCACCAATGAGGCCATGTTAGGTACCCTTCAAAAAATGAGGGTAATAATTACATTTTTAAAATAATGGCTCACATAAGATACAAGAGAGATTTAAAAAACCTTTAAAAGTTTACTTTATTGGGGGTAGGGGGTTTGACCACCTATGAGACTAAACCCCACCCTTTAGTCTTTAAAAAAATAATTTATAAAATAATGTGCCAAAAAGAATAATATATTCACCATTGAATTTTCCAAATTCAATAAAATGATCTTAGAAAGGCCCTTCCAAGACAAAAATTGCACCCTCCAAGTGCAATAAAAGTTCCATGAAAAAATACACCAAATAAAAATGCATAACTAACTACACCACTACATATAAATCAAATAATATCCAACTTCAAAAATGATAGAAAACAAAATGAAACTCAATATATGAGCCCAAGAAGGTAATTTAAGGTGGTCTCCCCTATGGTTTATTTTCAATCAATTATGTACCAACAATACTTAGGTGCCCAAAATCTCCCAAATTTTTCTTCACTACATCTGGTTTGGAAACATGAATCCAAAAAATGACCCTTCCATGATTATTACAAATTAAATATGCCTCTCAATGTGACTGTAGGTCTAAAATACACCACATGATGGTATAGTGACATTAACTGGTATTGATAATGTATTAGAGTGCCACATGGTATCATGATAGTAGTATGTACTGTATAATGATTTATTTGATGCCCATCATATAAAAGAGTCATTTAGGGCTCATAGAGACCATCATATCCTATAGTATGTACATTGTTATTACTATATATATTTCACTATATTCCATAATGAATACATGTAATGAGACATTATATTATTATACAACAAAACATGTAGAGTCTTAGGCCTTCTAGAGTTACTCATCATACATAAGATTATATGAGTAATGATCATGATAGTTACCAAAAAACACGTGATTTATTATCATACTTTAATACACCTAAATTAGGTACCCTATAATTATGATAGGTAACATTTACACTATGTAATAAAATCACTCCTCATGGTCTTCCATTGGTGGGATCATTAGTTAGCACTTTTCAAATATAAAATATGAAAAAATATGAAAAAATCAAATAATAATCAAAATAAAGGATTGATCATGACAAGATTACTATATTACACTATTTACATATGTTATCTATCACATTTTTGTTAAATGACATACTATTTTCATACACACATGTACTTCATGGTATATGAATGTGATGCAAGACATACAAGTTACACATGGACATATAGATGTTGGAATATCATATACCTAGTGGCCATGCCAATATTAGGGGCATCTTATTCCACAAGTTTCACTATTATAGGTTATATATTTCTATAACCTTCTACTATGTTGAGCTATCTATATTACTTGCATATGTATTTCTAGTTACTCATATCTTATACAGTGCTATATAGATATGGTATTTTACTAGGATGTGTCATTGATATATATGGATGGTGTAGACTAATATCTACTTGTTTTATTATTCATTGATGTCATTAATCTCCTACATGATAGGTTAGTTTTTAATTGTCTTTTGTGTGTGGCCCCTTATCCTTATTTGTTTCAAAATATTTGTATATTTTTTCATGACATCTTTATGTCCCTTATTTGCAACATCTTTATGTACCTTGTTTGAGACATCTTTATGTCCTTTTATTGATGTGACATTTTTATGTCCCTTGTTTGTTTTGACATATTTATGTTCCTTGTTTTGATAATATTTATGCCCTTTTTTTGAGGTAACATCTTTATTCCCTTATTTGGTATGACATATTTATCTCCCTTGTTTGTGACATATTTATGTCCCTTTCATGTATCACGATCAATTTTTTGTGTATCTTCATGTCCCTTGTATGTGGTCATTGGCCTTTTTTTTTTTTTGACACTAATTATTGAGCCTATTGATCTTGTTATGCTTGTTGTGCTTGTTAAGATTAGGTGGTGCCATGATCTATATCATGCACCTTTACTATGTATTCTTATTTATATATCTTAATTTAGTGATGGTTATTATTTTGTGATATATATATATATATAACACATCACATGTATATTCCTTCCATTACATATTTTACACATATGCCTTAATTGACATATACATTTATATGTTGACATACTCTCCACATGTTCACATGATTATACACGATGATATATTTATAATTAACAGGATACATTTAAAATTTATTTTGAGATGAGTAACTTACATGACACACCCCTCATCTCAAAATGCGGGCATTATAGTGGGATTGGAGACACAATTCCATGAATAGGAAATCATATTTTAAGACTTAAAGCACATATTTTAGAGATTTAGATTAATTTATATATTATATGTATTTATCTACATGACCAATATTATCACATTCATGCAAATTATGGGGACATATTCCATGGAAATTATTTTAATTTATACAGACATGAATATAACTTCATACACAATTGAGTGCATATGAATGGGCATGTGTATAAAGTTTACAGAAACAAAAATTACATATTTTTCATGTGTACATACATTTGAGATATAGGTTCTTAGGAGTAGCATATAGATGCATATCACTTTTAAAATTTGGTACATATTCATGAGGAATGATATTGGATCATGCTCATACATATTATTATAGTTTCCAATGTGTATAGTTTCAAACAAGCATGATATTAATTCAATCAAATTTACACATTTTGTAGTGAATAGTTGTGTATTTACAAAATCACTTTTCAATCTACACTAATTAATGATCAAACTTTAATCTAACTTCCATATACATTGGATTTACTCATTTATTTATGAATAATGTATATTGAGTTTTATTGACACTCAACAACTATGCCATTACTTCTAGTGGGCCCATCATGTGGTTCCCATTATTTATCAAATCCAAGTATTTATTTAGGTTAGTACATTATGTACTTCTCCCCACAATTATGAAGGTATAGTAATGTTATCATCCCAACCCAATGGCTTGAATATTTACAAAAAAATTGGGTTTTATCACCTTAAATTTATCTATGGTTCAAAAAAATAACTAATCTCCAAGTTCTTCAATGGAAATCACCTTTCTCCAATGCTTAAAAAAGGAAGAATCATTTCCAGCAAGTTGTAAGGGAAATGTAGTTTTAATCAACACATAAGTGTACTCCTTCCTTGATATTTAATTTTAAAATTTCAAGTTCATATTTAAAATTTAAATATATGGAGATTGAATACCTTATTTTTGTTTCAAATTTTAAATTGAAGTGACCTACACAATTGGAACTTCCTTTAAAAGATAGTGTGTTATACACACTCAGGTATTCCATTTCCTTTTAATATATCAATTATATTAATAGAATAAAATGGGGGAATTTTTAGACATTAAAATATGATATTAATTAACTAACAATATAAATCTTGAAATACATTTACCATACATGACTTCTATGCACAAATATAATCCTAACTTGTCATCTTACCCTATCCTAGTGATTTATATTAGTCCAACCCTTTAGTTCTATTTTAAAATGTCTACAATAACCTAATTATATATTTCAAGCCTACATATTATCCTACATAGATATGTTCATATGTTTATTTTAGTTCTTCTATGCATGAGTCACTATCATCAAATTACATCATTATCATTATTCGATATTGATTTGACCTTAATGATAGCAAACCTCTACCAAAAATAGACACTTTTAAAATATAAGACTTATTATGAGTTATCCTATACATTTTGGTTAGTGTATCATGATAAATTAAAAAATTATACTGATATATATTAAAATCAAGGCCTCAATTGATAAGTGTAGACACCAAAATTTGATCACAAATAATTGATTATGTCAGTTTTGGTCCTTTTTCACTTTAACTAACTTATGCATCTAACTAGTACCTATTTCTACATGTCACTCTATATTAATTTCTTATTTTTTACTTATTCTCTTTTCTAAATTTATATAAATCACCTATAAAAGTATTTTGATTGTTATAAACACCCTTAAGCATCTATATGGCCAATCTAGGTCCTCAATTTCACAAGTTTTCCTTCAGGATAGATTTGATCAATAGGTAAAATATTGGTAATTGGATTTGTTCCTATGGTTAAATATTTTCCTTTGCCTCTATAATGGTCATATTTTCAAATTTATCCCCTCTTATAGTTAGGTTTTTACTTTTTATAGCATGAATCACAAGGCTTTCCCCTTTTGGATTATTATAAAGTCACACTCAAGCCACTCATTTTACCAACTTACCAATTCAATATAGAGTAATAATTACACCATTTCACATTTATATTCCCAATTATGATTCTAATCATTTGAATTAGTCCTCAAAAAAGTTAAATACACGTTTTATCTAGCCCAAATCAAAGCATGATCAAGTATTCAATCATCCCAAGATGCATGTATATAATCAAAGGATCATAATCATACAAAACACTCTAAGTAAGAGAATTACATGGGATTTATTTTCCTCTTTAGATTATTTGATATGTAGGAACCATTTAGTTATTATATGGTTGATTAGGTTCAGCTCAACCCAATCCACCCTTTTCCATTTGTAGGTTTTAAATTATTGCAGGCCCTAGTAGGGGTTTTAATATTGGAGAAGATATTTGTATACACATAATATTTTAAAAATTTATCAATTATTTATGATTTATATCTTAAATTAACCCATTGAGTCTTAATCTCTCTAAGTACATGCCCTAAGGGGTGCATCAGGAAAGGCGTGGAAAGACTATTGGTGATTCACAAGATTTTTGTCCCTTATTAAAACTTGTTATCAATCAAACCAACTCCTAAAAACATTCCCCTAAGCTTTGCCTCCTATTTTGTACCCTCGTCTAATAATTTACCATATTCATTAGCCCTTTCCCTAATAAAAACCTATTTTTGGTAGTTTACATGACTATGTCAACCACATCGGCCTTGTATTGTTCTTGATAGAGATTACTAAGAACTAAGTTGGCCATGGATGACATAGTTCATTAACTAGTTAGTTTTTTGTCAATTTCAATACTAGGTCAATTGGGTTGACCTTGTTAAAAAATTTTTTTTTAAGGTTTTAGAGTTAGATATGCCTATATAAACACATTCATTTTTCCATTCTTAGAGATATAACAATAGTTAATTATTCATTTGCACTTCTTTAAAATCTATTCTTTTACCATTGTAATTGAGGAGTCTTAGCTTTAGGGTTTTGTACTTGGAGAATAATCTAGTCTTATGGATAAGTCTTGGATGCTTTGTCCCTTATTAGTGATCCTTAAAAACCACAACAACCTCTTGAGAAGCACATTTGTATAAGGGTGAGATTGAGTCTCAATAGGTTCATCTTTTAGTTAAGTATATCTAAATTTTTCATCTTTTTAGTAGATAGAAGTATAATAAGTAATGGATTTTGAATATATTGTTCTCTCCATGCATTATATTTTTACGTATACATAGCTTAAATAATATTCTCTTATTCTTGTTTACATTGATTTTTTACTAAACTCGATGTTATGCCATAAGCTTTGGTGAGCACTAGATTAGAATTTTTTATTTATTTGTTATTAGTTTAGTGAATATGAAAACATAGGCCCTGATTAGGGTTATTACATAGTTTTGCTTAACTAGAGGATTTATAACCCTCCCTAATGATATTATTATTTTAAGATATCCCTTAATTAGGTCTAGTAGATCCATATTGGTCATGACCCTAATTATCTAATATATCCCCTATCGAAAGTGTAAGTAGGATCTATCTTCATTGAGATAGGATTAATTTGTGGATCTATTGCATTTCCCATTGCTTACATTCTATTGAACATGATATTAATCTAAGCTATGCAAGTTTTATTTCATGCTTTTTATTTCTATCATTTTATTATTCTTATATATTTGGATACTAGTCGACTAGATCAATATATTTCTAACTTTTGTGTGTAGGTTTAAAACATAGTCATATCAAAATGACTATGTTCTTTCTATCAAGATATTCATAAGATATAGGTTACTAGATCAAATAGGTTAGCATAGTATTCTTCTTCATTTATAGATAACAAACTAATTTGAATAGGTTGACATAGTCTTTTATTCATCATCCAGGTAACAAAATAAGTTGAATAGGTTGACTTAGTCTTCTAGCCATCATCCAAAATAACAAACTAAGTCATTCTGGTTGACTTAGTCATCTTATCAGGCTTTAGCAAATAGGGTTTCAAAAAATAGGTCAAACCACTCAATTTAGTTGGTATAACTTGAAAGAAATATTCAAGGCACTATAGTAGAAAATTTGAAATCCTCATCATCCTCTAACCCATCAAGGTTCCTCTCTTTCTCTATCTATTAATTTAGTACTTAATTATAGTTCTATTTTGTGTAAGTTTATAGTCTTCAAAACTATAATCCTAAAGCAACTAAGTCAGCCTATTCGACTTAGTTTTATAGCCTATCTTCTATCTAAAAGACTAAGTTGACTTGATCAACCTAGTTATTAAAGACTAACACTTCCATAGAATAATAGTGACCCATTCGAGTTTATTTTATACTATTTACATATAGTGTCATCTGAACCAACTCTATACCATTCTTAATTTGGGAATTAACAACTATTTGCTAGTAATTAATTCACACTTGCATTTTTAGTTATTTTCATGCTTAGAGTAGCTCACATAGTCTAATCAGGTGGTTTCTCAAATTGCCAATTAGTTGAATGCTTTTTATTTTTTTCACACACTAAAAAATTGCACATATTCAAAATGCATTTAACATTTGTCTTCTCAAGGCCTACCTACTTGGATTTCATCACCAAGGAGGAAATTGACTTAGTTTTTTGACTAAGTATCAACATGTGGTTAATAGTGTATGTTAGAAAAAATCCTGACACCCTTATCACTATGGGATTTGAAGTGAGAGGATAGGCCCCAATACCAAGCTAGTACCATTGCCAACACATATCCCTTTCAACCTAAATGTTTTGAAACCATCCATAAATTTCTTTCTAGTTCCTTATTTTTAGCCAACTTCCCTATCACACTTAAAATAATGCTTTATAATAATATAACAACACTTAACATGGCCACTTAGTTAGAACTTACTTTTTAGTTAATAGTTTACTCTTTGATTAATGTGTGTTGTATTGCAAAAACTTGTATTGACCAGCATTGATGTAAGGTTTTATGTTGTGTGCCCTAATTAGATCATTCTCATTGATCCAATTATTTATGTGTTTGATTCCATTTCTTACTTTACTTAGATTGTGAAAACTTTCCCTATTTTTAGTACATTATTGTTCTATTCAACAAAGTCTCTTATAGACTATCTTTTTCCCTGCTTGTAGTACTAAGTTGATGTGGTCAACTTTGTAATCTTTTCTATCAATCAAATTATAGTAATAAGTTGACTTGGTTGACCCTATATCCTTATCTAATTGTATTGCTCCCTATTTATAGTACTAAGTCAACCTATTCAACCATGTACTTTTTTCTATTAGTTAGGTTATAATACTAAGTTGACTTGGTTGACCCTATATCCTTATTAGACCATCATTTTCCTTCCTATAATGCTAAGTCAACCTGGTCAACCCTATATTCTTATTTTCCTTCTATTCAATAGTACTAAGTTGACCTAATCAACTTTTTACTCCTCTCAGCTCCCTTTTCATCAATATATAGTATACCCAGTTGACCCTATATCTGGTTGCTGACCCTACTATCCTATCTAGTTGATTTAGTTCTCTATTTCTCATTCCTTATAATTTTGATCATTTCCTTAAAGCATCATGAAGTCACCTAGTAGAATCTTCTTGGAAAACTTAAATCCATGTAGACACTATATGGGGTATTGTTTTCTCCCTCTCTTTACCTCCCAAGAGAACCCTCATTCTTGGAGCACCTATTCCCCTCCTTTATTTATGGATTTAAACATGGTTCAAATCCCACCTCAAGATGAATTAGATGGATTCTATACTTTTTATACTTATCAATACAATTCTCATATTCAAACTTTTCAACATAACATAGGATAAATTCAACAATTCTATCCAATAATCCCACTGGTAATCCATCTTCCAACAACCCTCCCTTAATAACAATTTGGGAAGTTCTCCTACAAACACCAACCTGCCAATTGATATGACTCAAATTATTTTACAAGTCATACAAAAAATGAACATAATAAAAAATTATAGCATATCTAAAATTATGCAACTATAACATCATTTGATCAATATGGATAATCAACCTCATGTTTTTAATCCTCAATCCAGTCCAAATTTTATTCCTTTACCTCTTAGAGATGCCTCAGGAAATTTTATTACTCAACCTATCATGAATTAAAAAATACTTCAAAATATCCAAAATGATATTTGATCTCCTTTCATTATGTCTATTGATATTGGTAATATATCTCCAACTATTAAGTATGATGGGACTAAAGACCTTGTATCCTTTCTCAAATCATTTGGCAATCTTTATAAAGAGTGTATCTAAAATAATACTTTCACCCAACCAAACTTCTAGTTATAACCTTCACTAGTAATGTATTGGAATGGTACAACCAAATTCCCCAACATTCCATTTGGAAACTTGAGGATTTAGTTAATCCTCTAGTTAAAGAGATTCAACATAATGACCTTCCCAAAAATTTCCTTAGCCATTTCATCAATGCTAAAAAATCACCCACAAAATTAGCTCATGATTTTATCAAACAATGGCAATATCTATCCCATAATTCCAAACATAACATGAATAATTATAATTTTTTCAAACTCTCTATAACCTCTTTAACTACTTCACTTTAATATAAGGTTCAAACTTTTTCTCCTCAAACACTTAATGAAGTTCTTGACCAAACCAAACATCAAGACTTCCTCATGAAGCAAATAAAAATTAATACCAAATTCATTAAAGTATATTTTAAAACTTCTACTGATTCCATCACTATAAATACTCCTCAAACCAAACCAAGAGTTTTAAAATCTGACAATCCCCCATCTTGTCACACACCACTAATTGTGTAGCAAATGAAACAATTCTTACCACCCTCTAAACCCATTACTTATCTTAATAATCATCCTACATGGTATGATCCTATTCAAATTTTTTGTTTCAATGACAAAATTGTTGAGAGATTAATAGATTTGTTGTCTCCTACATGCTTGGTGATTCATTCAATCATGAAGCCATGATCTAACTCTATCATCAAGAGTACAAAACCACTTCTCAAAAATAACAAGCTCCCAAATATTCTTCTTCTAATAACCAAAAATATTTTCCCACATATAATAATAAAAAAATACCAAGGATTTTCGTGTTATTGATGTTTATTATGACCAATATTACAAAAATTCTCAATATGTTAATGTAGCTAAGGTCAACTTTTGTCACAAACCAGCTCACAAAGATCTCATCACAAAACCTAAGAAACCATATTTGGAGGAATAAATTCTCAAATATATTACAAACACTCATTTATATTAAAAATCCCTTAAGGAGCCACCCCTTATTACAAACTCCCAATAACTTCCATTCCTTCAAAATCTACCTTACCTTCTAAACCTTGCACTAGTTCTTATTCTAAATCACATCAGAACTTTCTCAAATAAATCAACTCCATGACATGCAAGATTACACTTATGGAGTTAGTTTTTATTTCCCCTTATCATTACAAGTTACTTATGCAACAGTTATATTAAATTGAATATCCATATCCTATAGTTGAAGAACCACCTTCCATTAGTCTTCAACCTAACAACATGCATACCATTGAATCCATTTGTCCCTCTTCCAAGTATTCTATTAAATTTCTTGAAGAGGACATGATTAATGATGAGATCCTTTTTCATGTCAATGATCCACTGAATATGCCATTAATACAACCCTTATTCACAAAGTTTTAGTTGATAAAGGGTCTAGTATTAATGTGACATCTTTATGTCTTATCTAAAAACTTCACTATAATAAGGATCATCTCAAGCAAACCCACCTCACCTATCATGGATTTGATAAAACTAATAAAAAACCACTAGGTTGTATTTAGCTTTCCCTAACAATCATACCTAAGACCATTTAAACTAAACTTATGGCCCTTGATTTGCCCCTATCTTACAACATCCTGCTTAGTTTCCCTTAGACTCATAGAATGAGGGATATTGCTTCTTATAGTAGCTAATGCATAAAGTATCTACATAATGGAAAAATGTGTAAGCATGAGGTTGATCCAAACCCTTAGAGTATTTAACTTCCTAATCCAAAATCTAAATATTGTATTCCTACCATTCCTACCATCAATAGTGTTCCCTTGCCTAAATTCATCAACATCAATCTAGACTTATAGGTCACTCTAGATAATTCATATGATGATAAACCTAATAAATTATAACATACTTATAACACTACTAAGTAACCTCTTTATATCTTGGATTGGCTTCCTCACTCTTTATTACCTCATGATCACATTATTCCTCTCATTAATGAGATAACAGACTTTCCCCCTCTATGTAATGCTTATTAACCTTCTTATCCTAAATATGCCTTGAGATTCAATGATTATGGAGTGGCCAAATTATTCCAATAACTTATGATCATGTCTCCATGCAAGTTTAATAATATCATAATTTCAACTTTTGAAACTCCCCCTAAATCTCAAACATGTACCATTTCTCCAACTTATGAAGATAACTAAATAATGGACCAAGCTCAATCTCAAGACTAAGATGTACAATATTATAAAAAAATAATATCAAATACACAATTTAAATTAGGATATTCACACCATTTTAATGGATTTTTAATTAACTCCTAATGGTCATATACCTCCTATAAATTCTCTACTTCTTGATACTCATGGGATGGTCAAACAAATCCTACCTTCTAAACATCCATAAATTATTGCATCTTCTCTACTACCTATATATCCCATCATTAAATTTTATTCTTTCCCCATCAAAGAAACTAACAATACACCAATCTCATCTAATCAATCTACCCCTCCTACTCCCAAGATTACATTAGATGTCAAGGCCATAGATGCCTATTAAATACATTCTAAATATGATCACCATGGTAATTGAATTCTCAATCTTGAAGTATATTTTGGGTATTATGGTCCTCTTCCCAATTTACCTAGTGATGAATCTATTCTTGAATTAATTCATACGTGAGAACCTCAACTTCCTCAGCAACAACAAAAACTTAGGAATTTTAAAAATAAAGCCCCTTATTTCAAAAAATTTATCGCTAGCATCAACCCTAAAACTAATCTAATTTATAATTTACCAAATAAACCATACCACTTATAATATGTAAATTCTATGATTATCAAAAAAACTACTCACATCAAATATGGTACTCCATCATGCCCTCAACCTATTATATTTTTTTGTGAACTCACAACTACTAAACATAATAACTTTAGGTTTTTTTTTATAAATATCATGATATATTTTCCTAGTCCTATAAGGACATGCTTGGTATTGACCCTATCATCATAGTGAATAATATCATCACTTAACCCAATGCCAAACTTGTATGCCAAAATCAATCAAAATTTCTACCCAAAGTCTCCACCTTATACCATAAAGAAATTATCAAACTTCTTGATGCTAAGTTTATCAAACAAGTGGAATATTTTGAATGGGTTTCTAATATATTCCCCTTTCAAAAAAATATCACTATGGTCATTTTAATTTGCATTGATTTCCATAATATTAATCTCACATTTCCCTAGAATAATTTCCCTCTACCTTCAATCGATGCCATTGTCGATTCTATAAGTGGTTAAGATATGTTGTCTCTTATGTATAGTTTCTCAGGTTATAACCAAATTCACATTTCCCTTTAATACCAAAATAAGACAACTTTCACCATATAATGGGTCACTTATTACTATGTTAAAATGACCTTCGGCCTCAAGAATGTTAAAGCTACTTATTAACAAGTAATGACTTATATATTTTATGATCTTATTCAAAAAATTATAGAAACATATGTGTATGACTTTATTTTTAAATCTAAATGTCAAAAGACTCATAATTATGATATTTCCACCATCTTCGATCACCTTCTTAACTATAAAGTTAGACTTAATCCTTACTAATGAGTTTTTGATGTCACATCTAGAAAACTATTAGGATTTTTAGTTTCTCTCCATGATATTAATGTTTACCCTACCAATATTAATGTTATCATGAACATTCCCATCCCTTGATCCATTTTGGACATTCACACATACCTTATTAAACTTAGGGCAATTCAATGATTCATCCTTGAAATGGCTTACCATATATATTTCATCAAATATCTTCTTAAGAAAGGTATTAATTTAGAGTGGATGAATCCCTGTTAAATATAATTTGATAATATGAAAGAATAATTGCTTCACCCACCTCCTCTTTATCCCCTTCAAATGATTAACCTTTGATCCTATATATCTCTTCCATACCCATATCAGTTGGGTCAATGTTTACCCAACAAGATGATAATGAAAGAGAATAGTTCATCTAGTATATCAGTTAAGGCCTCATTGATTATGAAAACTATTACACAAAAGTTGAATACAATTGCCTCATCATATATTTTATCACTAAAAAACTTCAACATTATATACTTTATCAAACAACTTATGTTATAATCCATTTTGATCACCTTCATCACTTCTTATCCAAAGCCTTTCTTCTTGGAGATAGAATTGGCAAATGGATGATCTTTCTCATGGAATTTGATCTCTGAATTATTACTTAAAAATTTGTCAAAGGACAAATCATCACTAATCAACTTACTATAACTCATGTGCCCACTATTGACCACCTTCAAGATAGCTTTCCTAATGATAATATTCTATTTATTAAAGGTCTTAACCAAGACATATCCCTTATAGATTACTTCCATAACTTCATTACTAATCTTAAAGAAATAAATCTTGATGAATCCATTATCCTCCCTGATACTACTAAACTAAAAGTAGTTATCTAAGAGCTTCATGAGATTAATGTTGATTTACATGAAGATACTTATACCCTTCATTTTTATGGTTTTAAATACCTTCAAGTATCGAGGGTAGGTTGTATCCTTATGAGCCCTTTTGGTAAAATCATCTCATTATCTTTTTTCCCAACATTTGATGTCACTAATAACATGGTAGAGTATGAATCTTTAAGCTTAGGCATGAGAGTTTCCCTTGATTTAGATATCCAATACCGGCATTCTTTATGTGATTCCAAAGCTCATTTTCCACCAAGTCAATGGTGATTACCAATGTAAAAGTGAGAATCTCATTTTTTATCATCAAATTACAACTACTCTCACCAAATATGTCATTTCTTTCACCATTAAGCCTATCCCTCAAAATCATTTTTTTTTCCTTACTTCTTTAACATCTCTTTTTCATTTGTACCAAGTTCTTATCAATCCCACTCTTCTTATATAAAAAATAAAATATCCATATTCTACTCAACCATAATATTCACTTATCTACCATATTGAATCCATCACCATTCGATATAGCCCATGGTAAAAAGACATCATTCAATTTTTGGAATACCAAACTTATCCTTCCAACCTTGATTCACATGAAAAGACTCACATTCACAAGAATACTTTTAAGTATGTATTTTGATATAACATACTATATTATCATAATGCTAAAGTTACCTTACTCTATTATTTTATGAAAGATGAGGTTCCTCCTCTTCTTAAACAATTGAATGGGAGAATTTTTAATGGCCATTGTAGAAGACATGCTACTACCCATAAATGCTTACGTATGGGATACTTTTGGTTGAATATTTAAAAATATTCCATCAAAATTTATAAAAAAATTTACTCTTTTCCATCTACATGATGATTTAATTAATTCACCTCTAACTGAGATGTACTTCATATAATCTCCCTAGTCATTATCCATGTGGTGAATAGATATCATAGGTAAATTACCTCACTCTCAAGATGGGCATGTCTTTATAATCACAATCATGTAAAATTTTACCAAATGGGTTGAGACTATGCCCCTTCTTAATGTCAATAGTACCACCATCTCCAAATTCATCCTAAATCAAATTATTTTTTGATTTGGTGTTTTTCATACTATCATTTCAAATAATGGTGGTAATATCAAAAATAAAGATGTCAAATAGATCTATGATAAGTTTAAAATCAATAAAAAATTATCCACACCTGATAATCCACAATGTAATGTCTAAGTTGAGGTCACAAAAAAATTATTAATAATCTAAAAGATAATTCATTAAACCCACATGGATTAGCACCTTCATCTCTATCTTACTATTTGGCCTATCACAGTAGCATATGCACTTCCACTGGAAAAATGTTGTTCTCTCTAGTCTACGGTTCTAAATAAATCCTCCCATTAGAATTTGATCTCCCATATATTTATATATCTCTTCATGGTATCTCTATCTTACTCTTTGGACAATCACACTAGCATATGCACTTCCACTGGGGAAATGTTGTTCTTTCTAGTCTATGGTTCTAAATCAATCCTCCAATTAGAATTTGATATTATATATATATATATATATATATATATATATATATATATATATATATATATATATATATATATATATATATATATCTTCATGGTATCATACCTGATGAATAATTATGTTAATATTGCCTTTATTTTCTTGATCTCCTTGACAAGAACTATCTTTCTACTTTACAACACAATTGCCAGTACAAGGCCCATATTACTAAATAATATAATAAATGAGTTAAAGTTCCTACATTAAACATTGGTGATATTATCCTTAAATTATAATACACTAATGATTAAAAAAGGTAAATATTCCCAAAAATGGTTGGGGCCTTATTTATTCAAAGATATTCTTGGTCCAAGTACTTATCGCCTTCAAACTAATGAAGGCCATATTTTCAAAGAACCTACCAATGTGCAATTCCTAAAGAAGTATTTTACCTAAATCCTTCCCTTATTTTTCATAATTTTTATATGCTATTTATCTAACACTTTTTTTAGGATAGTTATACGGGTCTCACCCTCTATAGTAGTTCTCTATTTTCATAAACCTTAGTCCTTCCTTTTGGTCTTTTGGTTTCCATTTTTCTCATGAGTTTCACTTGTAAAACCATAGATAAGACCAAGTATTCCTCATGTTTTACTTTTATCCTCTTTATTTTCTCACTTTATAAATACTTTTTGGCACCTCCTCATATTTATATTTTATGATCTATAGTGTAATGCCATGGATAAGACCTAGCCTTCCTCATAAAATCACCATCATTTTCATTCCTTTTCTAAAATGTGTTTTGCAATGGTTACAAGTTTTTGATATTTGTTCTTAGCTTTAGATTTTACTTATTTTGATAGATTAAATTTACATAACAACCTATATTAGCATGATTTCCAACATTTTCCTCATTATTATGATAAGGAATGACACTTTACTATCATTGTATCCCTTTTTCACCCTCTAATCCATTTTTTGTTATATGAAGTAATTCAAATTGTTTCATGTTTCATTCCTCTTGATTTCCTTTATTGTAGCTACACATTAGATAAAATAAGGTAAAAGTCAAGATATCACTTTTATTTCATGTATATTTACAAGACTCTTAGACACCATGCTCTCTAAGTTCACTCTCTTAGCAACCAAGTCCCAAGTATTCAAATGAAAGTCATCTTTAGTGCCCATGTTTAGTTATCTGAATCTATATAGAGGAGGAATAGAAGAATCCGTCAAGAACATTAAAATCAAAATCATTTGAAATAAAAGGGAATGATATACAGAAAGCAACATACGAATCTTAAAAGTCAAAATCACACCAAAAGACATGATTGTAAGCACATATCATATATCCAATTGAAGTTAAAACACCATAGCTAGTGTCACAATAGAGCTAAGGTCCATTGGGGTGTAGTAGGCCAGCATATTAGAATAGGAGAATTCAACAACATCTATGGTGGTACTTACTTTCTCATACAAGTACCCAATTTTTGTAGTAGATTGATGACTCTGTAAGGGTTCCTAAGGAATGGGGACAACATTGTGGTAAGGTAGGTCCATTTTAATTTTCAAGAATATGGACTTAATGGGATGATATACATACTTAATTTTTTTAGCTAAGACTTGTGTCACTAGGATAAGTTCTTCAAATTCCTTAAGGTTAAAAGTCCTCTTATTTTTCCAAACCTAATTTGAGTGTCTTGAGTTGGATAAAGAGTTCCTCTACCTTGGTTTTTCCTTCATTCTCCCCTCCACCCATTTAATTCCCACCATTTATAAGAAAATTTTTATTCTAAATCTATTTTCCCCCTTTTGTAATTCTTATTCACATCCCAAAAACATGATAACACTACTTTATTTTAGTTTTATCTATCTTTAGAATAAAAAAATATGTTTGAGTAACTATGGATTACTTACTTTACACCATGGCTCTACATTTCTAGATATACCTTGATTTCTTTTACCTTTTGTCATTATTTTACTACCCTTTTTTAAGATGCCTAATATTTTTTCTAATTTCATGTACTTTTTCCATTGTTGTGTGAGGTTAGCTTGTATTTCTCACTCACCAATGTTGTTTTCCCTTTTATGCACCTTTTTCCATTAATGATTGAGTAAGGATTGTTACTACTCACTCATCAATGTTGTTTTACCATTTTACTTACCCATCTTTATTTAAGGATTGTTATTTCTTTCACATTGATGTTTGATTACCATCTTTTATCACATGTATAATTGGTTTGACTTATTGAGTTTGTATTTCTTACTTAAGGTTTACTTGTTTGATTTTTTTGGTCTTTATTAGCCTTGGATTTTTGGTTACCTAATTTATTCTAAATTATGACTTGGTCATTTGGTCTAACATATCACTTATCACCCTAGCTTTCCAAATGTCCCATCCACATAGCACCAATTATCTTATCTTCCTTGCATTTATTTATTTTTTCTCTTATCTTTATATTCTTGGGTTTGTATAAAGTAGTCTTTTCACCCTCCACAAACAAAACTACAAACATAAAAAATAACCATCCAGTGATAAAGGTAATTTAAGGTATGCATTACATTTACTTTTTTAGTTATTTTTATTTTAGTCATTTCCTTTCAATTATGTTTTCTTTAAAACACTACAAAAATTTTTAACCTCATTATTGTGTGTTACTATGTTCTTTTCTTGAAGCATCATCACCTGTTGCACTTGAGTGACATGTGATGAGATTCAAGTGGTCCATATGTATACACATAATATTTTCAAACTTTATCAATTACTAATGCTTACCATCTTACAATAACTCATCAATTATCAATTTCTCTAAGTACACACCCTAAGGGGTGCACTGGGAAAGGTGTGGACAGATTATTGGTGCTTTTTAGGATTTTTGTCCCTTATTGTCACTTGTTATCAATCCAACCATCTCCTAAAAACATTCCCCTAAGCTTTACCTCCTATTTTTCACCTTCTTCTAATAATTTTCCAAATTCATTAGCCCTTTCCATAACTAAAACCCATTTTGGTAGATTACATGACTATGTAAGCCATGTTGACCTACTATTGTTATTGACAGAGCTTAATACCAACTAAGTTAGTTGTGGTTGATGTAGTTCATTAACTAGTTAGTTATTTTTATCAATTTCAATTCTAGGTCAATTGGGTTTACTTTGTTAGCCAAAACATTTTAAATGGTTTAGGGTTAGATCCAACTATATAAACACATTAATTTATCCATTATTAGAGAGATAGAAAGAGTTAATTATTAATTTGTGATTCTTTACAATCTACTCTTCTACCATTCTACTTGAGGAGTCTTAGCTTAGGGTTTTAACTTAGAGAAGAATCTAGTCTTGTGGAGAAGCCTTGGATGCTTTGGCCTTAATTAGTGATCCTTAAAAAAAAAAAAAAAAAATTATTAATTTGTGATTCCCTTTTGTGAAGCACCTTTGGCTAAGGGATAAATTGAGTCTTGATGGATTCATCTTCTAGGTAAGTATCACTAACTTTTCTCCTTTCTTTAGTAGATAGAAGCAACATAAGTAATGGCTTTTGAATATATTTCTCTCTCCATGCATTAGGGTTTTACCTATACATATATTAAATAGTATTATATTATTCATGTTTATATTTATTATTTAATAACTCCCATTTTGTGCCATAAGATTTGGTTAGCACTAGATTAGATTTTTTCTTTGCTTGTTATTAGTTTAGTTATGAAAACAAAAGACCTAGTTAGGGTTATTACATAGTTTTTCTTGATTGGAGGATTTGGAACCCTCCCTAGTGATATTATTATGTTAATATATCCCTTAATTATGTATAACATATACATATTGGTCATGACCATGATTATCTAATGTATCCCAATCAGAAGTGTAAGTAGGATCTATCTTCTTTGAGCTAGGATTGATTTGTAGACCTATTACATTTCCCATTACATACATTATTCATAGATCTTAATCAAACTTATGAATTTAAAATATTAAAATAAATACCTAATTATATCTATAAAAAGTGACTACTATCTAATTTAATGATTTTTAACAAAAGGCAAGATCACCCAATTTGAGATAATAGTGGCAACTGATCTTGTCCTCAGTTAACTAATTTTGTCCCTCTATAGTTTTATTCTTAAATTTTGGGTAGTTATAGAGTATGTTAATTATTTTCTATTTTATCCATAGATAAATCAACATATTCAAATTTAGGGAACAAATAATTAAGCTTGTCACTTTATTTCACACTTCATATTCTTTCAATCAAATTCAATCTTTTGCTTTTATTCTACTTGTTAAAAGTTCATTTTCATCATTATTTTTTTTAATTAAATTTATATTAATTATATTTTAGTAAAATATTAATTAAAATTATAAAAAAAACATATTATTGAACCTGAGTTAGTCATGCACATTCACAGCTTAGAAAAAAATCATATGGTTTAGATAAATTCCTAAACATTTGATATTAACAAAATTTTCTTTTGACCCTGGGCCTAAGTCTAACACTAAAATGACTTTATTTCAAACTCATATATAATATATAACACTAAAATCACTTTATTTTGAATTTATATATGATATATAACACTAAAATCATCTTATTTTGACCTTGAATTTCAATGGAATTTACTAATATCCATACACACACAAAAAACCTTCTTTTTATATCATTTTATTTCATATTTTTGTTTATATTTACATGTTATTTTTTTAATTATCATTCATTTTTATATCTTACATTTTATTTTTTATTACTTTATTTTCAAATAATATATGGCTATATTGGATGAGAACTTTTTGCTTCAATTTTTTTACAAACAAACTGAATCACATGCTAAGACACAAGTGCCATTAATATAAAATTTGGTCAAGTCAAGTTTGACATGAGAATAATAAAAATCATACATCCAAGATGTCATAAATCTTACTCATAAACAATCTTGAGTCTTGATTCATTATCATTATTTCAATATTCTATTAGATCTTTTATTAATTACTAATACATTACAAAATCTATGTTTGAATCCTCTGATTGCTTATAATTTTTATCCTCAAAATTTTGATAAATAATTTCTCTCTAACCAAGTATATATTATCACTATCCCAGGAGGTTAAAAACATGTCCTATAGTGCCAAAATAAGGCAACCAACATGTCCTTCCCTAAACCCCCTCCACCTCTAACATGTCCTCTTGATGGTGTTTGTATGCATATTTAATCAAAAGTACCTAATGTTTGTGCTCTTGAGTCCCTTAAATACCAAATCATCACTCTGATAAATTAAATATAATAATTTCAAAAGTAAAATCAAAATTTGAGTCAAAGATCACATCTTATGAAAATAATAGCACATATACAAATAATCTAAACTATACTAATGTTAAGCATATATTTGCATCTTTATGTAGCAATTTTGTGCCTAAAAATACTTCATATCAATATTGTAATCCAAAGTAACATACATATACAAATAGTGACTTAAAAATTAAATAAAAGTATAAAAAAATTATAAGTGGGATTCTAAGAGAAATGATTTGGAAAAAAATTGATCAAACTACCTCATATACATCCTCTAAGAAAATAAAAATATTAATTTTCATATCATATATTACATGGGAACCATAAATATAATTATTAATATTTAAAATACAATATAAAAAAGATAAACTATAGTGGTGATCCTATAATAGATAAATTAGTTAAGAAACCTACTCCCATTATGGATCCATCTCATAAATAACTAGTGCAAGTAGAACAAAATACAAATTCAAAATAATAAAGTTTACACAAGTTAAATCAAGAGAAGTTAATAGAATATCAATTACCAAAAGATAAGTTGCAAGAATAGATTAAAGGCAAGTGAGAAAGAACATTTGTAAAAAAAATTATCCTTAATAAATTTCAAAATTAAAAAATTCCTAAAAATTATAATGATACAAATATGGTTGTTAAGGACTCAAGAATTATATCTAATTAAAGCAAATATAGGGTTAAAACTACAAAATATATGGCTACATCTTCAAGTCAAGATGTCAAAAAAGTAAATATTACTTTCCCTTCTGATATATAATCAATGATACATGTTTATTCTCTAGTTCAGAATAAGATGCAATATCCTTCAAATTATGAGCATACTCGAAATTTAAAAAAAATAAAGAAAATAACTCAATCTATGGTGCAATGATTTTTTCATATACAGATACAAAATATGATAAGATTGGTATACCATAATTTCAATATAAAAAATATGATTAATCATGATAATGATTATGAAGAATATGATTGGAGTGACATGACTAATATGTAGGATGAATATGGAAATAAAATTATTGGTTATGACACAAATGATATGGGTTCTATACAGAGGCATCCCCTTCATGATATCTTTGGCTTATAATAGCATCATTCCTTGTACATATATTCTTGAATATTGTACAATGTTCTTAAATTTTCTTTCACACTTGATAAATTTTGTCAATTATTATAAACCCTTAGATATTACTAAATTTTTTGCCACTTTGATCTTCATTTTCACATTTTTAGATCTGAATAATTCAAAATAATGACCAATTAAGCTATATTTTTCCATTTATGTCTTTGTTTTCACAATCTATACTACTCAAATGTCATTTTTTGTCAAGGACAAAATCAACCAATTATGGAAAATAATTCCTACCACTATTATCCTAAGTTGACAATCCTATCATGTGTTAATTTCCATCCATAATTCACAATCTTAGCACATAGAGCCTTAATTTTTCAAAATTTCATATAGTTTACTTAATTTCAGTATGAATATCATTATTTATTCATGAAAAATCCTCCTTTTTTTGAGCTATATTATTCATACATACTACATACTTTGATAAATGTACATTTGATGAAAATAAGATGTACAATCAGTCCTTTACATACACTTTTAGTTTCCTATATACTTTTCATACAAAATGTATATATTTGGGGAATCTTGATCATATACGGCCATGTAATAAGTTTTGAATTAATATTTCACATTGATACATGTAATTTATTATTTATATCCCTCCTTTTTATACTTTAAAACTCTTTTTTATCAATAGTTTATATTGTTTATACTTTAAAAATTCAAAAAATATAAATATAAATATGTGTGTGTGTGTGTGAAAACATTCAAAATATTCTAAAAATATAATATTAGGACTTAATAATTCTTCAACATCCAATTTAAATCATTTTCATATGTTATTTATCTCATGATTGGTAGATATCATACTATTTTTCTATCACACATGAATTTCACTAGTATTCATGATTGTTATGTAGAACATACAAATTTCACATGGATTAATGTGTTCAACTTTCCTTTACCGAGTATCCTTTCTAAATTGGGGTCATCCTATCCATGGATTAAAATATTTTTAGGTGTTATCATTCCATGATTCTTACACTATTGAGATATATATTGTTTACAACACTTTTATAGCCTTGATTCTAAATAAGATGGAATCTACCTTTATGATGAAATTTAGACCAATTAGTCTCTACAATACGATGTATAGAATCTTAACCAAGATTTTAGTCTATCATTTACATCTACTCTTGGATAAACTCATGAATTCCAACCAAAAAGGTTTTGTTTTGGGTAGGCATATTCTTGTTATAGCTATCACCAATCATGAGATCATCCATTTTATCTCCAAAAGTATGACCCCATATATGATATTTAGATTGGAAATTTCCAAAGCATATTATAGAGTTAATTGCGATTTCCTAATTAGGGTGATTATAAAATTTTGTTTTCAAGACTGACTAATCAACCTAGTAAGGGAGTGCATTTCCATGGTTAGATTCTCTATGTTGTTTAATGGTTCCCCCAAAGGTTTTTTCCCTTTAAGGAAAGGACTCAAACAAGGAGACCCTCTTTCCCCTTATCTATTCATTTTGATGGTAGAGGTGCTAGGTATAAATGCCTATAACTTGTTGTCATAAGGATGTATTAGGGGTATTAAGCCTACTTCTATTGTCCTACCATTGATCATCTAACATTTTGTAGATGTACTATTTTGTTTAGTATTACTTTAGTGGTTGAGGCTAATAGATGGAAAAGACTACTCAATGTTTATGAAGAACCCTCTAGGTAGAGTATTGACTTTGAGAAATCCACATCTATTTTATAAACACACAGGAGGATTTGTAGAAAAAAATTACCATAGATTTGGGATGCTCTAGTATGATATTTCCTACTACCTACCTTGGCCTTCCACTCACGATCACTAAAGCCACATCTGGCTATTAGAATATGATTATTGAGAGAATGTAGATGATGGAAGGGAGATTTATTGATTCAATTAGGGAAATTTAAACTCCTCAAAGCTTCCCTATAAGGTATACCTAACTACTTCCTAAGTCTTTTCAAAATCCTAAGATGTCTAGTTGAGAAGATTAAACAGATTCAGAAAAAATTCTTTGGTCTAGAGTGGAGGAAAAGAGGAGAATTACATTAGTTGGTTATGAGAAGGTTTTTAATCCCAAATGATTAATCTCATGAATAAGACCCTCTTAACAAATATAGGGTGTAACTTGATTCAAGGTAATAAAGATTGGGGTGATATCATGAATGCTAAGTATCTCAATGGGGATACAGGTTACAAGCTACTTTCTTAAAGGTTTTGTCATCTAGAATGGAACTCTAAAAATTTAGGGCCTTCTTTGTAGAGGTATCAAATGTAAGATTAGGGATGGTAGTAATGTCAACTTCTAGGAGAATAGATAGTTGGAGGACTTGCCCCTCAAAGATATGGGTTAAGGTAGATTAATGGATAGATCTTACAGATTATTTGGTGATAAAGTGATTGATTATATTAGTAGTAATGAGGGTATTAGGAATTGGAAGAGTATGATGAATTGTGTAATTGATCAAGATGAGGATAAAGAGATGGATCTTCAGCTATAAAATAATTTGACTAACTATAGACTATCCCTCTTTCTTAAACAAGACTAGATGATTTGGGATAAGGATGACAAAGGCTTGTTTAGTGTGAAAAGTGCATATGGACTATTATTATAACCTAAAGAAGATAGGCTATGGGGAAAAGTTTGGTTGCCTAAACTTTTACCTAAAATCAAGTTCTTTTAGTGGGCCCTTGGTCACAATAAAATCCTAACTCTTGATGATTTAAAGAAGAGAGGTTTTCAAATTTCAAATAAGTGTATTCTTTGTGGTGAAGAAGAAGAAACTATCATGCACCTCCTTTTGCAATGTAAATTTACTTGGGAGATTTGGATTCTTGTTAAGTAGAGATTGAATTTGATCTAGATTTTTAGTGATAGGGTAATAGCCCTTATTAGAGATTAGAGAGCCCCTTTCTAACCTAATTTTTTTATTATTAAAGAAATGTGGGTTCAAATTCCTCCTCACCTAGCCTGAAATGTGTGGAATGAGTGAAATAATAGAATTTTTAGGGAAAATAATAAAACCCCCTTGGAGGTGTTCCATACCTTCTCCAAATTTCTGGGAGAGAATATCAATTCTTATAAATTTAAAGCTATTAAAACCCCACCTAGAGAGGAAGATTAGAGACTTTTAAAAAAATGGACTATTAATCCAAATATCTATCAAGTTGATAATTCCAAAAAGATAGCTAGGACTAGAACTAAATGGATTGTCTCAAAAAGAGTGGTTCAAACTTAACTTTGATGGGGCAGTAAAAGGGAATCTTGGGGTGGCCAGTGGAAGAGGCATAATTAGATCAAATTTGAGAATGTTTGTGGCTATTTATACTAGGGGAATTAGCATTAAAAGTAATAATGAGGCTGAAGCTTTAGCCATGCTATGGGGAATTAAACTTGTTATCTCCTTCAACATTCAACATCTTCATGTGGAAGGAGATTCATAGCTCATAGTGAATGTTGCATCAATATCCATGAGTATAAGTTGGACTTTGATGGATATTATTGGTAATATTTTATTATTTCTCAATTCTCTATAGGATTAAAATATTTATCATATATATAGGGAAGGTAATGTTATCATAGATGTTATGGCAAATTTGGGAAATAACAGTAATTATTGGTAGTGTTGGCAGCTTGTGTCTAGATTGCTTCTTGAGATTCAAAATCTTATTAATAAGGATGGAATCACATGCACAAATTAGATTTTATGGGCTCCTTATCATAAAAATCTCTATATTAGTAGAGGTGGAAATTTATTATGGCAAGGTAATAAGTTTGTTGATAAGTCTAGAATTTTTGGATTTCAAACTCAGTATGGCAGGAATAGGATTTTAATTTTTCAATTTCATTAGAATGGGACTAAGGATAAGAAAATAGGGGAGTTAACTATGAGACTCATTAATATGCCAATGGGGTATGTGAGGGATGTGAGAAAAGCCTGTATAAATGAAGGGCTTACTAGAAAGCTAAGTAGACAAGATATTGGTGGATGAATAGATCAGATGATAGCCTAACTTGAAAGAACATTAAGAAGGAAAAAGAGTAATGATCAAGATAATAAGTGGAAAGGTTATCTAAAGAGGAGGATGAGATGGCACATGATGGTTGGGTGTGATGATTTAAGGATATCAAGGCATGATAATAATCATTTACCCATTATCCCCATCTCATGTGATCATCATTTTCCCTTAAGGTGGTGAGTGTGGGTCTTCTCTGAGGATGATAATTAGGGTGGCAAATGTAATGCCAATCTCCAAAATTATTATGCTATCATTTCTAGATTTTAATGGCTTGGGAGCTAGTGGAAGTATTTTGAGGGTATTATTAATAATATAAGGTATATTTCTAAATGGTCCTTCATTATTTTCAATATTTTTATCTAGCTCCATGATTTTTAGGTTTTGAAAATGGGTGGTGACATTGTTAATATTGAGCCAACCTTCCTTGAGGAATTTAGACAAGATCTTATGGTCTGACACATTATTCAAGATGGAAATGTGGCTTCCTTCCTTGAAGTTATGAATGGACATGATGAGAATCTATCTTGAGAATTTGTGGAGTCTTAGGAGGAAGATTCTAGATAGGTTTCAAGGGGGCATAGGTTTCAAAGTCTCAGAATAAGTGATTGGGTAAGCCATGAGGATACCCATAAAATACTAAAAGCATTAAAGACATAATAGGGTGTTGGACCTAGAAAATATGGTGATTTTATTTAGAGAAGGAGAATTTTCTATGAAGCTTCATGGAGGGTTTGAAAGGGAAAAACTTTTGAAGCCATAGGGGCAAATTTGCCTCATGATTATGAAATACTTCACACTCAAGGGTAGATTTAAGGTATTTTATCATTACCATTTTGCCTTTCTCAATCATTTCACCTTTGGAAAACTCTATTAATCAACTAAGTAATCCAATGCTAAAAACTTCCCTCTCATTCCCATTCACCAAGGCCTTATTCTGAGGTTGTACCATTTCCATTTGGCCTTGTGCCCACCAAAACCTATTAAAATCTATTTTTTGGAGGATAACCCATTGAATCTATCTCCTGATGTCAAAGGTAAAGACAAAAAAATCCATTGAAACTCCCAAAAGCTCCCTTAAAAACTTGAAGGGGAGACTCATGATTAAGGAATGTAATTTTATTGCTAGGACCCCAACCTCTAATTCCAAACTTAAATCTTTGAAGAAATCCATTGGAAAACTTGTAACCCCTATCTAGAACACTGAGGTGGATATAATGGTGCCCACTAAAATGGATTGAAGGTTGGGGAGGATGACAGAAACATGTCTAAGGAAGTTAGAACCAAGAAGGAGGACTCTAGCTAAGTTGAGGAGCCAGTCAAAGATTTGGATAGATGTCCCAAATAGGAGGGGAGTGATCATGGAGGTGGTGATGAGAAACTTGGTGGAACAAGAGTTCATAGATCCAACTATATTAATAGAATCCCATCCATTCACCCCAAGGGAATTGATATTTTTGATGACTCTAAGTCCTTTGAGGAATCCATGGGGGAGGGAGAAGATGAAACACCTATTGAATCTATTCATGAGGAAGGAGTAAGCCATTTTTCTAAACTAAACAAATTTAGCTCAGAAGAGATGGAGGAGGTTATTGATGAAGGTTGTGGTAAGAAGAGGAAGGGAAACTACTCATTGTGTGTTAAGATTTCTAATGAAATAATGGAGTTCAAAGCCAAGATGGATAAGATGTAGAAGAAATGGTGGCTGATGGTAGAATTTGATGCCAAGGCTCTTCACCATGTGACTTCAATGTTTGTGGTTATCAAAGAATTTAATGACAAGATTAGGGATGTGGGGGTGGAAAGCCTCAGTGATTACAAGGATATGGTAAAGTTTTTCACCAATTATGAGACTATTGATAGTCCTTAATGGTCTTGTTGTCTTTCATGCTTTAGTGTTTTTTTTTGTTTTTTTTGTCTATTTTTCAAGTGTTATAATGTAATGTTTATGGCTTGGTTGAGGCCGTTTTTCCCTAGGGTCTATTTTATATAGGGTTTACGACCCTTTTTTTCTACTAAACTTATCAAAAACATGTCTATTTACAATTATACACATGAATATGATATTTTTATGATATGATCACATTATATATACATGATGTAGACTACATTTATAGGTCTATGTTATAATAATGTTATTACTTATGCATAGTAGATTAGATCTTGATTTTATATTTTTTATGGAATTTTCTCCAATCATTTTTCTTTGTTGAACATCTCTATGAGATCTTAATTGTTATGTGAAACATTTGAATATATCCATTACTATTGTCCCTTAGCCCTTTATTATGTGTGACTTTTGAACATGTATCTTATTTGTGACATTATACATGTTATTTTCATGTTGCCCTTGGCTTTGTATATGTGATTTTGAATTTTTTACATTTGAACATGTCCCTTGTATGCAGCCCTTGGCCATCTTGTATGGCATTATAATTGTTGTGTTTATTTATTTGTTGAGATTGTTAATTTTGTTAAGTTATATGATCTATATCATGTACCAAATAGTGCATAATATTCTAAATATACATTTATACTACTATAATATTCATTTATATAATTTTATAGGTCTTGCCTCATATCTTATGTATGTAATTAAAATGGTACATATATTACTTTGCTAACATATTTTTTAAAGATACTATATTATTTGATGATTACATATTACTACATGTGTTGTTTTTAACTTTTGTTTTGAGATGAGTGACTATCAAAATCACTTCCCTCACCTCAAACTAGGGACATTTTATTAGGATTTTCATACATAACATAATCTTCTCCAATTGAAAATTCTAATTTTGGTACATAATACAGTTAAAAGGTTACAAAAAATTTCAAAATTCAATCATTGTAATAGATTATGGGGGAACATACTTTAGATATACCCTCACATTATATGATTAAAATATAAATTCATATTGTTTTGAGTGTGTATAAACTAAAAGTTTTAGATTAAGGTAAAATTAGGTTTCGAAGGGGCCCCAAAACCCTTTAACAGATTCAAGAAAGATAAAGCGTTAACAACCAGCAGGAAAGACACTCTTGAAACATATTGAAAAATAGTATCTAAAATAGGTTTTACAGGGACCTGAAACCACCAAAATAAACCAATAAAGGCACCCAAGTTTTACAAGGACCTGAAACCTAAACAAAACTAGGCATTACAACCTAAAAACTAGGTTTACAAGGACCTAAAACCTTATAAATGGAGACACCTTAACCCAACTCCAAGACCTGAGCGGGCATCCAGGTACAAATCAGCAACCCTAAGACCACAACATCGAAGGAATTACTCACAAATGGCAGCCATTGAAATATACCTTTACAAGACCACCTACCAAAACCCACAGCAACTGGCATGCTATTCTCCCTTAGCGCTTACACAGAGTAGGTAGATCTACCACACCCAACATTTTTTCCTTGAGTGGGGCTCCTCCACAGCTTAGGGTTTTCACCATTTTTTCCCTAAATAGGGTGCTACAGCTCACTCACTTACCACAAAGGAAACAAAGTTTCCCCCATCCCAACACTATTTTCTTTGTAAACTAGTTCTTGATGGCAGTCCACCTTGGGCTAGAAATCCAACCCAGTATCCATCCACAAAATAAGAATTCAAAGCAAAATAAAGATCCACGCACTAATAGATCACTCTTGTTCACACCACACTAAAGTCTAAGAGGTGACCATGAAAATTAGGGTTTCAACATAGCCACATCCACAGTCGTGCTCCCTCTTGCCTCTTCTATGCCCTCACACCCAAAAAAATGCACTACCCATAACAGACAACACCACCAATAGAAACAAACCCCAGATCCAATGCTACCATCGCCCATTCCCTCCATCCAAACATCTATGAGATCACCCCCTCTGCTCAGAGGAATTACCGCAAGGGCATTCAAGATATTACCAAAGAAAACACTGATCCACATAGAATAGGGTTTTGGTCATCACGGCGGCCACACAATAGAAAACTGAGGTAAAAAAATAGAACCACACAAAAATAAAATATGCTTTACAGAGTTGCGCATTCAAATGCTTTACAGAGCCGTGCATTCATTCATGGAAATCCGAAGCAAAAATTAAGTTCCACATAGTATTAGATCTTGCATTATGGTATTCTACACATAGACACTTAGGGTTTGGGGGGCCATGCAGATGCGACCCCCCACTTATTGTATAAACTAAAAGTTAATTATTAAGTGTTTGGCAATTTTTCATCTTGACATCCTTACCCTATTGGGTTTATTTACCATTCTATTAAATTACAATCTCTACATAAGAATTTTATATTCCATTTAATTCATTTCAATTATTTTAAATGCAATTCAAATATCCTTATTCTACTTACAAACTCCTAAAATCCACATCCTAACAGTATTTGTCCTTCTAAGACAAGACTACACTAGGAAGATAGGGCCGCAATTCATCCTCATCCACTAATGTGGCCTTAACCCCCACACTCCAATGGTAAATTTTTTAATTCTATAATTTTAATATTACCACTCTTTCACTTTTATAAAAAAAATTTAACACAAATATTTCAAAATTTTATCTATATAAACACATCAAGGCATATCCAAACACATCTAGTAATCATTTAGCAATTAAACTAAACAATAATAAAAAAAACACTATTCTTTCCAATTCCATTTCTTATTTATTATAAAATTCATAGGCTAATTCTAGAGTCATTTTGTTTCAAGTCAAGGGCACTCATTATAAATCATTCAAATAAATATATATTTTTTCATTCATATATCAAATATCCAAATTTACAAACTTAGTCTCAAAGGGAGACCTACACCCTGAGGTCCTTTTACGATATATAGGCAACACTAATATTACATAGGGTTTTCATAGGATATATCATTTATTCCCCTTACCTAATTCCCCCCCCCCCTTTTTTTATTTATTATGTAGGATCTAGGGTTTTTACCTTTTAGTTTTTCCATATGACAAATTGGGACACACGGTCAATCATAAAGTCGTCACAAACATACACATGAACCCAGGTAAAAAATCAATCTCATAATCAATAAAGACATGGCCACAATAAATATAAAATTCCATAGTGTTTCCCCATCCCCCAATGTGTCCATGTTTTTGTAAATTTTCAAATTCTATTTTCACCTATGACGTCGTTTAGGGGTCATTTTAGTTAGTTTTTATCCATTGTTGTTTTGCATAGTCAGTATAAAATTAATTTGAGATATGTTCTCATAATTATTGGTCAATTTACTATTTACATCTCATTTCCAATTTTGTAAATTATTTTATTTCATATTTAGATTTATATATCCTGTATATTTAAATTACTTTTCAATAGTTTATTTGTTCTTACCATTTCATTATTAAATCAAAAATAACATTAAACATTCTAGTGAGCCCATTTTTTATTTAAAACAAAGCTTATTATTTGTTTGATTTTTTCATAGGATTTCATATAATTTTTTGTCAATTTTTGACACTAAAATAAAATAAATTTTAACTTTGGATATAAATTTGACACCATGAGTCAATATTCTTCAACCTTAGATTTAATCTGACATTGAAAAAATAATATTATCAACTAAGATAATAATCTCAAACTAAATCATTTTATTTTGACCTCAAGTTGAAATTTTGTAATCTCTATACACAAAACTATTTCAATTTTGTTTTCTATTTTCTTGTTTCCTTTTTTAGAAACAATGTTCTCATATTTTTAGAACTACTTAGTGACTATTCATACGCTAAGAAATTATATGTTTTATAGACACCATAGTGTGAGGAGACCTCAATACTTAAGCCATTGTATAACACTAAACACAAATTTTAATTTCCACATACCTCATAGTATATAAGAAATGAATAGGATCCCTATATTATACCATAGTACACTTATTTTGACCATTTTATTTATGGTGAATCTAAGAAGAACACATCACCCAAGGAATTTAATCTCACCATACCCTTAGAGATGAGATAGTGGGCTATAGGCACAACTTATACATCTATAATTAGCGCTTAGAAACATAGGGTTGACACTACTCTATGAATGAACAGTTATATTTTATATCCCACATAATAATTGAAACATTTTCCTAGATCACCCTCAATACCTTTATTTTTTTTTGTATCTTGTTCATATCCATTAGCTCTTTTTATATGAAACATCATTTTCTATCAATAATATTTTTCTTTGTTGCATGCACTTTATTAAAATTCAGCATGTATATCATGGATAGTCAAAATAAATATTCTAATGATGTTCTAATTCTAACACATCCTCTTGATGGAATTTATATGCACCTTCAATCAATAGTACCTAGGGTTTACGCTTATGAATCACTTCAATATGAAATCATCACTATGATAAAATCAATAGAAGAGTTGTAAAATCAAAATAATTATTTCAGTTCAAAGATCATATCACTTGAAAATAATAATAAATATATAAATAATCTAGAGTATTTTCATATCTATCATGTATTTACACTTCATATAGCTATTATATACCTCACAAGAAACACACATCTAATATTAATGCTTCAAAAAATATATAAAAGACTAATAAGAGTCCAAGTGAGCTTTGAAGATAAATTATTTGAAACAAGTTGTTTACATTACCTTATATGCCTTATCTAAGAATACCAAAACATTATTATGTATATCATAGAATGCATGGGCATCATATAAATAGTCTTTTGGATTTGAAAAAAAAAAGACAAAGAATCATTGATAGTGGTGATCTTATAACTATTGGAAATATTGTCATTGATGTCAAAGGTCTAGCATTATTTGTGATAAAGGCCCCATTGCATTTAATGATGTTTGTAATTGTTATATCTTGGATAATGTGACTTAATATTTATTTAATATTAACGAATATATTTTTGGTTGCATATGAGACAAAAGAAGGACCTGTGGAGAATTCAAAGAGCCACGAGGTAAAGACAAAAGAAGGATGGGATGCATTTTCCCATGAAGAGTCATCTTGGGGAATTCCAAGAGTCACCAAGTGAAGACAAAAGAGGAAGCATGCAATTTCTCATGAAGGGACACTTTGAGGAATATGAAAAGTCACCAAGATAAGGACAAAAGTGGGAAGGACATTTTTGGTCATGAAGGGTCACCACATGACTTTTTAAAGGCAAGAATATGAAGGGTCATACAAGTTTGGGGCCATTTTCCATGAGGATTGAAGGGTCACAAAGGGGGAAGGCCAAAGGTCATTTGGAAAGCTATAAATAAAGGCTTGAGAAGCCATTTGTAATATGAGAGATAGAGGTTGATTTGATATTGTAATATCTAGCTTAGAAGAGCAATTGTGAGAGATGAATATGATTTGTATTTATTATATCTAGCTTAAAAGAGGGATTGTGAGAGATGAATATGATTTGTATTTATTATATCTAGCTTAGAAGAGAAAATGTGAGAGAGAGGAAAGAGATGTATTGAACTATCATTTATTGAGATAACAACATTAAGAGATAGGTGTGTGGTATACACAAAGGGGTTGGTTCTCTTATGAGTTGGTGCTCACGAATAGTTGTTGGGTTGGTGCTCGATAAAGGGGTTGGTGCTCCTATGGGTTGGTGCTCATGAATAGTTGTTGGGTTGGTGCTCGGCAAAGGTGTTCATGATCCTGTGGGTTGGTGCTCATGAATTTTTTTTGGGCTGGTGCTTGGCAAAGGGGTTAGTGCTCCTGTGGGTTGGTGCTCATGAACTTTTGCTGCATTGGTGTCAGCAAAGGGGTTGGTGCTCCTATGGGTTGGTTCTCATGAATTGTTACTAGGTTGGTTCTCAGCAAAGGGGTTGGTGCTCTTGTGGGTTGGTGCTCATGAATAGTTACTGGGTTGGTGCTTAGCAAAGGGATTGGTGCTCTTACAAGTTGATGATTGAAAATATTGTTTGGGTTAGTGCTCACTCATATACTTGAGATTGTTCTCTATGGTTTTGCCCACATTAGGTTTCCACATTATATTTGGTGTCTCTCTCTATCTTGTGTGGTGTTTATTATTTGAGTTTTATTGCATATCTTGAATGTTTGATTAAGTGGAAACTTTTATAAGATATATGATATACTGATTCACCCCCCTCTCAATATATCCCATGCTTAACAATTGGTATCATAGTAGGTTCCTTTTTTTTGAAAAGTTTTACAGCTTGAAGGTAGATCGGGAAAGCACGATGGCTAGGTCACATGAAGCATTTTCTAAAAATAAGGCACCTTTGTTTGATGGGATGAATTATGCTTTTTGGAGCATGAGAATGAAGGTATATTTGATGGCTCTTGGATTTGACATATGGAAAGCAGTGGTGGAGGAATATGAAGAGCCACAGACATCTACAATTACTCCAGTAGAATAGAAGGCAAGTGAATGTAATGCTAAAGCTTTAAATGCTATTTTATGTGGTTTATGTGAATCTAAATTTATTAAAGTTATGAAATTTAAATCTTCTCTTGAAACTTGGGTAAAACTTGAGAATATTTACAAAGGTTCTGGAAAGGATCAACAAGCTAAGATTTAAAATTTTAGAAGGTAGTTTGAAAGTTTGAAGATGGAAGAAGAAGAAGATATAGCAAATTATCTTTTACGAGTTGATCAAATCATAAATTAGATTCAAGGTCTTGGAGAAATGTTGGAAGAGTCAATGGTGGTGTAAAATGTTTTGAGATCTCTACCAATGAGATATGATGCAAAGGTTTTGGAAATCAAGGAGATAAAGAATTTAGGCAAGCTAAGGATGGATGAGCTTCATGGTGTACTCACAGCATATGAGATGTAGACAAAACAAGATAAATCCTCAAAGAGAGAAGCAGCTTTCAAGACATCAAAGAAAGATAAAGCTAACATTCAAGAATAAAGTGATAGTTCTAGTGATGATGAAGATGACAACGGAGCACTTTTCATTCACAAGCCAAAAAGGGGAATAGGTAAATATCAAGGAAAATTACCTTTTAAATGTTTTAATTATGGAAAGATTGGACATTTTTTAGCTAGATGCCCAAATAAGGGTAATGAAGAAGAAGAAGAAAAGCCTACATACAAGAAGAATTTCAAAGGCAAATCTAAGAAGGGATTTGAGAAGAAGAGCTTGTATTCTAAGGATCCTAGCTCAGTCGAAGATAGTGGAGTTAGTGATTCACAAGAAGAAGAGATTCTATTCATGGCCATACATGAAGATGATCAAGAAGAAGAAGAGGAGGAAGCTGAAGTGAATATGGAAGGAGAACTCATTTGTGCCCTTGAAGAGTTAAAAGCTATTGAGAAGAAGAATCAAAGATTAAAGCACCAGATCGAGAAAAATGAAAAGGAGTTAAAGGAAATTATTGATGATCTAATGACACACTTGGAAGAAGCCAAGAAGAATAAAGAAGATCTCACAGCATAGTTGAAAATAGCAAGAAAAGAATGTCAAAGGTATGTTATTGAAATTGCCTCTTTATAATAAGATATTGAGAAAGCAGTCAATGATAAAGTAGTTAGTGATTCAAAATTTGAGGATAGCACTAACATGCTGAATAAGATATTGGAAATTTAAAAAGAAAATTTAGATAAGATAGGGATCAGTTTTGGAAAGAAAAAGAACTATGTTGAAGCTCTTACAAAAGAGGAAACAAAAAGGGGAGAAGTGAAAAATATAGAGGACATTTCAAATGGAGAAGGCTAGAGAGAACAAAGCTACAAAATACAATCAGGTTAGAGATATACATATAGGTCTTATTTTTATGGCTATTATTTTTATTGTAATGGATATGGTCACAAGAAATTAGAATGTAGAAAAAGAGCTAACAATTTCAGAAATAAGGAGAAGGAAAGTCAAGTAGAGTCAAGCAGAAGCCACAACTCTTTTGCTCCTCTATCAAGCTTTGATGAAGAGACCATAATATGCTACAAGTGTAACAACTTCAAACACATAGCTTGGTATTTTAGAAGCATATTCAATTTAGTCAAGAAGGATTAGAGTTTTAAATCTCCATTCATCAAGAAGAAGGCTCAGACATGTTCATGGTAGAAGAAACAACCTAAAGATTCTATGATGGTTCAAACAGCCCTGCATGTAAGAGGTAAAGATCAGCCATGGTTAATTGATAGCAGATGCTCGAGGCATATGACAAGAGATAAAAGTAATTTCATAACTCTAAAGAAGATCAATGGTGGTACAGTGATATTTGGAGATAAAATCACTACTAGGATAGCTGGAAAAGGTACTTTGAGTTTGGATTATGGTATAACTAAGACTAAAAATGTTTTGTATGTAAAAGGTCTTAAGCATAATCTATTGAGTGTTAGTCAAATATGTGATTAAGGATACACATTAAAGTTTCATGTTGAAGGTTGTGAGATTAGAAGAAAATATTCAAATGAGTTGATTCCATATTCTCAAAGGATAGAGAACAATGTATATGTATTGTTAGATATCTTCTCAAAGGCACGAACAAAGGACACATTCAAAGATCTATGAGAGGTGTTTGGATTAATTTATATTACTTCCTACCATTGATGTTCAGCATCAGTTAAGGGGGAGCTAAGTGTTAGCTCTAGGTAGGCCCTTTGCCATTGATGTTAAAGGTGGAGAATAATAGGTATAGGTATAAGTGCAGAAATAGGTACAAGGAATAGGTATAGGTTGCTATAGTAAGGGGGAGTTAATGTATGTTTTTAGATGACAGTATGTACAGGTGATAGGATGTGGCAATTTAAGGATTGAGGTTGCCATCAATGACAAAGGGGGAGATTGTTGGAAATATTGTCATTGATGTCAAAGGTCTAGCATTATTTGTGATAAAGGCCCCATTGCATTTAATGATGTTTGTAATTGTTAATCTTGGCTAATGTGAGTTAATATTTATTTAATATTAACTTATATATTTTTGGATGCATATGAGGCAAAAGAAGGGCCCATGGAGAAGTCAAAGAGCCATGGGGTAAAGACAAAAGAAGGATGGGATGCATTTTCCCATGAAGAGTCATCTTGGGGAATTCCAAGAGTCACCAAGTGAAGACAAAAGAGGAAGGGCACAATTTCTCATGAAGGGATACTTTGAGGAATATGAAAAGTCACCAAGATAAGGACAAAAGTGGAAAGGACGTTTTTGGTCATGAAGGGTCACCACACGACTTTTCAAAGGCAAGAATATGAAGGGTCATACAAGTTTGGTGCCATTTTCCATGAGGATTGAAGGGTCACAAAGGGGGAAGGCCAAAGGTCATTTGGAAAGCTATAAATAAAGGCTTGAGAAGCCATTTTTAATATGAGAGATAGAGGTTGATTTGATATTTTAGTATCTAGATTAGAAGAGAAATTGTGAGAGATGAATATGATTTGTATTTCTTATATCTAGCTTAGAAGAGCAAAGGTGAGAGAGAGGAAAGAGATGTTGTATTAAACTATCATTTGTTGAGATAGCAACATTGAGAGATTGGTGTGTGGTATACACAAAGGGGTTGGTGATGCTGTGAGTTGGTGCTCAGGAATAGTTGCTAGGTTGTTGCTCGGCAAAGGGGTTGGTGCTCTTATGGGTTGGTACTCATGAATAGTTGTTGGGTTGGTGCTTAGCAAAGGGGTTGGTGCTCTTATGGATTTGTGCTCATGAATTGTTGCTGGGTTGGTGCTCAGTAAAGGGGTTGGTGCTCCTATGGGTTGGTGCTCATGAATTGTTGCTAGGTTGGTGCTTGGTAAAGGGGTTGGTGCTCCTGTGGGTTGGTGCTCATGAATTGTTTATGGGTTGGTGCTCAACAAAGGGGTTGGTTCTCCTATGGGTTGGTGCTCATGAATAGTTGTTGGGTTGGTTCTTAGTAAAGGGGTTGGTGCTCCTGCAAATTGGTTCTTGCAAATATTGTTTGGGTTGGTGCTCATTCATATACTTGAGATTTTTCTCTGTGGTTTTTCCCACATTAGGTTTCCACGTTATATCTGGTGTCTCTCTCTATCTTGTTTGGTGTTTATTGTTTGAGTTTTATTTCATATCTTGAATGTTTAATTGAGTGGAATTTGGTTAAGGGAAAGTTTTATAAGATATATGATATATTGATTCACCCCCCCTCTTAGTATATCATGTGCTTAACAATAATAGATAAATCAATTAGGAAAGCTGCTTATATTTCATTTCCTAAATAAAAAGTACAAAAATAAAGTATGGATACCAAAGGTAAATTCATAATAATAAATTATTAAAAAATAAAAATTATAACCAGAAAGATTATAAAAATCATAAAATAAAAAAAGATTAAAAAATAATAATTACCAAAGGAAAAGTTACAAGAACAAAATTAATATAGGCAATAAAACACTTTTATAAAAAGGTTTCCCTTGAATAAATTTCCAAAGAAACCTACCCCTACAAAGTCTAATGAATCTACGAACATGTAAATTAATATTCAATCTAAAATAATGCACTTATGACCACCTTTTTTACAAACTTAGGTCATGTTGTAAAAATTAACCATTCCCATAAAATACCAATGATCCTAGAAAATCCCTATTCCTCACTAAAAATAGATCATGTTTATCCATATATTGTTACATAATATCATATAATTTGTCTTTTATTCTATGATAATAACACCCTATTTGGGAACCACTCTCTAGGAGTGTCCAGTTCCACTACTCTTATCCTCCCACCAAATAATGACTAATTTCTCAAATTCAAATTCATGTAACAATTCATCCCACAAGTTTATCAAATCCCATATGAATGAATTACTTATTTATCACTATATATTCACATCTCAAGTCGTTTTACACATAATAGGTTTCCACATTGAAAAGCACCATAATTATAATTACACATTAAAAGGAAATCCCCTATTTCTCCTAATTCCAAATACATGCATCCCTAGTAGCCCTAATATAAATTTTGAATACACTTTTAAGGTCATAAGTAATGGTTTAAACACTTAATCACACCAATATTTGACCATCATTATAATTTTACACATGGCTTTCACACACACCATTGCAACATGAGAGAATTACATGGATTTTGATCCTTTTTCAAAGTATTAACATGTAGGTAGTGCTTGACATAGGGGGTGTTAAGGTCAAGCACAACATTAAACATTAAGAACCTTTTACCCTATGATTGCATTTGTCCTCTTTATCAATTGAGATAATTTTAAAAGTTAAGGATAAGATATACAATGTTTTCATAAAGGATCTAAGGCTCCCACATAGTCAAAAAAATATAAGTGAAGAAAAACTAGTCATAAAAAAACCAAAATATTACCATCTACAGGACATCAATGCTCCCTAAGGACAATAATGCCTTGTTCCCTATCTAAATATAGTGATATTTTTAATGAGATCCTTCAAAACCCTATTTCAAGTTTGTAGTTAGTTAACATAGTCACACAACATATTTTCCAATCTCATTCATAATCCTACATTCCAGTTTTCTAAGTTATAACTCATTATTTTCCTTTTTTAGGTTATTTATAAATTTAGCAAGTTCTAAATAAATTTATGTCATTTTTTGCATATTTATAGCATTCTAATTTTAGAATGGTATTTTATCTTATTTATGTAATTAATTCAATTATTTTGTAAATTTTGATGAAAACATATTGGTGAACTTGTATCTTATTCGAATGTTGTAAAACCATAACCATATTTTTCTAGGGTTTCTATCCTTATTTTATGATATTTCTAATTTTTTAATGGTTTTAAGATCTGATAAATTATTTAATTTCAACAATATTTCAATTTTCCATTTTTTATTTGATGCACTCTAGAAAATATTTTTCTACGTCTCTTAGAAGTGTTATATTAAGTAGTATTCAAATTAAGATACTCATATTCATTTTGTTAAATTTCATAAAATGGATAATAACATGGGTATCTCTGAACCTTCACATGTTAATGCACATAATGAGCATATAGAGGCCAATATTACTAATTTAGAACATGAGTAATATGATCAATATAACCTTGGTCATCATGATGGACACCAAGATATACTCGTACCTATAGGTGATTAATAACTATAATGTAACAAAGTGTAATTTATTAAGAGCTTTTGAAAAATAATCCATGAAAAACCTCATAATTATCATACCATTTTAAAAACTCTTATGGACATAAAAATTTCAATTATGGAACCATCACTTGAGACTTATACTCCCATGTATACAACATTTATAACACCATTTACTATGGGGGAAACCCAATGACTTAAGAAAATTAATATTCCAATTCCTAATTAATCATTGGGAACACCACCTTTGGTTAGCATACATTCTTCTTATCATAATATTCAATAAATTATGAATAAGATTTAATTTCTATAAGCTAAGGTATTACATTTAAAGCAAGGTTCTTGAAAACCTAATCAAACACTAGTTTTTCATATTTTATTTCATGCTCCATTGGCACAACATATAGTAGTGTCCTCTACCTACATTATTTGTCACACAACATTACACTGTATGATGAAAAGGGTGACCCCAAACAACATCTAAGAGCATTAGACATAACATGTTTGGACTTTGTATCTAATGATAGGTTATTGACTAAGTTATTCCCAATGAGTTTCAAAAAATATGTTCAATAATGGTTTTAAAAATTACCTCATAAATAAATGCATGCATTCAATATATTGGATAATATGTTTCTAGCACATTTTTAAATCAATATTAGTGAGAATATTTCATATGATCAGACTCCTTATCTCAAAAATAGATCTATTGATCCTATCACATAATATGTATTAAGGTATAAGACTATGTTCTCTAAAATGACAAATCATATTGCAGATAGAGAATTACAAGATATCTTAAAATAAATTTTTCTTCCACCCCTACATGTGTCCATCATGTTTAATATTTTTTTTTCATTCAAAAAACATTTCTATATAAACATAATATTTTCAAATTTTTATCAAATATTGATGCTTTACATCTTGTAGGAACCCATCAAGACTCAATCTCTCTAAGTGCCTGCCCTAAGGGGTGCATTAAGAAATGGGTAGGTAGGACTTTGGTGCTTCAAAGGATTTTTATCCCTTTTCACCACATTATTACCAATCCAACTAGATCCTAAAACCATTTTCTAAGTTATTTTTCCTCCCTTGATTATTCCTCCAGTATTTTCCTCTTTCTATTCCTCCTTTTTCTTATCTTAAACTCCTTTTTGATAGTTGGTTGTACTAGGTTGACTGGGTCAACCTAGTATAATTTAGGGGTATTCTTTACTTTATTAGTTTGTTAGCCTTTTAGTCCAACCTATAATATACCTATTAAATTGTCCTTGAAAACACACTAGGTCACCTAAGTCAACCCTATACAACCGATGTTCCCAAAAGGATTTAGTGAAAGATCTACTTATATATTCAAGATCATTTCGGTCATTATTCATATGTGCAATCAAGAGTTATTATTCACTCACACTTCTTCACAATCTACTCTTCCACCATTATACTTGAAGAAATTTAACTTATGTTTCTTATTCTAGAGAATCTAGTCTTATGGATAAGTCTTGGATGTTTAGGCCTTTCTTAGTGATCATTAAAAACGACAAAAACATCTTGTAAAAACCTTTTTGCCAAGGGAGAGGTTGATTCTTGATGGTTTCACATTTAGGTAAGTATAATCTAACTTTGTTATCCTCTCTTTTATTAGATATAAGTAGCATAAGTGTTGTCTTGAATAATACTACCTTTCATATTTTATGTATTAGGGTGTTATTCAAACTTACTTAAATTGAAATTTCCTATACATTTTTATTTCATTACTTCTAACCCCCACTTTGTGCCACAAGATTTGGTATGCACTAGATTAGATTTTTATTTCTCATTATTAGAATATAAGTGAACATTTTAAACTTTAGGACTTCATTAGGGTTTTTGTTTGATTATGTTGGACTATAGGCTTTAGAATCCTTCCTAACATGATGTGTTGTGTCAAGTGATATAAGTGATCCCATAATTAGGTCTATTAGATCCCCATATTGGTCGTGATCCCACTTAATAAGTGTATCCCAATCAGAAGTGTGGGTATGATAAATCTTATTCAATCTAGGATTAATTCATAGACATGATGCATTTTTTATTACATACATTCTAATAAACTCAACATGAATTAACCCTTATAGGATTTTTTCACTTTTAATTCATTTATTTCATTCTTTTTATCATCATTTTTATCACTTATTTCTTCCTTATTTTCATTTTCTATGTCATCACAAATCTAAATCATTTTACAATTTGCAAAATGGATTAGTAGAACCAAATATGTAGGTAAAATAAGGAATCTAAACTTCCCATCCCCTATTCACTATACTAAATCAACCCTATACAGTCTACAACTCCTTTTCCATCTTTTTCCTTCTTCTATTCACTATGCTAGATAAATCCAGTCAACCCTGTATAGTCTACATCTCATTTTACATCTTTTTCCTACTTTTTTTCACTATACTAGATTGACAAAATCAACCCTATACATTTTACAAGCCCTATTTTCTATACTAGATCAATCAGGTTGACCCTATACTATTTTCTACATTCTTTGCTTTCTAATTTAGCTTTTTACTTTCCCTATATGTCTGATTTAACTATATGTTTTTCATTCTTCTTTCCTATCATTCTTTTCCTTTCCTTAAGCATCATTTCCCATATTATACTCTTCTTAAACACCTTTGATTCCATTTAAACAATAATGGGATTCTCTTTACTTCTTATCTTTTCCTATCTTTTCTTCTTCTTTCTAGATTGTGGGTCATCTTGCGATGCCCATCCACATATTTCTATAGCCTTTGGGGAATCTTGTAATGCCCACCCATATGTCATTTCAAACTTTGGGACATCTTGAGATTCCCATCCCTACATCCACTTACCCTTTGGGGCATCTAGCGATGTTGACCCTTATTTTCCATTACATGCTACCAAACTAATTTAACTCCAACTAACCTTTATAGACACAAGTTTGTCTCTCACATGCTCATCCTTGATATATATGTTAGTGTAGGGTCATTTCCTTCCTTTCATGATTTATATCTATATCTATCTAACACATTTTTTTAGGTTACCTAAGCATGGGTCTCTCCCTCTATAATAGTTCCCTCTTTTTCACAAACCTTTAGTCCTCCCTTTTGGTCTTTTGGTTTCTTTATGTACCATAGTCTTCTTTATCTTATTGCATTTTCTCTTATTTTTCTCACCCCTTGGGTTATTATTTTGTGAGTTACTTTGTAAGACCATGGATAAGACCTAACATTCCTCACAAAACTACCATATTTTAATCATTTATCTTTCTCTCTTGTTACTTCTTACCAATTTTGTTTTGGCATCATTTGGTTTTTTCTTTTGTGAGTTGCCCTGTACAAAGGCTCCCTCACTTTGATTTTCTCTTACTTGTTAGCACCCTAGTGGGTTTCTCTTTTATGATTCAATTTGTAAGACTATGGATAGGATATGACCCTCTTCATAGAATTACAACCTTTTCTTGTTCTTGATCATTGTTTTCAACTTTAGTTTTTTTCTTATTTTGATAAATGAAATCTATATAACAATCTATGTTATCATGTTTTACTCCATTTCCCTCATTATTATGATAAGGAATCACATTTTACTATCATTTTATCCCTCTTTATCTTTTGTCACATTTTTTCTCAATTTAAAGCAATTCAAATTGTTCCATGTGTCATTCCTCTTGATTTCCCCTTCCTTTCATCTTTACATTGGATAAAATAAGGTCAAAGTCAAGATAACACTTTTATTTCACCTAGATTTATGAGACTCTTAGACCCCATGCTCTTTGAAGTTTTTCTCTCTTATCAACCTTGTCTCAAGTATTGAAATGAATGTCATATTTAGGACCCATGTTTGGTTTTCCAAGTATATATGGAAGAGGAATAGAAAAATCCATCAAGAAATTTAAAATATAAATCATTTGAAACAAAAATCAATGATATCTAAAAGGTAACATAGAAATTTCAAAAGTCAAAATCACACCAAAAGACATGATTCAAAGCACATCGCCTTCTATTTGAATCTCAAACTTCATAGTTGGCCTCATGGTAAAGTTGAGGTCCTTTGGGGTGAATTAGGCCAATATATTAGAAGAGGAGAATTAAAATATCTTTTGGTGCTACCTAATTTCTCACACAAGTACCCAATCTTCATAGTAGATTGATAGCTATGTAATGGGTCATGAAGAATACAGAACATGTTGTGGGGAGGTAGCTCTATTTTAATTTTCATGAATTTAGCCTTCATGAGATGATCTATATACTCCATTTGTTTACCTAAATCTTGTGTGGATAAGAGAAGTTCTTCATAGTCATTAATTTTAAAAGTCCTCTTGTTTTGACAAACCTAATTTGAGTGTCTTGACTTTCATAAAGAAATCCTCTACCTTGGTTTTTAATTTATTCTCCCCTCTACCCATTTCATTCCCCCCCTTGATAGATAAATTGTGATTCCAAATATGGTTTCCCTCTTCTCTAATTCCTTCTTCTTCACCTCTTAAAAACATGCTAACACTACTTTGTTTTTAGTTTTATCTATCCTTAGATCAAAACAACATGTTTGAGCAATTATAGATTATTTATTTCTTTATACCATGATTTTACATTTATACACTTACTTTACTTTCCTTTCTACCATTTGTCATGGTTTTTCTATCTTGTTGTTATAGACACCTGAGTTCATACCCTTTTTCTATTGTTGAGTGTGATTGGATTGTTATTCCTCACTTGACAATGTTGTTTTCCTTTTTATGTACATTTTTCCATTGATGATTAAGATGTGGATTATTACTTCTCACTCATCAATGTTGTTTTACCATTTTTTTTTAGTCTTTTACTACTTACTTTTTTTGTTTTACCATCTTATTTGACATGTATCTTTAGTCTGACTTGGTGAGTTTGTCTTTCTTACTTAAGGATAGCTTGTTTGAGTTTTTTGGTCTTTAGTAGCCTTAGCTTTTCAATTACCTGATTTACTCTTTTTTTTGACTTGGTCATTTGGTCTAACATATCACTTGTTACCCCAACTTTCAAAATTTCCCAAGTACATCCTATCCTCATAACACTAGCTATGATGGCTTTTCTTTCATTTTTTTTTTTTTTTTTTTGCTTTTTAGTTTTGTATTCTTGGGTTTGTTGAAAGTAGTCCATATACCCTACAAAATCAAGAATAAAAACACAATAGAAAACCATCCCATGATAAAGGTAATTCAATGTACACATTTCATTTACTTTTTACTTTTTAGTCATTTAATTTTTAGATTAATTTCCCTATCAGTCATTTACTTTTAGTTATTTTTTCTTTAAAATACTTCAACTTTTTTTAGCATAAACATTGCATGTTAATATGTTATTTCTCAAATCACCATCCCCTATTACAACTTAGTGACACATGACAAGCTTTGAGTGGGGAATATGTATACACATAATATTTTCAAACTTTTATCAATTATTAATGCTTTACGTCTTGCAAGAACTTATCAAGACTCAATCTCTCTGAGTTGATGCCCTAAGAGGTGCATCAAGAAAGGGGTGGGTATACCTTTGGTGATTTTCAAGATTATTTTCCATTTTTCAACATTATTCCCAATCCAACTAGATCCCAAAACCATTCCCTAAGCTATTTCTCATCCCTTGAGTATTCCTCTAGTATTTTCCTCTTTCCATTCCTCCTTTTCTTATCTTAAATACCTTTTTGACTATTGGTTTTAATGGGTCGAATGGGTCAAACTAGTATATTTTATGGGTATTATTTACTTTCTTGGCTTATTAGCCTTTTGATTGACCTAGCATAGACCTAGTAAATTATCCCCAAAAACACACTAGGTTGATTGGGTCGACCGTGTATAGCCTACATTCTTGGAAGGATTTAGGGCAAGATATATATATATATATATATATATATATATATATATATATATATATATATATAAGATCATTTCAGTCATTATTCATATGTGAAATCAAGAGTTATTATTTGATCATGTTTCTTCATAATCTACTCTTCCACCATTATACTTGAAAAAAAATTTCTCTAGGTTTCTTATTTTGGAGAATCTATTCTTATAAATAAGTCTTGGATGCTTTGGATTTTCTTAGTGATCATTACAAACCATAAAAACCTCTTGTGAAGCCCCTTTGTCCAACAGAGATATTGAATCTTGATGGGTTCACATTTAGGTAAATATATTCTAGCTTTATTTTCCTCTCTTTTAGTAGATAGAAGTAGCATAAGTGTTGGCTCAAATAATAATATCTTTCGTATTTTATGTATTAGGGTGTTACTCACACTTAATTTAAATGGAGTTACCTATACATGTTTGTTTAATTGCTTCTAACCCTAACTTTGTGCCATAAGATTTGGTGTGCACTAAATTAGATTTTTATTTCTTGTAATTAGAATAAAATTAAACATTTTAAACTTAGGACTCCATTAGGGTTGTTGTGTGATTGTGTTAGACTGTAGGATTTAGAATCCTTCCTAGTATGATGTGTTGTGATAAATGATATAGTTTATCCTCTAATTAGGTCTAACAGATCCCCATATTGGTCATGTTCCCTCTTAACAAGTGTATCTTAATTAGAAGTGTAGGTATGATCTATCTTATTTGATCTAGGATTAATTCATAGACATGATGCATTTATGATTGTGAATAATTTCCACACACTAAATGAAATGGAATTAAAATAATTGGAAATGAATAAGCTTAAGTAAATAATAAATTTAGACTCTAATACAAAGAGTTTAAGTCAAATTATTGGCAATGAATATGCTTAAGTAATCAACCAATTAAAATTCCAATACAAATATTTCAAGTAATACACCATAAAAAGTAAGGCTAAATGATTATAATAATGATTAAAATATAATAATGCATGTAGTTTTTTAAGCAAATTCCATGTATTTTTTATCATCTCTTCCAAGGAGAAAATTTACCAATCTACCAGAGGCTCCATATAAGATCCTCAAAACACTATTACAATATAATCTCATATCTCTCCCTCCTATTAAATAGGTTGACGTGAATAAGTCTTTTACAAAAGGTTTTGATCACAATGCACTTTTTAGTTATCATAAAGAACCAAGCAACATACTAACAAATGTATTAATTTGAGGCATAAGATTCAAGATTTCATAGATGCAAACATCATTGATGTGGGCACACTTATAGATAATTCAGAATCACAACCAAGTGAAAGCAAAGGAATGAAAATCTCCAATTTTATTTTTTTTCTAATCATACAACTAATGAGATAGTTGATACATCAAGAGTGCATAATGCATATAATGCACACCCTCCACCAGTTTATTACCATTCACATATAGAGGTATCACATCCTTTGAACATCATCATTATTACTTAACATACAATTAGTGCCATATAGTCCACTCATCACATTTAAAAAGCATGGTATATTATATGATGACTTAGATTTACATTATTCATTTTCACTCACATTAGTCATCAACCTATTTAGAGTTTCATGCTCAATAATGATTTAATTATGAATATGTGCATAATCACACTTCTTAATAAATTTGGATATGTCCTTGTGTATGTCTCCAAGACTTTAATGTATATTCAAATTTGGTTCACCTTTTGCACTAGAAAAATATATTCAAATTAATAAAAAAATGCACTTGTGACCACCCTTTCTACACACTTATATCATGCCTTATTCCAAGGGCTTTTGGCCACTTTCCTTAATTTTTCATGCAAACCCCATTCCCATAAACAAACCAAAGATCCTAGAATGTACCTATTACTCATATTATTTATACAAAAAAAATTCCTTGGATTTTTTAGTTCCATCGCTCTTGTCCTCTCACCAAATAAAGGTTAATTTATCAAATTAAAATTCATGTAACAAATCATCCTATAAGTTTATCAAACCCCATCCAAAGGAACTCATTGGTGATAACTATAACATAAAAAAGGATTCCACACTAAAAAACACTAGAATTTTAATTGTGAATTGAGAGAAAAATCCATATTTTCCCCAATTCTAAATACATACACCCTAGTATCCCTGAGATAAAGTCTAAAGACACTTATAAGGTCACAAGACTAGGTTTAGGCACTTAATCACACCAAAGTTTCACCAACATTTAGAATTTTCTCACCATTATTTCACATGTACCACCATACCATGGGATAACTACATGGAGCCTGATCCTTATTAGAAGTATTAATATATAGGCAACACTCAACACATGAGGTGTTGAGGTCAACACAAATTTAACCACTAACCCATTTTTACCCTAGGATTTTATTTTTCCTCTTGATATATTGAGTTAGGGTTACAAGTGAAGGAGAATATGTATATTAGTTTTCATAAAATATAAAAGGCTTCCACATAGTCAATAGAACATTTGGGCAAAGGTGACCCTATCATATAAAACTCTGAATTATACCATCTATAGGACATTAATGCTCCCTAAGGATAATAGTTCCATGTGCCCATGTCTAGATATAATGCTCTTATCTAAAGATCCTATAAAACCATATTTTATATCCATAGTTAATCAACACAGTCACACAATGTGTTTTCGAGTCTCAGTCATAGTCTTACATTCTAGTTTTCTAGCTAAGTTATATTTCCTTATTGCTTTCCTTTTTTAGCATACTTATAATTTATTAAGTTTCAAATTATTTTGTATAATTTATTTCATATTTATAGATTTTTTATTTTACACATTATTCTATATTATCTAAGAAATTAATTCATTTATTTTACATTTTTTATAAAACATATTAAAGTACTATAGCTAATTTATGCATAGAAGAACAAGATGAGGCAAAAATTATGATTACACTTTCCATTCAAAAAAATAAAGCATAACTTATTATATACCTAATGTTTAACCAATAATAAATGATCATTATATAGTTTATATTAATATTTAATATTCTAACAATGATGAACAAATTCAAAAAATACAACTATAATATTTGGTGCAGTAATTTTATCATACATGGATTAAAAAATGATCAAAATGTCATATCACAATTTTAAGCACAACATAATAAGTTAATTCTCTCCTATGATAGTGATTACATTGATGACTATGATCCTAATTATATATAATATTTGTATGATCCTGATGATACAAAGCCTATACAAAGGCATCCCCTTGATGAGATCTTGGGCTTATAGCGGAATATTTTCATTTTAAACATAGATTCTTTTCTCTACCTTGTTTTTACTTCTTCTATCCCAATTTTTTTTACATTATTGACTCACTTGGATTTATATCCACATTTTTAAATTTCCCTATTACATTTTAAACTGATTCAAATAATCTAAAACAACTATCATACAATGATTTTGATGCACATTCTTTATGGAAGCACATTTTCTTACTATTACATATATATCATACCACGGATTCCTTTGTAAATACATGATCACATATATCTACTTATACATTATCCATAATCACATTTAAGGCATGTATGTTCTTATTTAATTTGTGCTATGTTTTCATGACTCCTTACACATTCATTGAGGGCATATTGTTTTCCTTCCCTCTTGACACACTATGCCTTAGAACCTTTTGTGGATTTCTCTAATCCCTCACATTTTAATCTATTTTAAAAAGATTTAATTTTATCACTTTTAAAATATTTTAAAATAAAATATTTAAAATTTCCAAAAACCAAAAAAATCATATATGTCAAAAATGCAAAAAAAATCAAAATATTTTCTAAAATTCAAAATCAGGACCTCTAAGCATAATCTTATGTTAATAGGTTATTTCCTTACATATGTTATTTGATATATATATAGCATATTTTTATTTATAAATACACAATTATTTTTCAAGAGGTATGTGAGTGTGATGCATGACATACTACATGATTTTTTAATGTTGGGTTTCCCTTATTACCCAACAACCTTGCTAATTTAAGGGCATCTCTTCATTCTCTTTGAAAACTTCAACATGTTTATCTATCCACAACCTCTCTTATATGTTGAGTTATATATCATTCAGATTTTTTGATAATTAGTCATACTTTTAAATTGTGTTACATAGATATTTTATTTTCTAACAATGACATTCTTATTAGTCTCATTTTCTCTATGCTTCCTTTTAAATTCTTACTTTACTTCATGATAAGTTAAAACTTGTTTTCTTATTATATGTGGTTTTTGGCCTTGTGTTGTAAATATATAAATTTTCTTGAGTATATGGAATCATCATGCCATTTATGTGTGTCCCTTGGCCTTTTTAATTTATGTGGTATTCACTTATCCCTTGTATGTGAACCTTGGTCCTTATGTGTGGCATTATATACAATTTGTGTGGCATTATATGACATTGTTTATATGTTCATTAATTTTTAATCTAGTTCCATAATTCATATAATGCATTATTTATAATTTTACTCATTTTCCATGATACATATCATGCACATGATACTTATGTGCTTCAATGTTATATCTATCTAACACATGTTTCATTTTCAAATTCAAAGCAATAGTCATTACTATGATGTAATAAAATTAAAATGTTCATATGATACTACATGTTTACATATTTCACATAATATATAGTTATATTATGAGATAAGTTAATTTTCAGTTACATTTCTCATCTCAAAATGGGGGCACCACAATGGAATTTTCTTGTTAATTCATGTTCTCATGAGTAAAAAATTTTAGACTTATGATAGTATACAATTTTTAGCTTTCAATATGAATCAACATTTTTATATTATAATGGAAGTAACATGCATGTGTACTCGTTCTGATAGTTATATAAGTAAATATTGACATATAATTGATGCATATGTATGTTCATGTGAAAAATATTTATAGGTTTCAAATAGTTACAAGTTATACATTTCAAATAGTTACAAGTTGCAAGTTTTAAAAAATTACAAGTTCAATTATCATTCAATATCAATTCAATTAGATACAAGAGGCATGATATTCATTCATCTTCATATTTCAACATGGAAATTTAAAATTTTGAAAGTTTCAAAGTTCAAAGTGTATATAACAAATAAGGATAGTTTTATAACTTGTCCTACTCAATGAATTCCAAGCTCAGAGAAGATAATCTCACCAACAACTCCTTTTATACTATTTATATTAGGGACATGACCAATATGGATCCATTAAATCTACCTAGGTATATCTTATCACAAAACACTACAATTGAGGGTTACAAAGCCTCTAGTCAGGTAAAACTATGTAATAGACCTAGTTAGGCCTAAAATAAATGAAATAATAAAAATTAATCTAGTGCTCACCAAAGTATGTGACACAAATGGAGATAGTTAAAAAAACAAATCAATAAAACAAAACTCTACTCAATATAATTTAGAGGTATACTAGGCTAGGTGTAAAACATTCAACCTATTAATTTGTCTAATATCTAATTATTTAACCCTAAAAATATAGATTGGGGTTATCTAGGGTTAAAGGGGAAAGAGATAGATAAGGGTAAAAGGGTGATAAATTATCTTTATAGAAGGATAATTAAATGTAAAACTTAGATAGAATATATGTTGAATTCATTAAACTAAGTTAGGATTAAAATAATAAGTAGAGATGTGTAAATGATAAAAAAATAATGTACTTAGTTAGTTATGATGCTAGCACAGTTTTGGATCCAAAATAAGTAGGAAGCACAATAGAAGAGGTTTCTAGAATAGTTACCAAATTTTGATTTGAATGCCTCTAGAGTTGTGGACACTAGCATCAGCCTGGGTTGGTTGTGTTGACACTTTTATCTGAACTTGATACAATTATCTTGTATGGAATACCTAATAAAAGAATACGTAACCACCTGAATGCTTGTCTTCACCTTTGCTTTCGTACATTTAGATATGGATCATGTATTATCACTCATGAAATTACAAAACATTGGTTCTTCATCTTCATAAGGACCTTGGGGGAAATGAGTTAGTGTGTACATGATGTTGAGTTGACCACAAAGACCCCTCTATCAATGTGTTGCCTACATATCCAATACTCTGAATATGGACTCATACTGATGTAGTTTTCCCCTATGTGTTGGCTTGTGTGTAAATCATGCAATATGTGGAAAGTAAGTAAAATAGTCACCTAGATTGTAAGTTATGAAATCAAGCTCTTAGATTACTCCTTCATTAATTTATACTTATATATGTGATATCTCTATGAATAATATTAAAATAATAAAAAATAGGGAATATTTTCTTAATTGAGTACTTGATTGAATGTTTTGATAAGTTTCATTGGTTTTTGTTAGGTGTGGGTGATAAATAAATGAGGACTGATTATGAATATATATGCTCATATCAATAAATATATCATATTAAAACACTTAGGCTAACCATTAGGATACATTTAATTTATAAAATATATGACTTTACGGGACTTGATACTTGCATCAAGTTAAGACACTAGTGTCAATGTAGGGGTCTAGGGATAATGCTTGTGTTCTAAAAGTTATAGAAAAGGTATAGGATTAAAAATTGTAGTCACATAATATAAACATATTTTAAGCATTTTGGTCAAGATATCAAGTTTAGGTGATCAACATAAGACTGGTCAAACCAAGATATAGGTCATGGGGCATGAGATAGAGTAGATTTAAGACTTTTAAAAGTGGTAAAGGTTCAAAACTAAAGAGATAAACCAAGGTCTAAGTTTTCCAATTGTACAATACTAAGGTGATATATTATCCATAAATATCATATACATTCCCCCCTTTAAACTAATAATGAAATTACTAGATTAAAGGATATTAAATGTGTGTTTGGTTATGTATATCACACCTTTCCCTTACGTCAGTCTGACTTGAGTGTTTTTTTGGTGACTCACTTACAACCAAGAGCATGTTATAGTATATAATCAGTGCATATAATCTAAAATTGAAATCATTTGAAATGATTGGAATTGAAATAGTAAGGTTTAGGAATACACATGTGTATTGATGTAGCTACCTTGCCTATTGGCAACTTTATTTGAAATGTGTATCATTATAAAGCTCTAAAATTGAGATTAAGACATATAAATCTATAAAGTGCATATATTTAAGGAGATGTAGAGATATTATAAGGCACATGCCCCTAATCTTGGAAAAAATGTGAGTTTCCACTTGGAATTTAAGATTAGCTTAACCATAAAATCCAATCATACTTATAACTTGATGAGCATGAGTGAACAAAATCAACTCAAACTATCAAACTAGTGAGGTTGGATGATACAATTAAGTCCAACTTAAAAAATTATAAATATTGAGTGTTTTAATCATATCAACCATACCAAAAATTAAACTAACTAATATAGTATATCATCTTAGTATGGTCCATAAAAATCTAACCTAGTGGGTGATGACAGTCCCAGAGAGTGTTTTTAATCTAAAAATGATTTTTATTTTGAAATATTAGGTGCATATTATATAGCATATGCACCTCATATATGTCTTTTGTTGAAACTATTTATAGAAATGGTACTAATGTATAGAATTATGCCAAAAATGTGTATTTGAATCATATAACTATGTGATTTTAACAATGTAAAAATTGTGTAAGTGTGGAGAACATGATTTTAAAGCATGCCTCCATTATATATGGAGAAATATGAAAACTAAAATAAGTGCCAATGTGGAGGACATGTTTCCAAAATATACCCCCACTAAATTTAGGTGTGTCAAATACTGAATAAGTGTGGATAGCATGCTTCCAAAGCATGCCCCCACTAAATCTAGGTGTTCCAAATATTGAATAAGTGTGGATAACATGCTTCTAAAGCATGCCCCCATTGAATTTGAGAACTGCACAAAATGTGATAAAACATGCCTCTATGGCATGCCCCCACTAATATTCCCCCCACTTTGAGGTATGATAAGAATAGAAACCAATAGTCACCTCACCATAAAAGGATAATAAAACTATATAATTTATGAGTAGAACCATGTAGCATATAGAAGAACATGTCTAGTTAAATGTATCATTAATTTATATAGAATAATGGGATCATATGAAGACCTAATATGCATGTTAAATATCATGGAAATGTGTATATAGTAATAATATAATATCAACAAGAAAAAAACACACACACACAATGGAAATAAAAAACAAGTAAACATATAATGGTCTTAAGAGACCACAAATAAAGGGCATGTTCAAATACTACATAATATAAGGGACATGACTTAGTCTAATATGCACAAAATTAATAATCACATATTCAAATGTCCATACAACAAATAATGACATATTCAAATGTTAAATAAGGAACAAATAGACATGGGGGATGATAATAAATGAGTATATCCAAATGCTTGAACAATCAAGACAATATGAAGGCAAGACACTCAAGGAAGTGCATATAGGAAATCATAAGCTATCATCATAAACATAACATAGTATCCCATGTATCAAATGTGTTAAAAAAAAATGTCAAGTGCATAGTATATATAGTACCCCATGAAATATATAATCATGGATAAATGCATGTCATTAACATATATGATCTAAAAACATGATAATGTAAAGTGACCATAGAATGATATAACCTAGAAGTATCATGATCAAAGAATTAGATTTCCCTAATGGGCACATGACATAAGTAGAGTGAAGGCCCAACATATAAAATAAATATATATCATGTATCTATATATGCCTATATCACACTCAAGTAGAAGCATGACACACATGTGTATGTAGAAGTAACTAATATGCCATCCATTAACATGGAACTAACACACAGATGCCAACGAGCCAATAGAGTATGTTTATGATGAAAATATTTTTGAAATTTTGAAATGTTTTTATTTTTTTGGTGTTTTTGGAATATTTTAATATATATAATCAAGGAAGTATTCAACATTAAAAGGTGTAGGAACACTTAGAAAATTTCACAATCTTTCTTTATATCAATGTAATGCCACCTCCTCAATTTTTTTTATCTAATGGTTTACTTGAAGTGAATGGTGTAGGAAAATAAGAATACCCATCATGTTTTATGTAAATATATTTACCCATATAAATAAAAGTAACACATATGTATGTAGTATCTAGCTTATCATTCCACTTGACTATCCAATTTTTTCCAAACTTTAGTTTCAAAATGTGTTTTGTGGTCTAATATCCATATGGTGGAAGATTTCACACATGAGCCATAGGATATAGGTAACTAGATGTATCCTCGATATTATGGAATGAATGGAGAGTATATTAGTTCATCTATATTATATCCCAGTTATATGAGAAATGTTTTGCCATAAGTTGTATCCCACTTGTTATTATCAAACTAGAGATGGTGGTAGTATACCCCACCAATATTAGCAGTAATTGTTAAGTATTCATGATTTGGTCATTTTGAGAGATATTTGTCTTCTAAAATATATTAATTGTTTTTCCTTTTTATCATGTTGGATACAATGTGTATGTGTCCTATGTTTTTACATTGATTAATTAGTTTCTTCAATGCCTCACATTGATTGTTATCATGGCCAATGATCTAATTATATTTATAATATGGTGCCTTGTATTTTATATGTAGAAGTACACTATATGATGTAGGTCTAGTAAAAGGTAAATAATCATTCTACTCAAGTAACATAGATAGCATGGTATCTGGAGTATCTTGTTATTTTTTTAACTATAAAATGTATTGTGAATCCTTTTGAAAAGACTCCACATTGTTCACATGATGAATTTGTATTTGACCCTTGTAAGTTTGACTCAATGTTTTTATCCAAGAGGGATTTATGTAATAACAAAAATTTACATGTTCAACTACTATTTTTTTCACCTTATCTAGATTGAATTTTGTATCTTCTAAAAGTGGATTTAGCTTATATATACCAAGATCTATAGGTTCAAATATGTTATAGAAAATTTTAAAATGTGGATCAAATTTTAGTTTTCACATTTTCTCATATAAAATACCATAAATTGTATCATCATCACTATCATATTAATCTAAAACATGGCCATATTTATGCTTAGTATTAACCAATAAAGGAAGCTCAAATGTTGGGCGATCTTGTGGTTCTATTGGATATTTTAGTAATAGTTATTATTATTAATGTTCATCTATATGTACCTTAGCATTTAGTTCCTTATTTACATTTGGAGACAAAGGATCCATTTTACTCAACTCACCTATTTCATGTGTGTATGTTCTCAAGAAGAATACAATTGTTAGGTGGTATCATTGTAGGAATGCCTTTAGTTTTAAAATGTATCATCTTGAAATTTTTCAAAGGCTCATCATTAGTAGGCATGGATAATAAGGTCCCATAATGTATGAATTTTACACATCGATGAAGTGTATATGGGATATATTCCATTGAATGTATCTGAGGTCTACCCAAGATTAAATTATAATGTAATGATTGAGCCAAAACTTGAAAAGTAGTTGAAAATATTTTGGTCCCTATTTCACACCCAATGTGATTTGACCAACTAGAGGGTTATGTGAATTTTCAAATCATTTTATGTGTATAACCTTTTTTGAAAAATATTGGTGTTAATACCCATGGTGGTTAGGAATTTGATGCTACAGATATTTAAGATTGATATATTATCAATGTGAACTCTTTTGATGACTTTATTTTAGATGGTCACTTATATGAAAAAAGGAAAATTTTGGTCTATAATATATTTGGATGGTAAATATATTGGATCAAAGGTAATGATCTTGGAATTATTCTTTCAATCTTTCATGATATCCAAAAAATAAGTAAGCTCAATATTACTTGTAATTTGTGTCTCATGCAATGCCTCATATAGGATATCCTGACAAATATTAAATTATTTTAAGATCTCAAGGATTGAAATATTAGCATGTGCATTTAAAAATTAGTCAATAATGTTATATCCCTTAGATTTTATTACAAGCTTAAGTTTAGGAGACACCAATTGTATATTAATAGGTGTCATAATGGGTTGAACAACCTTACCTTTTTTATTAGTAATAATTTGTACCATAGAATCCATTATAATCCATAGGTAAATAATGGATGTGGGATGGTGGTTATCATTCAAATAATCTATAAGTATTACAAATGGTTGAGATCATGCATGTTAGTATCTAACTAATAGATCTATAACATTGAAAAAATAATTTTGAAAAGAGGTCAAGTGTTGTTTCCACTTTAAAACACTCTCATTATTTTCATGGATTTTCTAAAATAAATTGACAAGGGAAGTGATATAGAAAACCATAGAAACTATCACAAATTAAAACCAAAAATGGGTGATAGATACATCTATGTTTCTATTTTATATTAATCTAATATCAATGACATAAAAATTATAAAACCCTAATTGGCCTAGGGTTTGGAGTTCAAAGATTGGGTTCACTAAATATTTAATCCTAAAATCTAGTTTAGGGTTATCTAAGGTTAAATGGGATAAAGATAGCCTAAGTTAAAAGGGTGATAAACTCTCTCTATAGCAAGACAATTAAATTCTAAACTTGGATATAACATATGTTGAATTCATTAAACTAAGATAGGTTAAAAATAGTAAGTACAACTATTTTAGATATGCAAATGACAAATAAATAATGTACTTAGTCAGTTCTAATTCTAACATAGTTATAGATTAGAACAAGTAGGAAATAGACTTAAAGAGGGTTCTATAATAGTCACCAAATTTTAATTTGAGTTCCTTTAGATCTATAAACACTAACATTAGCCTGGGATGGATGCATCGATGTTATTATTTGAACTTGATGCAAGTGTCCTATATAAAATACCTATAAAAAGGAATGTGACCACTTAGATGATTATAGGTTTGTTTTCACCTTCACTCTAGTGTATTTAGATATATTTCATGGATTGTCTCTCCTCATTAAATTGTAAAACCCTAGTTCTTCATATTCATAGTGACCTTGGGAAAAATGGGTTGGTAAGAACATGGTGTTGATCTAACCCTAAATACCCCTATGTAAATCATTACTATCTACATAGCCAATACTTTGAAGAGGACCTTAGACTGATGTATTTATCCCCTACATGTTGGCTTGTGTGTGAATCATGTAATATGTGGAACGTAATTACAATAGTGACCTAGATTTTAACTTAGAAAATTGAGATCTTAGGCTACTCTTTTATTACTTTAGACTTATGTATGTTATATCCTTATGAATGATATTAATATGGGATAAAATAAGGAATTTTTTGTTTATGGAGTGCTTTATTGAATACTTTTATAAGTTTCTTTGGTCTATGCTAGGTATAAGTGATAAATTAATGGAGAGTGATTATGAATATATACCAATTCTATCATTAAATATTTTGCATTAAATTACTAAGGATGACCATTAGCATATGTTTAATTTATAAAATAGATGACTTTATGGCACTAGACACTTACCTCAAGTTAAGACACTAGCATCAATGTAGGGGTATGGGGCTGACACTTGTGTCCTAGTAGTTATAAAATAGGTATATGATCAAAACTTATAGGAGCATAAGAAAATCATATTTTAAGTATTATGGGAAAGATATTAGGTTTAGGTCATCAACATAAGACTAGTTAAATGAAGAAATAGGACAAGGGGCACAAGAAAGAGTAAATGCAAGACTTCTAAAAGTGGAAAAGGTTCAAAACAAGGAGAAACAACCAAGTTCTGAGCTTACTAAGTGTACAAGACTAAGGTGTTATATAATAAATAAATATTGTCTACACTAATCTACTAAATAAAAGAGTAAAGGTTAGAAATACTTACCTTTGGATGAACATGTTGTGCATCAATCTTTCCTTTGGCCAAAGGTACTTTGTAGGAAGATGTTATGGCTTTGTAAAGATCACATTATATAAATCAACTCTAGTTTAAAAGACTCCTACTATAAATGCAAGACTTTACCACAAGATCAGATATCTTTTTTTTAAGGAAAAACCCTAAGTAATGACTCCTCAAGTGTATAATTAGTATAATTTAAAGTTATAATAATGTGAAAATGAATGTTTCTCGCTATTCATTTAAATTAAAGGTGGTATTTATATCTAATTATTGACCTTAAACCCTTCCATAAATTTAGTTGACAAGGTTGACCAGCTCAATTTTTTTAGGTGGTAAAATTATTCATTAGGTTTAAAACTAGGTTAATAGGGTCAAGTAAGTACCATAACATGTTCTTAATACTTTATAAAAAAATCAACCTAGGTGACTTAGTAGGAAGAAAAGAGAATGAGGGTGTTTTCCTAGTGACGGGATATTTTAAAATGAGAATGGCTTAGGGAGGTGCATAAGTGGGATTTAATTACTTATCGAGTTGGATAAAAGTGACTTATAGTGTGCTTAGGTAATAGTATAAGAACCAATAATATTATGAAGCACCAAATTTCTACCCACCCCTTTCCTGGTGTACCCTTTAAGGTGTGTGCTTGACAAGATTGAAACTTGATAAGTTCTTGGAAGATAGAAAGTATCAATAAATCATAAAATTTTTAAAAAATATTATGTCTATTCAGGTTCCCCACTCAAATATCATCACATGTCATGAAATTTTAACATGGGATGGTGCTTTGAGAAAGAACATAGTAACACAACATTGAGATAATAAATTGTAGTAGAAATTGGAAAATAGAAAGTAAGTAATTTTAAAATGCAAACCTTTGCTTACCTTATTTTTATGGAATAAAAGTTACATGAGAAGTAAGTGAAGAGGCATCTAATATATGGAACCTAAGGTGAACCATAAAAATAAGATAAAATTCCAAAATATGGGGTTAATACAAAAAAATTCTCTACATTGTCAAGATTCTAGGACTTCTTTTAGTTGGATAAAAGACATTATACAAACAAAGTTATGAGTAAAAGACATATTTTTTTGGTAAATAGCCACAAGGTTAAAAATTTACAAATTTTATTATATAATAGAGAATTAACTATTAATTTGAATTTTTTTTATTTTGAGAAACTAGAGCTATGTGTGACTAAGAGGAGTGAGGAAAGAGATGTTGGAGTGGATGCAAGGAGGACAAGTGAGAGGATGTATCTTAGTTTCTACCATTTTCATCTAGGTATGAAGCTTATAAAATATTAATTTTTATTATTTTTAGTGTTACATGAAGTATTATTAGATAATTAGGTGTCAAGGAAAATTTTTGTAATATAATTTTCCCCAAAAAAATTAGTGATTCAGTAGAGATTATGACAAATAACAAGTAGGTGTCAAAAAGGTAAAACTTAGTTCTAGGTTATTAATGATGATTTAGTAAAAAATCACCACATAATTTAAATGAGATCAACATTTCTGATGTAGTTTGAATATATATGTTTTATTAAGTGGTTGATTATGTACCAATGGGTTGATATTGTTTGGTATGAAAGTAGTCGACTACATTTAATAATGTCCAATTTAGTAATATTTATGGATGTATAAGTTAATAAGTAATATGTTTGAAGATATTTGGATAGTTTTTAACTTCATAGTAAATGGTTAACTATGTTAAGAAGATTTGCTAACTACATAGTGCCCAACTAACTTAGTAAAAAGTAAGACTAGTTGATGTAGCTAGGTACATGGTTGATATAATGTAAAAATATAAGTGGATAACATGGTTAAGTATGTGGTTGATGTAGTATAAAATGATATAAAATAATCAATAAAGGTTGATGAATTAGTTAATTTGTATTTAGTTACTTGTGTTGTTGATTTTGAGAGTGTGGGTGATGATTATTTGGTATAGATAACTAATACATGTTTTATTGTTTTATATTTTATAGAGGTGACAAAGACTCTAGTGATTAGTGAATTTAGTTTAGTTATCTAATTTTTTTAATATATTATCAGTAGTTGACTAAACATAGTTGATGGCATTGAGATTTAGGGGTATCATGGAGATATGGTGTATTTCATTAAGTGTCAAATTAGTCACCATGTTCTTAGGGGCATCGAAGTGACTAACCAAGACCTTAATGTGGGTGGTGGATGGGTATACCTTTGAAGTGGGTATCACCTTAGAAGAAGTATATGCATTATTTAAACTTTTGATTGTGGGGAAACTTGTGATTTGTGATACACTTGAGATAGACTTAGAGATATGAGCCTTAGCTTTATGGGTGACTGGATCTGAGAGATATTTTTGGGGGGTTTGTATTTTCTTGTTTTATTTCTATGTTATTCATTATATATATCTAAAATTATATTATTGGTCTTTGGATAGCTCATGTGGTTTGTCACAATTTTAATGAGAAGGTCATATTATATATTTTTGTCTTTCTATCAATCCATGTTTGAATAGGGAAAGATATATGATTTGGGGTTGGTTATCAAGTTTTAGTTAGTGCATTAATTATATAGTATCTTATCATAAGGGTAGCTGACTATGAGCCGATTTCTACATGTGATAAATGCTACATTACCTCATGTGTTGAGGTGGAGATAAGATTATGTATTATGTGTTGTACTACATGACCTAATGTTATATATAATCAATCACATAGGGAGATATTATTTTGCATCCATACCTTGGTAAATTATATACTAGGCCTTTGTGGCATAGTACTTTTTAGGGATAGGGTCATGCTCAGATTATAGGGCACTATTGATGGTGGGTTAAGCCTCATCTTGTGACTCAATTAATAGGATAGTTTTTATTTTCTCACCCATCATATCCTATATTATTTCCTACATTTTGGGCATGAAACTGAAGGGATCATAAGGTCAGGAGGTGGAAGAGTACCTATAAATGATGACATTGACAATAGTGAGGGGATGTAGAGGTTATTGGAGGAGAGGTAGAAGGTAGTTATTATTTCATAATAGTAGGTATTTCATTGATCACCATGGCCACCAACATGACATTAGAGATAGATCCATATTTATGTATATCCATATCCACATATATAAACACCATTACAAGATACACCATAGGTACCACCTTAAGTAAATTCCTCAATGCAACTTGTAATGAGTTGGTTGATAATGTGGTGGATTCATAGTGGACCTCATAAGTTTTATGTTCTTCAACCCTACTTTATAACACCTTAGATATATGTTTTATAGGAGTTTCTTGGTGTGTAAGCTAATGAAGAGACTATAGGTGAGAAAATTATGGTTTTATGTAATTGATGTTTATTTATTTTTTGAATAGATAGATATATATGCTAGATATATGTTCTTAGAGATATACATGTGAAATATGATGTTCATTTTGTATGAATTTTGTATATTATATAGTGGAGGAGATTATTTTGTTATCTATGGTATAAGTAGCACATCGTGATATATTACTTGATGTGTTATCACAACATGACACAACACAAATGATTGATATTTGTGTGCATTCTACACCTAATAATGCTAGTTGGTTTACATTGGTTGGTTAAGTATCATGAGAGATATGAATATGATTATATGGAGTGTAGGTTTTGATACTAGTGGTAATTAGTTAAGGGGAGCCACAAATGTGGTAGGCAATAACTCAAGAGAGATCCACTCACTTGAATACCACTAGGTGGTTATCACGGATGGAGGGCCAGGTGGATAACCTATAAGGGTAGGTTGAGGTATTTATAACATTGACAGAGTCACTAAAGTGATCTATTTTGAGAGAATAGTCATATGATTCCATGGGTGGTGTATTTCATCCATCAGTAGATAGATAGGGTAGACCACAACCATACACTTGAGATTATTTGATGATTATATAATTTTATATTTATATCAGACATTTGATCCATTTATATATAGATATATATTTTTTATTTTGATTCATTGATGTTATGGATGTGTCTATTTTATTTATATCACATGTTAATGTTTGATATATGCTATTGGAAAATGTGTGATGTATTTTTATTATTTTCTAGTAGTTGTGAATAAATGTATGGTTAAAAAAATGATTTGTATTAAAAAAGTGTAATTGCAAAACTAAACAGATAAAAAATGTAAGAAATAAATGAGATGTACTATAAAAATGTGGAAAATTTAAATCTAATATATGTGAAAGACAAACAAAAACGAGTATCAATGTAATTTAGGCACACAAATAAATATATGTAAGTTCTAAACAAAGATATGTAAAGAAAACGAAATATAATAAAATATCAATGTAACTTAAAAATAGATAAATGTAAATAAATTGAAATATCAATGTAATGTAAGCACATAAAAATAAAAATATGTAAATAAATTTAAATATCAAAGTATGGTAAGATCACCCAAACAAATATATGTAAATAAAAAAAAGAAAGACAAAAATAAAAAGTAGAGCAATAATGATAAACTAAACTTAAGGTTTTTATTAGTCAATAGTGTGAAACATAATAGTTATTTTGACAAAACATGGTATGTAGTTTGTTATGAGATAAGAGGATTCTTTTTGATGATGGCTTGGTGTTATCCAAGGTATTTTATTTTAACTAACCGAAACAAATTGGAATTGGTTATAATAGATAAAATAATTTTTATGAGGAAGGCATGGTCCTACCCAAGGTCTTATATTTTAACTCAAAAATGGAGAACTGAGGAGGTATGGTCAGATAAAAATTGTTATTAATCAAGGAGGAAATATTTTGATTATCATGATGAAAAATGAGAAGAAAAAAAATTACATAATAATTTGCAACAAACTTTATTAGGCATGAGACATACAAATCAAAAGGGAAAGTGCTAAATATTTATTGGTCAATAGATACATAAGATACTTTCCCTAGTAGACATAATTTTTTTGGATAATCAGTAAATTACTTAGATAATATCATGAATATGATACATACAATAAAATTAAAATGGGCTTACCTTCCCATGACATGTTCCTCATTCCTTTGTACCCCTTATAGAGTCGTCCATCTACTATGAATATTGGGTACTTACATGAGAAAGTATGTAGCACTATATATTATAATAAGACCTCCTATCCTAATCTAATAACATACCACACCCCAATTTACCTTGACTCCATCATGAGGCTAGTTGTGTATTTTTAGATTCAACTAAAATAGGATATGTGTTAAAATAAGAATCATGTATGTTGGTGTGATTTTGATTTTTGGGTTTATAATTTCTTTTTGATCATTACTTTTTATTTAAATTATTTAGATTTTAAAATTTTTTGTTTTTTATATTATTTATCCTCCATATGGATAAAAAATACCAAACATGAGTTATAAAAGTGATGAACGCATATATTTTTTTATACTTTGGTTATAAGATACAAAGTATTTAAATACTTTTTGGGCTTATAAATACTTAGGCTTAACCACAAGTAAGTATGTGATCTCAATACTAACCTTATGTGTAATTAATATGAAGGGATATAAAATTTAAAAATGAGGGTCATTATAAATCTAATTAATATATGGTACAATGATAAATATGCTTGGTATCTGATCATTAGGTAAAATAGGATAGTGTAGGGTGGGGGTTTAGAAACATGTCACAAGAATATATATTTTATTCATATCAATGATCTAACATAAACATATATGTAAAGATAAATCATATTGTAATAGAGGATAAACTAAAATAGGTTAAAATTAAGTAACAAAGTAACATGAAATTTGTTAAATAATTAATAATACATGAGATAAAAGATATTATAGTGCATCCATCAATGTAGTAGTGAAAATATCAAATCTAAATAATATAGAAGTGTGATAAATAATGTGATAAAATATCATAATGTGTTCATAATTATTGATATATTTCATGGCATACATCATCCATAACATTATAAACATCCTCATGTAACTATAATCTAACTCTAATCAAATTCTCATCAATCTTAATAGAGAGTCATGCAAAGACATCCTGACATATTGTCTATATGGATAAAGTGGGTATGTTAAAGAAAGTTTGATGCTCATGTAGCATTTATTATAATGGGTACTCAATTAAAGGAACTAAATTTGAACTATGACTAATATCCTAATATCTATGAGATAATATAGGCTACAGAGAAGACTAAGTCTTTATTTGTGAATGAATTAGAGTGTGCTTCTGAGAAAGTGATGTCTTATGCTATGGTAAATCATGAAAGTGATTTTATAACACTCTAAATATATTTTTATAATTTGTTTTACTCTAATTCCAAACACAATAAACTTCCCCATATCTTTAGATATACTCTAGAAGTACCTTAGGAGGAGGTAATCTCTTATCGGTGGATTATACCTTCTCTAGACTAAGCATATCAATGTACTACCTAAAATTTCACTAATGAGTATATGAATTTGTGCTCATGCCATGAAAACAACAAGTGCATCTATAAGTATCTGACTATGGAATTTGATTGTCTGTAGTGGGAGTAAAACTTATGTCATGTTATTGTGCTAACAATTATTGATGGGCACAACAATCCCTTGCCTAATGATTGAAACCTTATGAAACTCACAATATGTTTCATCTATCCATCATGTAGGTAGAGTATAAATATTAAGAAAAGGTAGTATGCCTTAAAAAATAAGATTAAAACTTAAAGTATTATCAAGGATAGTTTCATCAGTTGTAAGAGATTATCTCAATTTGGGTCAACATAATATCGTTGACATCCTAGAGGGAACATGCTTGAAGGATCAGAGAATCTAGGGAATCAATATGATACCATAATGAAATGATAAATAAGTATAATCTGAAGAGGCTATATAGTGACTAAGTGAGTAGTGTATGCATGCTCCATCTTATACCTGTAATATCAAGTGAAGAAGAACTAATGCTAGGTACAATAGAAGGAGAGGAAACTACATTAATATAATTGAAATCATGTTGTAAGGAAGCATGATATCTAAGTATCTCTACATTTTTATCTTGAGAAAGGTTATATAAAAATGGATCATCTAAATATTACCCATACTCATAATTATGAGTATAATGATCAATAGTACAATCACCAATAATGTTTTTAGTTGAACAAGAATGATGAATGGAGTGTTTAGTATTTGTTAGAGTGATAGGAATTTCATCTATTTGGTTTTTAAGATACCATGGTTGTAAAAGAGGTAAATTATCAAAAATGTGGGTAGAAAGATCAGGATTTTTGATTCTCAAACTAATATCATCAATTTTATCATTGTCAAAATCAAAAAGATTAGGCAATATATTACCTGTTAGTTCAGGGTGACCATTATAACTTATAGTAGAGTTGATGAGATAATTAAAGCATTGACACTCACAAAAATTAATAGTAGGTAAAGGTTCAAGGGTAAGTACTTTGAAAACACCATATTCTTGAAATTATTCAAAATTTTAAGGATTTGTATCTCCTTGAATCTTGTAGATATCACCTATATGAGGAAATTTGACACATTAACATGCCAACAGGGCTACATCTCTCATGCGGTGTGTCCAAAGTTGATTGAGTAAAATATTATATGATAATAGGAAATTAGATATCATGACTTTGATGTGAATAATGATATGTGAATCTATGATAGGAATATAGACAAAACTTAGAAGAGGCATTTATCTTCTATCATGTCCTTGGCACATATTTTGAGTAGTTTTAAGATTACATTTAGAATACATAACTATTTTAATAAAGTCTAAAGAGGAAATAGACATATCATAATATTAATCAATAAGTGTGCATTTAAATTTGATGTCACCTATTTGGACACTAATTAACAATGGAGTATCATCTAGATGAAGCAATATTTCATCAGGAATCATTAAAGCCATAGGGAATTTGAGTTCAAGAGAATTATCTATAGTTTCATCAATGTGGATAGACATTTATTCACATTACATAATGATACTATATTTAGATCCAAAAAAAGTGGATTATTTCCATATAGGTGGACACTAATTAACAATGGAGGATCATCTAGATGAAGCAATATTTCATCAGGAATCATTAAAGCCATAGGAAATTATCACCTATTTGGACACTAATTAACAATTGAGGATCATCCAAATGAAGAAATATTTCATCAAGAATCATTAAAGCCATAGGTAATTTGAGTGTAAGAGAATTATCTATAGTTTCATCAATGTGGATAGACATTTATTCACATTACATAATGATACTATATTTAGATCCAAAAAAAGTGGATTATTTCCATATAGGTGGGGGATGATGGGTGTTCATTTTTAATAATATTTACATTAGATAGTTCTTATGATAATGAGAAGTTATCATAAGTTATAGAAAATGAATTTGATATGGGAGACAAGAGAGTTTGATTATAGGATCCCATTCATCATATCTAGTTAGAATTTTATCAAATAAAGATGCATAATGATGAAACAAATCCTTTGAAGGAGTAGCAGATGTGTGTTTAAATTGATGTTGATAACGAGTAGTTAATTGGGACTTAACTGATATGGGTTCATCAAGTGGGTTTAATTCGGTTGATTGTGATGATATTTTTGATAACATAGTTAAATCAATGCCTAGTTCTTTTGGGATTTCTAAGTGAGGTAATTTTTTTTAGAATAAATGGTTAATAGTTAAGGGCTAGAATTTGTATCAATAAAAAGTGATTTATTATCTAAATGTTTGATCTGATTGGATGAATGTGAGTTAGTATATATAGGAATAGGTTGTGTTGTTAAATTAGTTAGTTGAATCATTTTTGTGTACCCCAAATATTAAAAATGAGATGGGTAAGAATATTAAATAGTATGTAAAGTTGAGAAATTTTTGTTCTTATAAATTGGATAAGGATTGATATAAGATACTACTCTCCTCATGTTATTTAGGTTGACAACATTTTCATCATTAGTGATAGAATTGGGATCAATAGAAGTTTCAACATTATTTTTAGTAGGGGTTTGATTAGTATTAGCTTGATGATTAGGAAAAGGATCCTCATAAATAAATAAATAAGCATTAGCTTAATTAATTGCTTCATGTTTATTTTTGGTTTCATACACCTTAGCTACTACTTTATAATCTTGTTGGCACTCATGCATGAGAATTTTGTGATCAAAATTAATACCAAGAAGATATTTAAGAATAAAGGTTCTTAGTTGGTGACAAGTTTCATGAGAATTTCCCTAACTTGCATGATACCAATGAAATTTGTCTACATAATACCAATGTTTGGTAGCATGTGTAGGATTAAGATCTCATGGTGAGTGCCTAGGAAGATTATTTTGATTCTCTACTAATGAAAATAGTTTATGAACATTTACATTATTCACTTGGGAAAATGTATAACTAGGTAAAGGATTATTTAAAATTGGTTGTGAAAGAATCGCATCATTAGCACCACTTATGGTAATATCATGAATAGTGTATATGGAATCATGGGTATCTACCATACCATTGATGATACCATTTTTATTCTTAGCTTTCATAAGTATTTAAGTTTTGTTGGGAGGATGGGAAGGCTCAACTTGTCTTATGATAAAATCTTGATGTTCAGCTTGGTTGAGGATTTCTTCTAAATATTTTGGAGAAAGAGTCCTAACATGATTTCAAAATTTGGGGTGAAGAGAATTAGTGAAAAATAGAAATGATTATCTTTTGACATGCTATATTCAACTTTATTTGCTAAGTCATTCCATCATATAATGAATACTTGGGCTATTTTAGATCTTTATTGTTTACAATTGATAAAATGAGCTAAGTTATTCTTAGGAAGGTAATTACTTTATAATATTAAATTAATTAATTGGCTATCTTATAAAGTAGATATGGTCTAGGTCTTAAGTTGATTACATCAGTCTAACGCATCACCTAAATAGGTTTTAGCTAAGATCTTAGTGGTGGCTATGGTATTGAGTTTAATCAACTATTTATATAAGTTTCCAAAAGTTTTCAAATACAAAGTAGGATTAGTGGATCCATTATAAGTGGTAGTAGGAATTATGCCACCTATGTCAATATTTACAATTACAAGAACTAATGATTCATTTTTTAAATGTTTAATAACCTTATTAAAAAGTGGTGGTTGGTATATAAGGCTACCATGTGCATCTATAAGAAGGCTAGGGGGATTAATATTTTTTTCCCTATTGAGTAGATTAAGGATTTTTTTTAAAGTGTATTAATTGGTTTTGCATTTGCATCATTTGATTATCACTATTAGTTTTAAAACTAGCCATTTGGTTCAAGGCTTGTAATAAAAGTTGGTTATCATTCATAGTGGATTGACTAATAGAAGAAATATGGGATGAACTAGTGGTATGAGATGAATTAATAGTTTGGGAGGCATCATTAGTTTAAGATGCACTGGTAGTTACATTAATTTGTGTATTAATGTGGGAATTTTGGGTAGGCCCACCAAGTTTGTACTAATGGAAGATATTGTGCATGAAGAAGGAATGTAAGAGGAATACATGTTATAATAATAAGACATGGAATAAGTTTAAGGGTGGATTATCCCAAGTCTTGTAGAAAGACTAGGTGTATATGAAGGGGGACACCCAATGTGAGGTCCCATCATGAGATTATATATTATTATAGGATCCTTAACCTAATATTTAAGGTTTTCACTGATGAAAAATATCATTTAAGTAATATATTAAAGATCAATCTCATCCTCTATTGTAGATACAAAAGGAGGGTCAAACATTCCAAATGTACTTTTGGGGAAGGTAAGGTTGAATATTTGGGTCATTTGGTGTCTTATGAAGGAGTGAAAGTGGATCCTAAAAAAATCCAAGCAATGGTGGACTAGCCAATTCCTAAGACACTCAAGCAACTTTGGGGATTTTGGGGGCTTACTGGTTACTATCATAGATTTGTCAAAAATTATGGTAGCACTGTAGCCCCACTTACTTCTTTGTTAAATAAATAATACTTTTAGTGGATTGATGCAGCTACCCAGGCATTTGAATAATTTAAATTGGATATGTGCATTACTCTAGTATTGGCCACTCTTGATTTTTCTAAGACTTTTGTGGTTGAATGTGATGCATCTAGGTATGGTATGGGTTTTGTACTCATGTAAGAAGGTAGACCACTAGAATTTAAAATTTATCATTTCAAGGGTAAAAATTAGCACAAGCCCATATATGAGAAGGAAATAATGGTTATTTTACATGTAGTCAAACAATGGAGACCTTATTTTATGGGTCATCACTTTTACATAAAAACTGATCATGATAGTCTTAAATATTTTTTATAACAAAAATTGTCATCTAAAGAATAATAGAAATGGGTAACTAAGATGCTAGGCTATGATTTTGAAATAGTCTACAAAAAATTCAAATACAATGTGGTGGTAGATGCACTATCTATAAAATATGAATTAGTTGAGGCATTGCTATGTGCCAAACCATTTTATAGGTAGATTGGCTAGAGGAAGCATGATCAGAATGGAAACATGATAGTACTACTCATGATTTGATTCAAAATATTTAGGAAGGTTTAGATGTATTTGAAAAATTCACATGGAAAGGTAATTCATTATGGTACAAAAATAGATTTTACCTATGTAAGAATTTTCTTCTTAAATAAAAAATCCTTCAAGAACTTCATGCAACTCCAATTAGGGGTCTTTTAGGATTTTTGAAAACCTATCACAGGATCAAGCAAGATTTTTTTTTGGGAAGGTCTCAAGGGGGATGTCCAAAAATATATGGTTGAATGTATGATTTGTCAACAAAACAAAGGCAAAATCATCAAAACTCCAAGTCTTTTATAGCCTTTATCTATCCCTAACTAGTGTTGGGAAGAGGTATCTATGAATTTCATTACAGGGTTACCAAGACATGATGGTCAAAATGTTATCATGGTTGTTGTAGATCATCTTAGTAAGTATACTCATTTTTTTCATTATCCTATCCATTTATTTCTAGTACAATAGCTTTTTATTTTCTCAATATAGTTCAAAAATTGCATGGGACCCCTAAGAACATTGTCAATAATAGAGATCCCATTTTTACTAGTAGTTTTTTGAATGAGTTATTTACATGTTTAGGAACTCAATTGGTTCATATTTTATCCTATCATCCTCAATATAATGGATAAACTAAGGTAGTTAACAAATGTCTGGAAGGATATATCTATTGTTTTGTTTCTGATAAATAGGATAAATGGGTTCACTAGTTGCCACTTACTGAATGGTGGTATAATACTTATGTTTATAGTTCTTCCATAATGTCTCCTTTTATGGAAATATATGGATACCACCATCCATCCATCACTTCAACCTTGAATTTCCATCCTAAGGTTTATGTATTTGAATAACATATTCGCCATCAATAGGGGGTCCTTGCAAGTTTGCATGAAAATTTAGCTATGGCCCAAAATCGTGTGAAGCAACAAGCAGATCAACATAGAAGTGAGAGGCATTTTGACATTGGTGAATGGTTATTTTTTCACTTACATCCATACAAATATATGTCATAAAAGTAAAAAAAAAGGATAACAAGATATCCCCTAAGTATTATGGCCCTTATTAGATCTTGTAAAAAATTGGCAGTGTGGCCTACAAGTTAGATTTTCCTTCATCCACTCACATACATTTATTATTTCATGTATCATGCCTGAATAAATTCATTGGACACATATTTACCATCCAAATAGAATTACAAAAATTGGATGAAGAAGGTAGAGTTATTCTTGATCCTGAGGTGATTATTCAATGATGCATCAAGCAACTACATTCTAGAGCAATTACAGAATACCTGATCAAATAAAACAATCTACCATGTGAATATGCCACTTGGGAGGATGAAGAATTTCTTTAATATCATCTAGAGTTATCACAATGTTGAGGACAACATTGTTTTGAAGGGGAAGGACTTGTTATGCCCTTAACCATTAGTGTGTCTAGGGATATGTGTGGCCGACTTATAGATTACATGCCTCTTTTATTTACTTTTTATATTTATCTATGTTCTTAGATAGGTTAGCCTATGGAATAACCTTAGATAATTAGACTATATATAGGAGGTAGTGGTTAGTCTTTAATCATCATGTGAAGTATTTTGCTATTAGTGCATTTTTATTGAGGTTTCCCCCTTGAAGTGGATTTCCTATATTATCCAATATTCCATTTTGATATCAATTATCAATATGTAATATATCTTATTTTCTTATTCTATGCAATATAAAATCATTCTATGTGAATATCTAAGTAATTTCATTACAAAGATTGACCTAGATGAATTAGTATGAAAATTTGAGAATGAGGGTGTTTTCCTAGTGAGTGGATATTTTAAAAGGATAATTACTTATGTAAGTGGATAAGTTGGATTTAATTACTTGGGGAGTTGGATAAAATTGACTTGTAGTGGGTTTAGGTAATAGTATAGGGACCAATAATCTTGTGGATCACCAAAAGTATACCCACCCCTTTATCAGTGTACCATTTAAGACATGAAGTCAAAGATATTTAAAGTCAATAGGTTTTTGCAAATGATAAAGTGTTAGTAAATGATAAAATTTAAAAAAAAATTGTGTGTATACACAAAGTTTCAAATAGAATCAAGATTAGTCTGCATTGATGTGATTCATCTTCATTTGAATAGTGGGCCACATCAGAGTTTAGTGACACTCAATGTATATGGTTTAACTTTTTCAACTATAGTGAGCCACATTTTTTGGTTAGGCCCTTCAATTATTTTATAGATTACTTTACACATTTATATGAAAGTTGGAGCATACAATATTTCACTAATTTTTAAAATTAATACTTGATCACTCTCAATCTTCCATATGTTAAACATTTCTCCAAATTCCTCAATAAGTGGGAACACACTTCTCCATTTTCAAGTTACATAGTAGTTATTTACAATAGAAACTAAATATAGATTATATATCACCTTATTCTTATACATTTGGTAAATACCTATCATGGTTGTGCCCTTCAATTATAAATCCTTCCCAATGTTGAAAGGTTCATGTTCACTATCTATTTGTGTCAAATTGCATATCTCTTAGTCCAAATAGTATTATTCTAATGACCAATCCTTAAATATTGTGAAAATTTCTCCAAACTCAATCATTATCCTTCTTTACCAATTTTTGACCTATACCTATTTTTTAACTCTTCAAACACTTGTGTTCTATCCAAATGCCTATGTCAATGTAGGTGTCACTTTTCCAACTAAGTGTACAGTTCCTAAAATTCTTTTAATTTAGAAATGAAATGTATCATAAAATTCATCCTAATTTATTTATTATGAGGTATTTATAAAATGCATTTATATATATATATATATATATATATATATATATATACATTAACCCTCATTCATTTGCCACCTAGAAAATTGTAGGAACTAACAAGGAAACTTACCAAGAAGCACTCAATCAAGCATTCAAATGAGCAAACTTGCCCTATTCCTCCTTGTTTATGTATTAGTCATAAGATTAGTATCCATATAGGTCTGAATTACTAAATTAACATCCTATGAGTCATATTTTCAAAGTTACAACCTAGGTCATAGTATTAATTTGTTATCACACAATGCATCCTTATGCACACACAAGCCAAAATGTAGAGGATAAATAAATAAGTCTAAGGCCCTCTTCAAATTATTTGATATGTAAGTAATGCCTATTGATAGATTATTCCTTAGGGTATCTCTCAACCATATTCCCACTAACCCATTTTTCCCATAGTCACTCCAAGGTTGAGGAAGCAGGGGTTTTATCATTTGATGAATAGTGATAGCTTATGCATGCAATCTAAAAACATCAAAGGAAAGACAATAAGAACTAAAAATGTCTCTAATTGGTCACACCCAAATATAGACAATATTTTATATTGGACACCTGTATATAGTTCAATCACCAACGTCAACACAACTATCTAAATCTGATGTAAGTATATGAGGCCATAGAATGCAAAATTCCAAAATTTGATGACTATTTTAGGATCCTGATCTAGTCCAATTTTAGTCTATTTCATCCTATATTTGCATGTGTTTAGTAAAATATCTAAATAATCTTATTTCTAATTTATTTCAATATCTATCAATAGCTATGCTTTCTATTTTTGGCATATATTTGTATTATAACTTTAGAATATTATTTATCTAAGTTTTTTAAAAAATTGGCTAGCTATATATTTATTTATCACCCTTGTGATTATTTATTTTTATATTATTAACCCTTTATAACCCATATTATCAAATTATGGATAAACATTTGGTGAACCCATCTCTTTATGTAAACCCTAGATTATCCTAAGGTATTCATCTTCCTAAGGTTTTTCATTGTTGTATTTTTTTAGATTTACTCTATGATTTTTATGCAACCTAGGTTTCTCCATATATTATCTAATGTTTATATTAAACACTTATAGATTCTTCATTTTCCACCTAATATTTCTCAAAAAAACTAAATAACCAATCCTATACCTAATGAATATGCCACTAATTAAACTGAACCACATACTGATGAGGTTATTATAAAGGATGATTTTACTCATGAAAATAATGAATCTAATTAAAATAATGAACATGAAAAAATAAAATAAGTGAAAGTAATATCTCTTGATATGTTTCAAGAGTGTATCCAATAAAACACAAAAATATTGATGAGATCCTCACAACTATATTAAAAAATAAAAAAATAAAAATGCATAGATGATCAACTAGGTGCATCTATTGATCATGTTGTTTAACCCTAAATTAGATTGAGGAATCCAAATTAGGTGTTAATAGGGTTAGTAATATATAAATTATAATAAACTAGGGTTATAATTAGATCCATACCAATCCAATTTGGTTCTAAACTCAAAAATAAACATATACTAAATTTCTAATGTTGAGAATAGGCTAAATATAGAAATTACAACTAAGTTATGCATAAAAATGATGAAGAATTAATATACTTAGTTGTTTCTAATGTTAACATAGTATGGATTTAGAATAATTATAACCCTCTATTTTGGTCTCCTCAATCTAGAACAAGATTTTAGAATACTCATCAAATTATGGATCAAAAGCTCTCAGAGTTTTGGAAACTAATTTTATCTTGGGATAGTTGTTTCAACACTATTATTTGGGTTAGATGAAAGTGTCATTTATGGAATATCTTATAGAAAATGATGTGACCACCTGCACAATTTTGGGTTTTACTTTTCCTTTATTTTTGTGCATTTCAATATAGGTCATGGATTATCTCTCATCTTGAATCTACAAAATAGATGAAATTATGGCACTAGACACTTGTGTCAGGTTAGGACACTAATGTTAATGATAATATATGTCCTATACATTAGTGTCCAAGGATCAGGAAAGTAGGTACAAGTTCAAAACTTGTAGAAGTGGAAGATAAGTACATTTTAAGAATTTTGGGAAAGACATAAGGCTTGGGTCATCAACATAAGACTGGTCAGACTAATAAATAGGATAAGGGGTATAAGATAGAGTAAATGAAAGACTTTTGAAAGCAATTAAGGTCCAAAACTAAGAAAAATAGCCAAGTTTTTAGTTTTCCCATTGTATAAGAGTGAGGTACTATATAATACATAAATATCATCTACATTACCCCCTTTAATTTAATAATGAAAGTGTTAGTTTAAAGGATAAGAATGTGTACCTAGGTGTGTATAACACACCTTGTCTTTGTGTGTGCCCAACTTGAATGATTTATTGGTGACTGACTTGCAACCAAGAACATGTTATAGTATGTAATTAGTGCATATAATCTGGGATTGAAAGTATTTGAAACATATTGAAATTAAAAGAGCAAGGCTTATGACTAAACCTATGTTAATGTAACTACCTTGCCTATTGGAAAGTGATATGAAAATGATGTATCATTATAAGAATCTAAAATTGAGATTAATACAAACATAGATAAATCTTGAAATTACATATATCTAAGGAGATAAAGAGAGATATTGGAAGGAACATGCCCCCAACCTTAGAGCTAAGGTGAGATACCACCTGACAATTGAGATTAGATCAATCATACAACTAAATGATACTTATAATCGGGTGAGGATGGATGATACAATCAATTCTAACCGAAAAAATTGGAAATATTGAGTGATTCAATCATCTTAACCATACCAAAAATAAAATTAACTATTATAGTAGACTAGGTAAATAAATTCCATAAAAGTCCAACCAAGGTAACAATATGTAAAAGAGTTTTGGAATCTCAAACTGATTTGGATTTTTCAATATTAGGCACAAATTGCATAGAATATGCACATTAGATATATATCATGCTAAAAATATGTATAAAATTGGTACTAATGTATAGAATTATACCACAACTATGAATCTAAATCATATAATTGTATGTTTTGGCCAATTTTTAAAACCTTTGTAAGTGTGGATAACATGCTTCCAAAGCATTCCCCCACTATATATGGAGAAATATTAAAATAGATATAAGTGTTAATATGGATAGCATGTTTCCAAAACATACCCCTAGTGTAATTTATAGATGTTAAATATTGAATAATTATGGATAACATGTTTCCAAAGTATGCCCCCACTGAATCTCAAGACCATGAATGTGTGGAATACATGCCCATATGACATTACCTCATTGAATATGATAAATGATATAAGTATCAAATACTGAATGAGTGTGGAAAACATGATTCTAAAGCATGCCCCCACTAAATCTAAAAATTGTGCCAACTGTGGAATACATGCATCTATGAAATGCCCCTAATGATATTCCCCCCTTTGATGTGATTGAAAAAAAGGAACTAGTATTTACCTCACTTAAAAGGATAAGATAACTATAAAATATATGAATGTAACCATGTAGCATATATAAGTAACATGTCTAGGTAGATATAGCATTTAAGGGCATATAACCAATGTGATCACATGAAGGCCTAAGATGCATGATAAGGATCATGTAAAAATATATATATTAATAGTATAAGCTCAAAAATTAAGCAATCACACACATAAGATCACTCAAAATCAAATCAAAAGGAAATGGTCCAAGGAGACCAAAAACAATGGGCATGTTCAAATGTCACACAATTAAAGGGACATGACTTATTCAAATTTCCACAAAAGTAATGATGACATATTCAAATGTCCATACAAAAAATAATGATATATGCAAATGTCAAATAAAACATACATAGGCACAGAGGCCAAAAATAAAAGATCATATTCAAGTGCTCAAATAAGGAAGATAATAGCAAGGAAAGACATTTAGTGAAGTGCATAGATTAAAGTATAATCAACCAACATAAACATGTCATAGTATTCGATGGATCAAATGTCTTAGGAAAAAATTTCAAGTGTATAAAATATCAAGTACCCTATGTAAGATATAATTTTGGATACATGCTTTTATAAGTACATATGTAAGCTCTAATAAGATAATGAAATGTGATCATCAAACCATATAACCTATGTGTATGAATATCAAAGAAGCAAATATCCCCAATGTCTACATGACATGAGTAGAAGGAGGACCCATTATCTAAAATAAGGAATAGATCATATATTTGTGTATGTTTGTATCACACTAAAATAGAAGTGTGACACACATGTGTATATTTAGAATTATCTAAATATTCCATACATCAACATGGAAATAACACATATGTGCCAAGGAGCCAATAGAACATTTGGTGCCTAAAATATTTTTGGATTTTTATTTTTTATTTTTTATTTTTATTTTTTGGTATTTATGAATGTTTGAAAAGGAAAGATCATCCTATTATTCCATCCAATAAATGATCATAGATATATCCCCACTATGAACCTAGTGTAATATTATTGTGACATTACTGAGGAACACATATAGGTTCAATATATATCATAATAGTATTAATGATGTTCTACGTATGTAAAATAGGACACTATGGTCATGAATTATTAGTAGGATTATTTTTAACCCTAATTTGGATGTGGATCCTCTTAGGTAGATAAGGTTAATAATATATAAATAATAGAGAACAAGGGTGAATATCTTATTTATAGCAAGCCAATTAAATGATAAACTCAAATATACAAACTAAATTTATTAAACTGAGATAGAAATGACATAAAATTAGGTACTTATTTGGCTCTAATACTAATATAGATATGGTTCTAAAATAGGCTTAAAGTAGGTAGAAATATAGTTATAGAATAATTGTCAAATTTTAGATCTAGTACATATGGTTATTTGGATAGTTGTGACAACCCTAGATGGTTGTGTTGATGCTACTATCCAAGTTTGATGATAGTGTCCTATGTATAATATATGTAAAAATAGGATGCAGCCACCTAGAAACTTCTAACATTTTCTTCTCCTTCACTTTGGTGTATTTAGATCTAGGTCATGGATTATCACTCCTTATGAAATGGAAAAACCCTATATTTCCATCTCTAATGTGACCTTGGGGTAAAATGGGTTAGTGGGAACATGGTGTTGATTTATCTCACAATGACCTTATTATTAAAGGGTATTGCCTAAATAGCCAATAATCTAGAATATGGCCTCAGACTCGTGTAGTTCTCCCATATGTGTTGTCTTTCATGTGAATCATGAAATGTGTGTAAAGTAAGTACAATAGTGACCTAGATTTTAACTTGGTAAATAAGACCTTATGACTCCTCCTTTAGTACTTAAAACCTATAGATGTGATGTATTTATGATTAATGTGGAAATGTGTAAGCTTTGTTCAATTGAATGCTTGATACCGTGATTTTGATAAATACCTTGGTCTCTTTGGTCTGATTTATAGGTGAGGAATGAATGAGGGTTGGTATTTTATTAATACCAATCCTATCAAGAGATAAATTATATTAAATCACTTACACCAACCATTATAATGTGTTTTATTCACAAATTGGATGACTTTAGGGCACTAGACACTTGATTTGGGATATGACAGTAATGTTAATGCTACTCTTTATCCTAGATGTTAGTGTTTAGGGATTAGCAAAATAGCTATAGAATCATAGCTTGTAGAGCTGTAAGATAAGTGCATTTAAAAATTCTAGGCAAGATAATATGTCTATGTCATCAATATAATACTGATAAGACTAAGAGATAAGATAAATGTCACAAGATAGAGCAGATGTGAGAATTATGGAAGTAAGGCATGTGTAGAACTAAGAAGAATAACCAAGGTATAATTATTCCAAGTTTTCAAGACTAAGGTGTTATATAATCACAAATTATTATCTATAAAGTAATAAAAGTAGGTGTTCTTGTAACCCATCATTGAGATATATATGGTTTCTTTCGAATAGCTATAATAGAAACATGTGTAGGTGATCTATATATCTGAACATGGTGCATATTATATGGGGATTATATGGAATACATCATATGCCTCTAATGTAAAGTTTTCTTGTGTACTAGTTTCCTAGTAAATGGGATTACCTATAAATTACCCTTTTATAGTGAATGATCCTTAGTAGGCTTGGTAATTAATAGTGTGGGTATAAGTTTCTCTTATTCATGAGGATGTTCATATGAAATTCTATAAATTGTAACTATTTATTGGACTTAAAGTTTATATATACAACCATTCACTATATAAGGTACCGCTCAAAGTGTATGGATCCAATTGCTTCCCAATAACATATTTTTTAGGATGCATGTTGAAGGTATAAGTAAAAATATAGTAACCACATGTGCAAGACCAACCTGTAAAGTTAGGTAGGTCAATCTTTCTAAGAACCTTTTGGTAGGTCCTAGAAAATGCTCTAACTGATATAGTATAAATATGCAAATCATTATGAGTATAACCCAAGTGTGTAATTAACATCATGATACAAACATTTTTTATTGCATCATTATCAATCATAACATTATGTTTAGGGTGTTTATCAAAGTAGCTTGAATGAATAAATAATGAAGATCAAATTTAACATCCTAAATCTCAATGTTATATAAAGAAATAGGGAGTCTCTAAACCGTAAGAGGTATATGTTGTGTTTAATTATCAATAATCCCATCTAGTGGGTTCCCATATTGTGATGTAGGAGGATGTGTATTATATGTCATTTTTACTTTTGGTTCCTTCTTATAATGGTATTGTAAAGGATTATTAAATATTTTTTATGGTGAATATTAGGTTGTGAGCCTGATTCCTTTGGAGGATCCTCAAATGTAAGCTTTTGGTCATTGATGAGATCTTGGATCTTATGTTCAAAGGTAAATAACCTACTTATAGAATTCCCTAGTCCCTGATGATAATCATAATAAGAATTTACATCATATACATTTGGTATAGGTCAACTCATATCAACCTTAATAGGATGAGGGAGAGATATAAGTTTTCACTCTAGTAACTACAAGGGTAATGAAGATGGGGACTCAAGTAAATGGAATAACTATCTCCTTAGTACATTATATAATATAAGCAAATTAGGTTACTATAGAACTCTATTAACCATGGTGGTTGTTTCCTTTTTAGGCCTAGGAGGTTTTACCTTATAACTTAGTTTGATTATAAATTTGCTACTAGATATAGATGAAGTTAGTGTATTTGATACAAACCTGAGCTTATTAAATTAAATAAGTTACATTTCATGGCCCCTTAAAACATGGCATACATTGTTAAAATATTTAAAAACTTTAAAAATAATGGAATCATGTAACTAAGAAATCAAACTTTGCTTTAATATGTCTTAAAACTCCTTATCTACCATAAGATTGGTCATTTTACCTAGCATTATCTTATATCTCAAGACATATTAATTGATAGGTTCATTATTTTCTTTTTTTCATTTTGGAAATTTGAGCATAGAAAACCTTTTCATAAATTTTAATCTAAAAGTGTGATAAAAAAAATGGTATGTAAGAGGTTTGAATGGTTTCATGGATTGGATAGGTAAATCATAGAACCACCTCAAAGCATAGTCCTTGAGGCGTCTTAGAAATAATTTGGTCAAAATTTTATCATTAGATTCATAATGAAGGTATGCCACATAAAAGGATCAAAGATGTTGTTGAGGATCATCATTTCCATCATAAAATATAAACTTATGTGCAACAAATGTTTTTTTTCAAAGGGAAAAAAATAGATATCAAATGTAAGAGGTTTATGCAACACATCTTGTGAATTATTAGCATTAGAGGATATTAAATAATTTTGTTTAATGTTTGTAACCTTATCCTGTAAGGTTTTTATAACTTGAATGAGTGTTTGAACTATAAACCCATTGGTGTTTATAATAGTAAGTTGAGTTTCCACCAATGGGGATGTAAACATGGTTTGAGTAGTAATTCACATTAAAATTGGTATTTGTGTTGAAATAATTGGTAATGCCATGGTAGATGTAGCAATAGTAGTTTTAGGAAATAAAGGTTGGAAGACATAATCTATGCCTCCACTAGATATAGGTGGATTTATAGTTATGGATTCAATTATAGTACCTTCTAAGGATTCACCATCCCTAGGTGATGTAGCCTTAGTTTTATCTTCTTTACTTATTTCATCTCTTGTAATATACAAAAATGCATCCATTAAGCTCTTATTATTATTGATATAAGTAATCAATGTTTCTTTATTTTCCCTTTGGAATTAGGTTTTTACACTAAAATTTTCCATTGTTTCACAAATGAAATTTTTAAAAATTTGAAACAAAGTATAGTAATTGAGAAAAATTATAAAATTCTAATTGACCTAGGGTTTTATGTTCAAGGTTGGCTTCACCAAATGTTTAATGCTAGATTGGATTAAATAATCCTAATTAGTGTTAATAGGGTTAAGAATATATAAATTATAATACACGAGGGTGATAATAATATGTATAGTAGGCTAATTTGATGCTAAAATTAGATATAAACATACATTAAATTTATTATTCTAAGAATAGACTAAATATATAAATTACAACTAATCTACGCATGGAAATGATAAAAAAGTAATATACTTAGTTGGTTTTGATGCTAACATAGTGTTGGATATAGAATAGGTAGAAATTAGTTTAGAATAATATTATAGAACATCCATAAAATTTTGGATATGATTTTTATGGGTAATAATGTCATTTTGGGATGGTTACATCAATGCTATTATCTGGGTTTGATGCAAGTGTCCTATATAGAATACCTATTGCAAAAGGATGCAACCACATTAATGCTTTTGGGTTTGACTTTGAATTCACTTTAGTGTATTCACATCTTGGTCATGGGATATTTTCCTCATGAATTTTAAAAATATATGACTTTAGGTCACTAGAAACATGCATCATGTTAGGACTCTAACGTTGATGCTAGTGTCTATCTCAGACATTAGTTTATAGGGAGTAGGAAAGTAGTTATAAGTTCATAACTTGTAGAAATTAAATATAGTTACATTTTAAGAATTATAGATAAGATATAAGGAATGGGTCATCAACATAATATTGGTCATACTAAGAGATTTGCCAAGGGGCATAAGATATAACTGATGCGAGACTTGTGGAAATGGGAAAGGTCTAGAAATGAGAGGAATAGTCAAAGTCTGATTTTTCCAAGTGTACAAGACTAAAGTGATATATAATTCATAAATATCATCTAAACATGTTATTAAATCTATGATGCATAACCATATACCTATAACCCTCCCCTTAAACACATCATCACTTCATACTTATAATGGGGGCATGAATTATGTGTTTACACCATTGTTCCCTAAAACAAATCATATTATTGATACATCATACATGGGAAATAGTTTACCTTTAACCTAATTACCCTTTTTAATTCCTATATAAACTCAAACTATGTGTACACTTCCTTTGGTGACTTTTCAAACTTCAAACCTTAGTGATCTAAATGTAAAATATTTTTTCCAAACTATACATCTTTTTCAAGATAAGGTTACAAGTATTGAACAAAATTATATGAATATGCTTTATTTAATTGATTCAAAAGAGGTGTTTCATAACCCTCTTACTCCTAAAATATATTTTCACCCCTTTCCAACTAGTTTTTTTATATCTATTCACATTTTATAATGGCAAGGGTGATTTTGAATAACATCTTCAATCTTTATATGTGTCATGCCTTAATTATGCCTCCAATGATAAAATTTTAACTTAACTATATCCAAGAAGACTTAATGGATATTCTTTAATTTATTTATAAATCAAACAAGGAAATAATGAACCTATCAGTTAATATGTCTTGAGATACAAGACAATGCTAGCCAAAATGAAAAACCAAATGGTAGATAGTAAGCTTCAATGCATCTTAAATCAAATTTTGCTTTCCCCATTACATGAGTCCATTGCTTTCAAAAAGTTAAATTATTTTTATTACTTATGCCATATTATTTATGATTGTGAAATGGGACTTATCTCATTATACAAACTTAAGTATGTAGTAAAAACACCAACTACATCTAGTAGGAAGTTTACTATCAAACTAAATTATAAGTTGAAACCTATAAAACCTAAAAAGGAAACAAATACTATTGTTAATTTAGTGTCATAACAACCTAATTAGCTTCTCTTATCCAATGTGCCAATGATAAAATTTTCATGCTTACCCGAGTCTCTAGCTTCATTACCTTTTAAATGTTTTGGAGTGTCACCTCATATATCTCCCTCCTCCTATAGAGGTTGATATTAGTTGATATCTATGTAAAGGATATGATACAAATGATTATTATGACTATTTCTAAGGCTCTTGACATTTTATAAACATATATTTTACCTTGAATAATAATATCTAATACCTCATCTATGATCAAATAATTAAATTTGATGATCCTCCAAAAGAATCAGATTCACAACCTAGTGATCAACAGAATCAAAACATATTTAACAACCCTTTGTAAGACCATTATAATAAATCCTCTGCAAAAGAGAAAGAAGTTTAAAGGGAGTATATAATTCACATTGTCCTCCACCAATGCATTATAGATACCCATTATATTGGATTATTTTTACCTATAGAATCACATACACCTCCATGGTCTAGATACGTTTTATTACTATTGATAATCAATTACCTAGTGGATGCATGACTCAAATCATTCATTCCTTATTTAGTTTGAGCATACCTTGATCACCAGCAAATGTATCTACATAGTGATGTGATTGATAATGGTGATAGTGACAATATTTTCACCATTCCATTATATTACACTTTTGGGATATACATATGATGATTTACACCATTTGACCAAAGTTATTAGAGCACTTGATGGAAGTTCATAATAGTTCCTTGATGAAATTCACTTACCTTTATAGGTTGGCCCAACACATTTGGTCACTAAATTCTTAGTTATACCATACATGAGAGTATTTTATATGTTATTGGTATGACCTTAGATACATACACTCCACATTGTACCTTTTACAATGCATGGGTGTGTAAAATACATTCATATCAATAGGGTAATTATAGTTTTTTAGAATTTGATATGAACATCCACTTGAACAAAAGAATTTTATACCCAAGTAGTTAATTATAAAATATACTAAGGTAATCCTCTTCAAAAGCATAAGTAATAGGTAATCCCCTTTCCTAGGCAGTCAATACTTGTGAGACCAATGCATCATAGATACATAGTGTATTATATAGAATCCTCATCTTCTACTACGTAACATATTCAATTACCTAGAGCAACCAAACATTTTCCTATTTATGTTATTCCAAAGAAACCACAAATATCTCAATGATGGGTTCTACAAATCCCCATTCCTTATATTATTTCCTCATGAACATATAGTCATATTATACATATGCAGAGCATCATAGATCCTATACTGCTAGATATAACCAAATTATTTCACCATGTTCTGAGTGGGGATATACCTATGAAAATCCATTGGATGAGATTATATGATAGTATTCTTTTCAAATACTCCAAAAATACTCATATATATATATATATATATATATATATATATATATATATATATATATATATATATATATATATATACACATATACATATATATACATATATATATATACACATACATATACATATATATACATACATATATATACATACATGTATACATATGTGTGTGTATGTATACATATATATATATATATATATATATATATATATATATACATACATACATACATACATATATATATATATATATATATATATATATATACATGTGTGTGTGTGTTTGTGTGTTTTATTATCTCCTTGATGTCTATGTTTTTGGTTCCATGTTATTAGATATCATATCATTTATTTATATGTGCACACATGTTTCACACATATTTTGAGTGTGATTCAAGCATATCTAGGCACATGATAATACACATAAAGATGTTATGTCTTCCCTCTATTAATGTCATTAGTATATTTGGGGCATCTAATTATTTAATCATGATACACCTAGGTTATATTATTCTATGATCATTTTCAATTACCATGATTCAGCTTGTGTACTTATGCATGTCTCTATCCATTCTTATATCTTTCATATTTTACTAGATATTCTATGTACTTGACATTTTTTGATATCACATATATCCAAGGATAAGTATGATATGTTTATGATTCCATGAATTCCTTTTATCACTTCATTGAGTGTGTTCATTACTTCATATTGTCTTGCATTGTATTTCTTGTTCAAACATTTGAATATGCTCCATTACTTGTGGCCTCATGCCTTTATTTTCATATTTTTTCATTTAAATATGTCATTTTTTCATGTATATGGACATTTTAACATGTCATCATGTAATTTATGGACATTTTATTAAGTCATGTCCCATATATTATGAAACATTTGAACATACCCCTTGTATGAGGTCTCCTTAGACCATTGGATTTTATATTTATTTTGAATGATCTTATGTGTGTACTTGTTTACTTGTTGATATTATACTATCACTTTATAGACATTTAAATGATTTACATCATCCATATTAGGATGTGATGTGATCATGTGACTATATACCTCATTATTATATCTACCTAGACATGATACTCCTATATGTTACATGATCCATACAAAAATTATGCAATTATTTTATCCTTTTAATTAAATGTAACTACCAATTTAAAATTCCCCTCACCTCAAAATTAGGGGCATATTAGTGGGGGCATGTCATAGACGTATAGCTTCCACATTTTTCACATTTTATAATATAAGGGAATACGTTATGGAAACATGTTCTCCATGTTTACACTAGTTCTCATATTTGACAAATTTAGTGGGGAATGTCATGGGAACATGTCCTCCACACTTGAAATAATTTAAAAATTGATCAAATTTCATGGTTTTATCATTTAGTTATTCATTTGTGGTAGCATTATATACATTGCTATCATTATTATACCTAGGTTTTGGCTTGAGACATATATGAGGTGAATATGTCATGCAAAGGGAACTTTAATTTTAAAATCAAATGATTTTTCAAATTTAAAATACTACTATGGACTATTATCATAACTGGAATGGACTTTTATAGACTATTATTGATCCAAATTACTGTAATAGTTGGTTCACCTTATGTCAAGGTTGAGGTGATTAAAACACTCAATCTTACCAAGTTTATAAGTTAGAACTGATTAAAATATCTAACTTCATAATGTTTCTAGGATGGAGTTATTAAATCCCTCACTAGATATATATTATTATTTAATTAGATCACTCACACTCATTAAGTTATAAGTATGATGGGGTTGATTGAGATAAGCTCAATGGTCTTAAGGAAACTCAAATTTTCACCAAGGTTGGGGGAATTTTTTCATCCAATATCTATATGTATGTATGCACTTTTAGGTTTTTAAATTATCCTAATCTCATCTCTAAGGATTCATAATAAAACATCTCTTCAAATAAAATTGCTAAAAGGCAATATGATTGCATTAACACATAGATGTACTCCTAACCTTTTTATCTTTACTTTAAAACATTTCAAATTATTTCAATATCATATTTCATACAGTTACAATATATTATAACATGCTCTTCATTATAATTTATTCACCAACAAATCACTTAATTTAGGCTCACATAAATACAAGTTGTGTTATATACAACCATGTCATGCATTTAGTTTCCTTTAAACTAGAAATTTCATTAAGGGGGAGGAATGTAGATTCCAAATCTTAATTACATATCATCATCCTTATTTTAAATTTGTAAAATACCTACCATAGTTGTACCCTTCATCTCTAAGACATTTTCATTGTCGAAAGGCTCACATTCCCTATCTCTTCATACCAAATCCCTTATCTCTTATTCAAACCACTACTATTTTAATGATCATGACTTATATACTATGAAAAATTATATATAATTGATCATTATCCTCTTATATAATTATTTAACACATATCTATTTCATATCTCCCAAAATAATTACCTCTACACATGATTTGAAGACATCAAAGGAAAGGTGATAGAAAACCCAAAAAGATCTAGTTGGTCACACCTAGATCCAGTTTGTATTTTGTACATGACACATGTGTCTAGTTCAAACACTAGAATTAATGTAACTTTCAAATTTGACACCAACATATGAGGCTCTAGAATGTAAATTTCTAAAATCTAACAACTATTCTAAGATCCTGATCCAGTCCAATTCTAGCACGTTCTAATCCATGTTTGCATGCACATAATAAATAATATAAGTAACCTTGTTTCTACTTTATTACATTATCAATCAATATTTATACTTTCTATTTTTGGCATATCTTAGTACTATAAATTTATAACATTATTTATCTAATTTTGTAAATCAATTAGCCTACTATAGATCTATTTATTACCCTTATGCTTATTCATTTATATATTATTAACCCTTGATAACCATTTTTATCATATTAGGGTTAAAAATGTGCCTACTCTTTTAGGTGATTACTTTCCTTTTTATCTTCTCAAATTTAAAATTTTGAGTTTCATATTTTCAATATTTTTAAATATGGGTAGTAATTACTTTCAGTGGCATTGTTGTAGATTTTGTATTCAGTCACCTTGCAAAATCAAGATTCACATCAAAAGATAGTTTCTATAGATAATTAGGTTTGTATTTACTTTTATTTAGTAATTTAAATTTATTTCATCACTAAAATGAAGTGGGTGTAAATGTATACAATCAAATTTAATCATTAAGTGTTTGACAATGTTTAAACTTGACATCCTTACCCTACTTGGTCTATTCACCATTCTGTTAACTTGAAATCTCTAAAGGAGCATTCATATTCCATTAACTACCTTTCAATTAATGGAAACACTATTCTAGAGTCCATAGTCTACTTCCATACTCTTGACATCCAGATACTAGTAATCATTGTCCTTCTGGGACAAGACCACACTAGGTAGATAGGGTTACAATTTAACCTCATCCACTAGTGTGGTCTTGTCCCCCACACTCCAGTAGTAAATTTTTAATTTTGATACATTTATTATTATTATACATATGATTTTAACAAGGTTAATTTTAAAAAAAATAATAATCAAATATTCCTCTATATAATCACACCAAGGCCTCTCTAAACACATCTAAAAATCACTTGGAAATTCTACTATACACTAAACAAAAGAATACTATTCTTTCCAATTCTACTTTTATTTTATTATAATATTCATATGATGTTTACCTCTAAAATATGTATTGGGGTTACCTAGAATATGAAAGGGGCATATAGAAATGAAATGGCCTAAGGGTGATAATCAGATCTATAGTAGGATAATTAGATGTTAAACTTAGCTATAAGAATACACTAAATTTATAATGTTGAGATAGTCTAAACATGAAAAGTAAAATTATGATATATATATATATATATATAACTAAGAAGTGAATTATTTATCTTTTTATGATAATAATTTAGTTTTATATTTATAATATATGGGAAGAGGTTGGAGGAAGATTCTAGAATAATCATCAGATTCTAACTCTAATGCTTTTGGGTCTCTATATAGTAATGTCAGCCTGGGATGGTTGCATTGATGTTACTATATAATTTTAATGTTAGTTTAATATATATAATATCTACTAAAATAAGATGTGACCACTTAGATGCTTTTGGGTTTTAATTTACCTTCAGTTTAGTGCATTCAAATCTAGGTCATGGACTATCACTCCTTGTGAAATGGCAAAAACCTAACTTTTTCATCATTAATGTGACCTTAGGGATAAATGGGTTAGTAGGAACATGGTATAGAGATGACCCCAATTACCCCACTATTAAAGGACATTACTTTTATATCCAATACTCTAGAAGAGGGCCTTATAATCATGTATTTCTCCACTATGTGTTGGATTGTGTGTGAATCATATAATGTGTGCAAAGTAAATACAATAGTGACATACATTGTAACTTCACAAATTTGGATCTTAGGCTACTCCTTTATTACTTTATACCTATATATATGTAGTCCCTATGAATAGTATGAAAATAGGAATAAATAGGAATGTTTTATTTAATTGAATGTTCTTTGATATTTTACTAGGTGTTTCATAGGTGAGGAATGAATGAGGGTTAATATTGTATTTATATCAATCCCTTTGGAGTAATAACTTGAATTAAATCACTTAGGATGACCATTATGATAAATTTCATTTAAAATGTAGATGACTCTAAGGAACTTGACACTTACATCGGGACAAGATAGTAACATCGATGTTATGGTCTACCCTAGAAATTAGTGTCTAGGGAACAAGAGATTAGGTATAGGTTTATAAATTTTAGAGATTGAAGATAAGTACAATTTAATAATTTTAAACAAGTTATAAGACCTAGGTCATTAATATAATATTTCTTGGATGAAGACATATATGCCAAGGGGCACAAATATATAGTAGATATGAGACTTGTGGAAGCATGAAAGGTAAATAATTGAGAGGAACAACCAAGGTGTAAATTTTAAAAGTTTAAAATATTGAGGTGCTATATAATCACAAAATATAATCTATGTTTTCTTTTTTTAATCTAGTAATGAAATTACTTGTTTGAATGAAAGGAATACATACATGGGTGAGTATGTACACCTTATCTTTGTCTATACCAAACTTGAGTGTGTTATTGGGGTTATACCTAAAACCAATAGCATGTTATAGTATAAAATTATTGCATATGATCTAGGTTAAAATTACCTCAAATATATTTAAATTGAAAGAGCAAGTTTTAGGAGTACACTTGTGTGTTGATGTAACTGCCTTGCCTATTGACAAGTTTTTAAAAAAAAGATATATCACTGTAAGGCTCTGAAACTAAGAGTAGGATAAATATAGATAAATTTTTTAAAGTGAGTATATCTAATAATAAATAGAGAGACAGAGAGATTAGAAGACACATGCCACAAACATTTCGATAAAAGTGAGTTGTCATCTGGTAGTTTAGATTAACTAAATTGTGAAACATAATGATACTTATAACCTGGTGAGGTTGGATGATTAATTATAATATAAAATGTTTTAAATATTAATTTATTTTATCACCTCAACCATACCAAAAAATTTAACCAACTATTACAGTAGATTGGCTCAATAAAAGTCTATAAGGTATCAATATGAAAAAATTTATGATATGGTAACAATCCATAAAAGAGTTTTGGAATCTAAAACTATTTTTTATTTTGTAATATTAATCACATTTTGTATATCACATGTACCTTATAAATCTATCATGTTGAAAAAGTGTGTAATAATATCACCAGTGTATAGAATTTTTCAAGTATAAATTTGAATCATATAATTATATGCTTGGCCAATTAAGATAATTATGTAAATGTGGAAGACATGCTTCTAAATCATGCCCCTAATATATATGAATAAATTTGAAAACTAATATAATAACCAATGTGGAGGACATGTTTCCAAAACATGCCCTTAGAAACAAGAAGCTCTAATATAGAATATAGAGAGAAGGGGGCTCCCCCACAGTATAGAGCTCTATTCTATAATGGATAGGATGTCACCCCATATCATATATAAATTATATTATAGAGAGGTAGTAGGGGGTGTCTCCTCCATTATGGGTAAATGATATACCCAACTCTATAAAGCTTTATCCAGTATTAGTGGGGGCATTAAGACCAAATATTTCTAGTAGTGTCAATCTAGAGATGTTAAATATTGAATAGGTGTGGATAACATGATTTTAAATCATTCCCACACTAAAATTGAAAACTAATATAAGAACCACATAATAAATTACTATGGATAACATGATTTCCAAACATGCCACCATTGAATCTAAAAATCTAAATGTTTATAATCCATTTCATCATGGCATGCTCCCACTAAATCTAAAAACTATTGTAATTACCATATAATGTGTGAGTGTGGATAAGATGCTTCCAAAAAAAACCCCCACTATAATATAAAAATTGTGAAAAATGTGGAATCCATGTCACCATGAGATGCCCCAACTAATATGTCCCCTCATTTTGAGGTGAGGTAAAATTAGTTCATTATATTTGTCTCACCTCAAAAGGGTAAGACAAATATAAATATGTGAATGTAATAATGTAGCATATAAAATCAAAAATGTCTAGGTATATGTAACATTGAAGTTCATAGAGCCAATGTGACCAGATGTAAGCCTAAGATGCATGATAAATGTCATGGAAATATATAGATAGTATAAATACAAGATCAACAATAAAATAAGCATACACACAATAACACTTAAAATAAAGTAAAAAGGCTAATGGTTTAAGGACACTGCAAACAAGGGGAATGTTTAAATGTCATGAAATTGAATGGGCATGACTTAGTCGAATATCCACAAAGGTAAGTAATGACATACTAAAATGTCCATAAAATACAATGACATATTCAAATGTCCATGAGATCAAACATAGGCACAAAGGCTGCATATAATGTAGCATATTCAAATTCTTTAAAAAAAAAGCAAAAGCAAGGCAAAACACCTAAGGAAGTGTGTAAAGGAAAATCATAAAAAACCAATATAAACATGTCATAGTGGCCCATGGATCAAATTTGTTAGAAAAAAATGTCAATTACATAACATATCAAGTATCATTTGTAATGTATAATCATGGATAATACTCATGTGTAAGTACATATGTAATCTCAAACATGATAGTGTAGAGTGAACATGATAACCCATGCATATCAAGATTGTAGAAGATGGATGCCCCCAATATCTTGACGATGTGAGTAGAGGTAAGTCCCAACACCTATAAGTGTATCATGTATCTTTTTATACATGTGTATGTGTATGGAAGATTAGATGATATGTTATTCCTCAACATGGAGCCAATAGAATGTGTAGGTGGCTAAAGTTTTTTTGAATTTTTGAAAGTTTTTAAAGGTATTTTTTAAGAGATAAGATCATCCTATGATCTCATCTAATGGATGATCATACATATCTCCTTACTCAAAACTTGGTGCAAGAAATTTGTGGTACTAAAAATGAACATATATAGGTGTAATATATGTCACTATAGTATATGTGATGCTCGAAGTATATATACTAGGACTCTAAGGTTGTGAAGTACCAATAAAAGGAATAGTGGTTTATGGAACCCATCTTTATGTACTTCACATTTTTTTTGGAATAGTAATATAGGAACATGTTTGGGTGCTTTGGATATCTGAATATGGTGTATATAAGATGAGGATTCCATGGAACCCACTGTCTGTCTCTAATGTAAAGGTATCTCAATTATTAGCCACCTAATATAGCGGATTACTTGTTTATTACCCTTTTTTGTGTATTATCCTTAACATCATTGATAATTAACTACCTAGGTATGAATTTTTTTTGTTCACTAGGATGTTCACATGTTATATCATAAACTATAGTTACTTGATTTTCATAAATGTGCTTAACACACTCGTGCATTGTATAAGATACTAATAAAAGATTATGTGTCTAAGGGAATCCTAAAAACATGTCAAACACACATGTAAAAGGTATAACTAAGAAATTACTAACTACATGTGTGGTATTAACTTGTAAAGGTAGATCAAACTCACCAAGAACCTTCTTGGAGGTCCCATCAAATTCTCTAATTGATCTAGTAAAGGGGTGTAAATCATGATGAGTATAACCCAAATTCCACAGAAAAAATATTTTCACTTGCACCATTATCAATCATAAAACTATATATATGGTGTTTATAAAGGTATGGTTTAATTAATAGAGAATGAATATTATATTTATAATCCTTAATTGTACTATCATCAAAGGAAATAGTAGGTTTTAAACCATAGGAGGCATATGTCTTGTGTAAGTAACAATGACCCCATCTATTGGGTGTCCATAATATGATGGAGGAGGATGTGTACTATATTCCATTTGAAATCATGTTTCCTTCTTGGAATGGTCTTGCAAAGGATTATTAAATAATTTTTATTTATATGATCACTAGGTTGTAAACCTGACTCCTTTAACAGATCATCAAATGTAATTTGTTCATCATCGATGAGGTATTAGATCTTATGATTCAAGGTAGAAAATTTATTCATATAATGTATATGGACTTGGTGATAGTAATAATAAGAATTTTCATCATATCCAAGTTTGGGTAGAGGACTAGTTACATCAACCTCTATAGGAGGGAGAGATATAAGATGACACTCTATAAACCATATGATTAATGAAGTAGGAGGCTCAAGTAAATATGTAAATTGTCTCCTTGGTGTATTATATAGGACAAGATAATTAGGATATTATTCAAATATGTTAACCTTGGTGGTTGTTTCCTTTCTAGGATTAGGCAGTTTTACCTTATAACTTAGTTTAATTGGAAACTTTTTACTAATGTAGCTAGTGTGTTTGATACATACTTTATATTTTTAAATGACATAAGCTTCATTTCATGGTCCATTACAACATGGAATAAATCATTGAAAGATTGAAATTTTTTTGAAAACAATGGACTCATGTAAAAGAGCAATAAAAAATTTTATGAGTATGTCTTTTAATTATTTGCCTATCATAAGATTGGTCATTTTGTTTAGCATTATCTAATCTCAAGACATATTCATTGAATTATTCATTAGTTCCTTGTTTGATATTTGTAATGAAAATAGGAAACCTATTTAGTAATGTTAATATAAAAGTATGACAAAAAAAGATCTGCAAGAGGTTCAAAATATTTTATAATTGGAAACCACTGCAAAGAATAGTCCTTAAGACTCCTTGGAAATAGTTTGTTTAAAAATTTATAATTTGAAGCATAATAAAGGCATACCATAGAGAAGGTTTGAATATGTTGTTTAGGGATCACCCTTTCCATCATAAAATCTGAACTTAGGTGCAACAAGTCCAATTGGGAAACAGTGAAAAGAGATCTCAAGTAAAATAGGGCTATGAAACACATCTTGTGAATTTATAGCAAATGAATACTATGAATTATTTTGTTCAATGTTTTTAACCATATTATAAAATATATTTATGACTTGGAGAATTTATTGAATGATAGGACTAATGGGATTTTGATTATCAATTCGAATAGTCACCAAAGGGGCTAGAAACATGTTTTAAGTAGTAATAGGCATTGAAATTGATATTTGTGTTGAAACAACAAGTAAGTTCACAATAGATGTATCAATATTAGTTTCAAGGTACAAAGATTAGAACACATAGTCTATGCCCCCATTATATGTATTAAGTTGTAGTGTGTTCTATGGGAGGGATGTATCCACTAAAGTTTTTACATTTTTAGCTTCAAGTATACTTTTTAATATTTTATTAAAATCTTTAGGGTTTTGTTGAATAAACTCATGAAACATTACAATTGATATTAACTTGATCATTGTCTACATGTTCATTGTCATTTGTTTCCATATTTTCATTATCGTAATCTTCTTCTATGATAACCCAATCAGGATTTTTTTCATTGTCAACATAGGTATCATCATAATCCAAGGTATAAGATCCCTTATTAGTTTGAGACATCTTGGTAGGGTAGAAGGGAACCTCAATATTTTCAATAGACACACCCCCCAATATAGGTTTATGCCTAGGTCACATGCAAAATAGTAATAAAATAAAATGAAAAAGTAAATCAATCTAAAACATTAACTATTTTAAAATCCTAGGAATCATAAAAAAATACATTCACTCAGATAGGGTTCACCAAATATTTTACCATAATTTGGATAATGCATTATCCTACTTTGGTACATAAGTTAAGGGTATATAAATGATATGGAAAAAGGGTGAATATGACATCTACATCACAATAATTAATGTGCTAAACTTGAATGTACCATATGTTAAATTCATAAAGTTGAGATAGGTTATTAGTGGAAACTAAAGCTATGATATATATATATATATATATATATATATATATATGACATAAAATAAGGTACTTAGTTATTTTTTATGTTGATATCATGTTGGATATGGTATAGGTGTGAATCAGGAAAGAGTATGGTTCTATATCAATCATCAAATTTTAGATTAGGTGTCTCTAACTCTCTGAACACTTTCATTAGCCTAGGACAGTTGCATTGATGTTAGTGGCTAGGTTTGATACTAGTGTCATTTACAAAATATGCACTCAAATAGGATGTGACCACCTAGATTATTATGTGTTTGGATTAACTTTCACTCTAGTACATTTGGGTATGGGTCATGGACTATCACTCCTAGTGATATGTAAAAAACCCTAACATTGCATCTTCAATGTGATCTTGGGAAAAAATGGGTTAGTGGCACATAGTGTTGAACTAACCTGCAATGACCCCATTATAAAATTACAACTAGCTACATATCCAATACTCTAAAAGAGGCCCTTATAATCATTAAGTTATCCCCTACATGTTGGTTTGTGTGTGAATCATATAATGTGTAAAATAAGTAATATAGTGACCTAGCTTTTAACATGGAAAATATGACATTATGACTACTCCTTTAGAACTTTAGACCTATATATGTGTGTTGAGGTCAACATACCCTCATTTCTAAAAAATGGGGACCCATGTGCCAAATTGTGTAAATTTTTACCTTGAGATTGAAGATTCACTTGATCAGACTGTCATTAGCATCATTTCACATTATTTTTTGATTAAAGATCATCCACACTTGGTTTAGCTAGCATATTTTTTCATTGTTCATGTTTTCCCTTATCTAAAGTGCTAACATTAGATCTTTATGTTTTAGGTTGAAAGTCTAATAAAGTCTACTTGGAATGAATAATGTTTGGGTTTCATGATTTTAATGTTAACTTGATTCTTTACTAACCTTTGGTTTGTTAGATTTATATTTGAATAGTTAAACCCTTAATCTAAGTTTACTTGATTTTAATTTGGTGGGAACTATTTATGTGAGAACATTTTAAATAATGTTATGGGATTAGTTTATTTTTATTTTTAAGTATTAGTCATGTTTTCAAACATGACCAAACCTTACTATAGCAACCATGCTTAGTACATTTTATGCCCTAAGACCCCTTTCAAACCTTTCTATTATTCATGTGGTCTAATCAAAATGTAAAGTCCTTTTGTCATGTTTCTCACTATCAAGTTTTATAGTTTGGATACTTTGTCCAAGTACTTTTAGGATTTTATTTAAGAATTCTTTTGGGAATTATGCAATTGGTTTATGTCAAAAGTATTCCTTCAGACTTATCTATGTTAAGATAATTGTTTCAAACATTTTATCTAAAATAATTTCCCCATTGACTTATTCTATCAAGCATTTTCTTGATATAATTGCCCTTTGGCATCTTTACACTTACCCTTCATCATATTTGTTTCAGATTTATTGTTTTTTGAAATGATCCTTCAGATTTTTGTAAGTGACCCTTCAAGATTTTTATTTTGGACATTTTATCTAATGCAAAAATCACAAAACATATTTCCCACATCAATTTTACCAAAACCTACCTTTCAACATTTTTGAAAGTACTCTTCAAAAGTTTTCTTAAAAACACCTTATATTCAAACTTATCTTTTGGGTTTTTTGTCAAGGCTTCTTTCCCAATTGAATTACCCTTCAAGATTCTACAAATTTAACTTTATCTTAATATAATTATCCTTTAGAATTTTGTTTAGGCCAATTATTCTTTGTGATTTTTGAAAGTACCCTTCAGCGTATTTGAAAATAACCTTTGGGATTTTTGTGAAGCACACATACCCTTCAAATTTTAGAAATGCCCTTTGGCTTCTTTGAAATGATCCTTTAGATTTTTTAATATGCCCTTCAAGATTTTTGTAAGGGGCAATTTGTCCTCCATACATACCCTTAAATATTTTTTTAATGGGTACCTTATATTCAAACACACCCTTTGGGATTTTGGTAAGGGGTAATTTATCTTCCAGACATACCCTTTAGGGTTTTCTAAAAGGACCCTTGGGACTTTTATCATCAGATATTTTGTCTGACACAAAAGGCTTAAAACAATTCATGACTACCAAGTCCCTTTGAATTACTGAGGTCACTTTAATATGTCTTGAACCTTATCTTAAGACTTTAACTTAAGTTTATATTACTTCCAAACCTGATTTAAACATTGTGCATCTCTACAAGATCTATGATCGACATTTGCTTGGATAGAATTGATCAAATGATGTGAAACTACCAAGTGGCATATGCATGATGAAGAGCAAACCAAAAAATTACATGTGGCATACATAAAAAATAATCCCAAGTATGTACTTAAAATTTATAGTCACACACCTATCAAAGATGTTCATATAGACATCAAATGATGATCATGTGAATGCCAAATTTAAGATAGAAAAAATATCGAGGATGTTCTTAAAACTAATTGTCATGTGTCTATTAAATATGTTCACATGGAAATCAAATAAAAGTTATGTAGATGTAAAATTTAAGATAGTAAACAATCCTAGGGATGTGCTTAAAATTAATAGTTGCATGCCCATCAAATACATTCATGTGGACATCAAATAACAGTCATGTGGGCATCAAATATAAGATAGCAAATAGATCTAATGGTGCACAATAGATGTATAATTTTTAATATAAATTAGAATAAATTTAGTAATAACACATGTCATAACTATGTAGAACATAGTTGAGATAGTGAATGGTGTTTAAATCCTAGGATTGATATCAATAGCTTTCATCAATTCATTCAAGGCTACTCTGATGGTGTGAGATGAAGGGAGGATTTTTAAAATGAAATGTTCATTATGTAAACATTGATGATTAATTTTATTGTAAAAGTGACATAAGAGTATCACACAAGTGCTAGGATGCCACATAAGTAGAAAAGTAATACGAACTAAATATCTAATGGACCACTAGTGAGTAAATTATCTATAAACTAGTCTACTAGAAAGAAAAGGTCATTCATTATATAATGCAACAAAGAGGACACATGTCCCATACACTTGTACAAATGTAATTGGATGAGACTAACCAGCATATCACCTTGATCTAATATAAAAGGGCTATTACCCATTCTCAAAAGGAGGGAGTTCTCATAACCATATTACTTTGTAAAATTTGAAAAATGAATACAAACAAAGAATTCTAAAAAATCTATCCATATTTTATTGTGTAAAGTGTTATGTGGTTTCTGTCTCAATTTTTTTTTCACTTTCAGATTTAAATTATTCCTATGGATTCTAGATGTGTAACTTGAATGTAGAATTGCTAATTTATGCCAATGATAGATTAGTTGAAAGTTATTAGGTGTATTCATAGAAAATGTGAAAATTGGTAACTTGAGCATGGTTAATGACACCCAACCCTTAGATCCCTCTTGCTTTCTCTCATGACCCTTATAAGCATATTTTCACTAATTCCCAATCATTTGTAGCCTTCTAAACTTTATCCTAGCTAACCCAAACCCCTCTTTCCATGACAAATCAATCCCCCCACCTCTTATCTACTCAAGATAATAGCACTGCTATATGACTATAACATCGATGCCACTCTTGTCTACCTTTGATGCTATTGTCCAAGTCCATTTTTGGCCCCAATGGTCAATTTATTTAGGTTTCCCATCCTTCTCCTTATCATCCTAATACAAATACATTAAACCCATGACCAATAGATCACTATAAAATCCCATTCAAATATAATTTGGAAAGGGGTTGGCTAACATCATTAAACAAGCAAGAATACAAGTAAGACTACTCAAGTAACCTTCCTTATTCTCTATATACAACTAGCCAACACACTTACAAGCTCATCTAAATCCTTACACCAGTCCCTAGCCACCTTAAACACATCTAGTTTATCATTCCACATATTCATATACATAATTTCACAAAGCATATCAAATGGGATAACTATATATGGCTTGATCCCTCTTCAGAGTATTGGTATGTAGGTATCATGCCGACACACGTGGTGTGAAGCATGTCCAATGCATATTACACACATTAACCCCCAACCTTGATTAAAATTGGTCAAATTATAATGGAAGATAGAATTTTTATAAATAATCTACTCTATAGAGATCTATACAAACTTATAACTAGTAAAACTTCACAAATAAGGTCACATAGACATAGTGAATAAAACCCAGAAAGATCAGATCCTTAAGACAACAATGGTATAGATGGACTATAGCATTGATGCCACTGCTATCTAGTTTTGGTGCCCATATTAAATCACAAAATTAATTCCATATCTTAGTTTATGATAGTGTCTCAGTATTTCATAGTGAATTTTAGCCTCTATCTTAGTTGGATCAATCAGTTTCCAACTAGGTTTTATTTTCTTATCCTTATTAATATTTTTAGAAAAGTTCAAATTGCAATTAATTTACACAAATCAGTAGCTTAATTACTATATATTTATTTACTAATTTTACTACTCATACCCTTTAATGAAATTAAGAATAATACCCCAATATTCCTAAAATTATTAAATCATTGGTGAAGTTGACTTACTTCATTTGCATATAAAAACCCTAGAAACCTTAAGTTCAATTTCCTACTAATTTTTCCTATGTTTTTTTAATTTTTTACCTACATATTTAAATTATAAATTAGCATTAAATTTTAAAATTGCATAGTAATTTGAAAATAATTTTCTGTGAAACCCTAGTTGCTCATACTAGGTCCTAGTATTTTTCCAATAATTTTCCAATCATTTTTTGAATTTTTACTAGCATATTTAAATCATAAAATCCATTAAAATTTCAAAATTTAATAGTAATTTTTAAAAACATTTATTTTTCAAAACCTTAGTAACATCTACTAGTTCTCATTAAATCACTAATTTTCCAATAATTTTTTGATTTTTTACTTGCTTATATCACTCAAAAATTCACTTTAAATTTCAAAATTTCATAGTAAATCTCAAATTAATCATATTTAAAACCCTAGATACATATACCAAGTCCCACTACTTATTTGAGGTATCACCTTACATCTTTAATAAAATTGCAAAAATGGATCTCACTTATTTACAAATATTTCTTGCATTTTTGGCAAATAATAAGGAGACCATACTTGGTCCTATCATGTACCTGAATGATGAAATCTATCATATGTTAGTAAAAATCTTCATTCTTTCCCTTTCATGATTAATTTTCATAATAAGAGATGATATTACAAAATTTATTATTAAAATTCAATAAGATTCTAATAATTCTTTTACATTCTCTCTCATGCAGGATAATTTTCAACTCTATTTTTGCTAAACATATTAGACATATCAATACACATGTAAAAGATTTTAATGAATTAGTGCACCATTACATGTTATATACCCTTTGATTTATATCTCTCATATAGAAAAAAATTCAAGTTCATCTTGCTAAACATATTAAACATATTATAACACATGTAAAAGTTTTTTATGCATTAGTGCATCATTATATGCTCTCTATCCCTTGCATGTTATCTCTCATTTAGAATGCTCTTTTTAAGTATATTTTTATACAACTTATAACTCTAATTTCTTGAATTTAATTCCATATACATGGTTTTTACCTATATGTATCTACCTCCTTGGCTACTTTTGTTTCAATGTCATATCTTATGTAGAGGAAAGAAATTCCTTATGCTCCTCTCCCCCAAGAGGGTGATAGCTACTTTCCATCTAACCAGGTCCATTATATCACCCCTCCAAATGGTGAGGTATCCTATACTATTGTTCCTGAAGCATACACTCAACCCATAGCCTCTTCAAACCATCTTTAACATATATGCTTACATATTTAATCGAAAGTAACTAGGGTTTGACTTGTATGACTCTAAGGAATCAAATCACCAATATGAGAAAATTATTTTCAGATCTACGGATGTAGAATCAGCTATTAGATTTTTAAGATCACAACATTGGAAAATTAGATTATAATACAAAAGCCTCAAAGGCAGTCTAGTGTCAATCATGTATATGCAACTTCACCTAGTCAATCGGTTGCAAAAAGTATTATATATCAAAACATGAAATCACAACAAATTAAATATATAACTAGTGATTCAAAAATCATTCAAATATAAAATAAGATTTCAAGTGAGGTACTAATGGAAATGATTCAATCTAAGTTGATCAAACTACCTCTTCTCCATCCAGTGAGAAGATCTAGATATTATTTTGAATATCATAAAATGTATGAAAATCATACAGATTCATGTTTGGAATTGAAAAAATATATAAAATAGATAATTTCTAATGATGACCCTATACAAGGTAAATCAGTCAAACAATCCACAATGATAGGAATCACAAAGGGTCAAATTTAGAAATAGTAAAAAAGTGGTTACCAAAGCATAACTTAGAATAATAGAAGGACCAAAAATCAAAATCAAAGCAACAAAAAGTATCACAAACATAGGTAAACCATGGAAAAGATGAAAATATACCTCTCCAAATTGAGGCTTAAATTTAAAAGTAGTATGGATTTGGTCAAAAATATCTGCAATAATTTGATTATCAAGGTCAAGGGTTAGGCAAGTAGACTCAAGGCATCACTACTCCTATTCTAACAATTGTTAATGTTTGTCACCAAGGTTTAAGATCTATTAAAAATACTAAAGCAAATCATTCATAGACACAATTTATCAAATGAAAATATTTAGATACAACAAAAGTCAATAATAGCATTCCATTGGTTGAAAATCAAGAAGATAATGATGAGTGGAATAATATAGGTTATTATGATTTCTAAGATACCAATAATGAATCCAAATATTTAGAATCATATTTTTAGATATTCCCTTGTGCTTCATAATCATTCATAATACCTTTTTTTTATACAAGATACCATGATAGGGAGTCTCCCATGAGACTCATCAGTTAGTATCATCTCTCCTTAGCCTCACTTGTACATAGTTTTTTTTGCTTACACATGTATAGTTTCTTATACTTGATTGTACATAGTTTATATCAAAATAAAAAAATATTCAAATATGTCAAAAAACCAAAAACATTTCAATTTTATGCATCAATCATGTTTTACACTTCTACTATCATTCTAGACTTACATTTGTTATTTTATGTTATTATTTGTCTATTTATATACATTACCATGATTCACTTAATCTTATTTGAGTGTGTATAGTGACATCCAAATCCTTAATTTCTTCACTCTACCCATTGATGGGGCATCCTACTTATACATTCAATACATACTTAGATAAGTTTTCCCACTAGTGGTATATTCTACATGACTACACCATTCAGGTTATGTCATTACTATACCACACGCTCTAGTTATCATGATGATGTACATTATTTACTATCTTACATAGATTACTCTATCAACATTCTACTAGTATATAGCACTTATGTATATCTTATAATATACCTAGTCTTGTACTAACATGTCTTGCATACCTTCATATTCTTGCTTTGATTAGTTAGATCATGATTGTATTTCCAGTTCTTCCATGATTTATTTTCTTGCTTAGAATTAGTTTGATGTGATTACATTTTCTTGTTCCTATTTGTCTCTTATATGTTCCTTAGGATATTTACCAATGTCCTTCATTTATATTCATGTGTGTGCCTTTGGACATTTTCCAATGTCCCTTTTTCATACTATTATATGTGTTTATTTCAATTATATGTGTATGCAAAATTTAAACATACCTTGTATGCTTTATTTCTAGATTGAGTGACATCTGCCCATGTCCCTTGTTTTCTTGGCCCCTTGGCCACCCTTGTATGCTTATTTATTCTTGCCTTGTGTGTTTGTTGGGTGTTTATTTCTCATTATTTTCAATGCCATGATCTAGATCATGTATTTATCTTGCTTTCTTGGATGCCATGATGGACATCATGTTCCATCCCTCTAAATAAAAACTAACTAGACTTTCATTTCTTGTTTAGTACATTGCACATGTTATTATATTATCATATCCATCTAGGCATACCCTTGTTTATCTAAAAATCTCTCAATACAAATCATGTTATATCTTGTTGATTAGCATTGCTATATAATGTATCTTTGGAGAATAACACACTTGTAGGGTTATTTCTTCTAAGGGTAGTCATATAGGTTCTTCATTCCTACCCTTAGAAGAGGGGGTAATAAATAAGGGTTTTGTCTTAGAGATCATAGCTCCTAATGGTCAAAACAATAGTTTTTAAAACACCCTGAACAATAATCAAACATCAAACCAGTCAGAATAGACTAGGTAGATGTTCAAGAATCCATAACAATTACTAGATTTGGCTCTGGACAATAATGGCCAACTTGGACAATAGCATCATTTCCACTAGTGTCCAATTTTAATGCTCTTATCCAAATAGAAAAAACTAGATTTTCTATAAGTACGTAGAAAAGTAGGTTTAGTTATAGTTTTGCATAGCCAAAATAATTTAGAATCAATAATTTTTGGTACACTTTCACTCAGAGAATCTAGATATAAGGGGCATCATGCACAACCTGATGAATCTCACTTTTATTTTTAGATATGACAATTGATATGATTTCTAGATCAAAATCCATGTTTCAAACACCAATGATTGGGAGTAATGTGTGTATCACATTTGTTTATTTTATTTTTGAGTTTAGTATTACCTAGGCATTCTCAGTAGTTGCATGACTTATTCCATCTATAGGTGGTTGGAATCATTTTAGAATAGATTTCATAAAAGCCTAGATTCCTCATTTTTTGATTACCCAAGTTCCTTAGTGGCTTTTATACAAGCCTAGTGTACCAATTTAGAGTGGATTTCACACAAGCCTAATCTCCATCTTTTAGAGTGGCTAAGAGTGGCCTAGTTTCTAATATACATTTGGATATCCATGCCAACATTGTCAGATCATAGTATATTCATAGGCTTTAGGATCTATCTCATATGACATACATTTCATACTAGTATCAATTCATAGTTTCACTTCATGGGGTAATGATGGAGTCAAAGGACTAGTTAGCCTTTGTATTATTGAACCACTTATTCATAGGGATTGAACACATAGTCTAGACATAGATCAACATATGCATGATCACCTAGCTTCACTTAGTGGGTGATGATGGAGCCAAAGGTATAACCTTTACATTATTGAGTAACTTCTAGGGAATTGAGCACTTAGCTCCATTCATGATATTGCTCTTGGTTCAACACACATCTATCATTACTTAGCATCACTCAGCATCATAATAGGTTTTATATTAGTCTGTGTATCTAGTGAGGTTTGTTCATTACTTTCTCTTCCTCTCTCTCTTACCTCATTTTATACATTATTATTTTAGATATAGTTTATCTAGTAAGAACTGATCTACTCTTTGTTTTCTTAAAGATTCCCACTTCAAAATGTGCTCTCTATGCACACCTAGTATCACACAACTTCATGAGCTTCACCCTCATAGATAAGTTCAAGTAAACTTTATATTTTTCTTTTATCCTAGCATTTCACTTTGCTACATTTGTATAATAAATTTGGGGAAATGTAGTCATATAAAATGTGAAATTTGGTAAATTGAGTGTGGCTAATGACACCCAACCCTTATTTCCCTCTTTCTTTCTCTCATGACCCTCATAAGCATCTTTTCACTAATTCTCAGTCATCCATAGGCATCTAAACTTGATCCCATCTAATCTAGACCCCTCTTTCCATGACAAATCAATCCCCCTATGTCTTATATGCTCAAGAAAATAGCACCACACTAGGACTATATCACTGTGCCACTCCTATCTAAGTTTGGTGTTGTTGTCCAAGTCTATTTCTAGCCCCAATAGTTAATTTATTCTAGTTATCCATCCTTCTCCTTATCAGCCTAACATGAGTACATTTAACCCATGACCAATAGATCCATATAAAATCCCAGTGAAATATCATCTATAAATGGGTTGGCAAACATCACTAAGCAAGCAAGAATACAAGCAAGACTACTGAAGCAATTTTCCCTATTCTTTGTATACAGCCAGCCAACACACTTACAAGCTCATCCAAATCCTCACACCAATACCTAGCCACCTTTAAAAAATATATTTCAAAATTTTTCATCTTCATATACATAATTTTACAAAGCACATCAAGTGGGATAACTACATATGGCTTGATCCCTCTTTTGAGTGTTAGTATGTAGGCAATGTGCCCACACACAGGGTGTGAAGCATGTCTAATGCATATTAAACACACTAACCCCCCCCCCCCCCTCTTTTTTAAAATTGTTTAAAGCACAATGTAATTTAGGGTTTGAATAAATAATATACTCTATAAGGAGCTATATAAACTTCTAGCTACCAAAACTTCATAAATAGGGTCACACAGATATAGTGAACAAAACCTAGAAAGCTTAGATCCTTAAGATAATAGTAAAAGAGGTAGAATATAGCACTGATTCCACTCCTATATAATTTTTTTTATCTTATCCAATCACAAAATTAAATATAGATCTCATTTTTTGATAGTGTCTCAGTCTTGCATAATGAATTCCAACCTCTATCTCAGTCAATACAATCAGTTTTTAGCTAAGTTTTGTTTTCTTTCCCTTATTTCTATTTTTAGAAAAGTTAAAATTGAAATTAGTTTACACAAATTAGTAGCTTAATTATTCACTTATTTTACTACTTGGAACCTTTAACTAAATTAGGAATATTTCCCCAATATTCCCAAAATTGTTAAATCACTAGGCTTATTTCATTTTCTGCACTTCTTTTACATTTGGGCTATTTTTTTTGTTTGTAGGAGTGAATCTTTAAAATGAGATTGGTTCCTATTTTATTAATTTAATTCCTTCCTTGAAATCTTTCATAATTTATGTTATGATTTGGTTATAAGCTATTTTACTTCATACTTTGGTTAAATGCATGTCCAGATGATATTTGAACTTTGTCATAATGTCTGGAATAAAGACCAACAACATCTTTCTTTTCTTCCCTACCCTTCCTTTTGATTATTTTTTAATCATATCACCTTATTTTAATTTCCATTGTAAATATCCATATTATATTATTTATTGTATTATTTCTTGATCATAATTCACTGTTCTTAACATAGATGCTTCATACTTTGCATAGATATACTATTTAGCCATGGTGGCTCCGAACCACCAAACTAATATAAATATTGTGAAATAGTCCACTTGCTTTGCCTCTATTACACCAATAGATATTAATATTATCACAACCTATAACTCATGCACTAAATTCTCTGAATTCTAAAATGAGAAGTGTTTCCTAAACACTTTGGGCACCTATGGTACACATTTAGGAATCAACAATGTGTTGTACCAATGGTTGGTGAGGAAATAGGGAAGATTTGATAAATTAAGTGATTAATAGAGTTATTTATTATAATTTCCTTTTTCCCTTTCATCTTTTCTATCTAAGGAATGAGTGAGGGTTGATATTATATTTTTACCAATCCTATCGAGAGATAATTCACATTAAATCACTTAGGTTGACCATTGTAATACATTTCATTTTCAAATTTGATGAATTTAAGGAGTTATAGAATTATGTCAGGTTAGAACAATAATGTTAATGTTACTTTATATTATATAAGTTAATGTCCAAGAATAACGAGCACATGCACAAAATTAAAACTTGTAAAGGTATATGATAAATACATTTTAAGCATTTTAGGCAATATGGGATGTCTATGTCATCAATACAAGGCTAGTCAAACTAAGAGATAGGCTAAGGGGAACAAGATAGAGTAGATGTAAGGATTTTTCAATAAATTCATGTGTAGGACTAAGAATAATGGATAGGTTCATGAGTATGCCAAGTGTATATACTAAGGTGCTACATAATCAAAAAATATCATCTACAAAAGTAAAACATAAGCAACTAACATAAACATGGCATAGTAGACCATGGATCCAATGTGTTAAGAAAATTATGTCAAGTGAATATCATATCAGGTACTATGTGTAAGATATAATTATTGATAAATTTATGTGTAAATACATATGCAAGCTCAAACATTATAATTTGGAGTGATCATCAAATCATATAACCTGTGTCTATTAAGATCAAAGAATAAGATGTCCCCAATATCTATATGACATGAGTAGAAGGAAATCCCAATATTTGAAATAGGAATTTACCATCTATCTATGTATTCATGTATCACACCCAAGTATAATTTTGGCACATATGTGTATGTAGGATTAATTGAGTATGCCATCCATAAATATGGAACTAACACATGGATGCCAAAGAGCCAATAGAACATGTAGGTGCTAAAAGTGTTTTTGGATTTTTGAATGTTTTGTATTTTATTGGTATTTATGGATTTTTAAAGGAGACATATCATCTTATAATTCCATCCAATGTATGGTCATAGACATATCCCCCATTATGAAGCTTACAACCATCAGTTGGATCTTTTACATTATTTGCATCATAAATGGATAGGTTGAAAAGGTACATAGCATGTTCCTCCTCTCATTTTTCATGTGTATTATGAAATTTAATTTGATCATTTGAAATATATATTAATTTTTGTTAGTGAGGAGAGGAGATACCTTGCTGATTTGGATCAAATTTTTCTTCCATTTGGTATAGCCAAAGAGTTCCTAGTGTAAATTCATATGGATATATGATAGGTATGAGCCAAAATCATGTTTGAATTACTTTAGGACATTAATAAATTGGTATTATTATGTTTCCCATGGATTATTTCCAAGTGACCTTATTTTGTAAGTCTTGTATATCAAAAGCAAATTATTGTAAATGTTTTATATGAAAAGTGGTTTTTGTTTATGTAGGATCAATATGGTTATGCCCAAAATAAGCATCACCCATATATAATGTAATCATTAAATAAATTTGGAATGGATTATTTTTGGGTTGTTATGAACCTATTTCCTTTGGAGGATCCTCAAAAATAAGTTTTTGGTCATCAATAATATCTTTGATCTTGTGCTTCAAGATAAAGCATCTACTTGTAGAATGTCCTAGTCCTTGATGATAATCACAATAAGCATTTTCATCATATATCTTGGTATAATTTAAATGATATCAACCTTGATATTATGAGGGATAAATATAATCTTATACTCTTTTAACTACCAGAGTAATGAAGTTGGGGACTCGGGTAAACATGTGAATTATCTTTTTGATACCTTATATAGCATTGTCTGATTAGGTTCATATATTAGTGTGTCAATTTTAGACTCATATTTAGAGTATTTTGGTTTAGAATTATGTATTTTTTGGAACATTTTATAATTTTTAAAGGTCATATATGGACATGTGTAAATGATTCCATGATGACAAAATTTTAAGCATGTGTGCAATGTAGAAAGAATCACATGCATTTTATGTATCAAAGACTATCCCAATAGAATGTTATAGTTCAATTAATTTGGAATAATTTGGCACAAAGTGGTCAATGTATAGGGACCCACATTAATATTCAATGTAATTTGACCAAGAAAAGGGCTTTGTGATTTGTCAAACCTTTTAATTTGCATAACTATTTTTTGAATAAGATTTGGGTTAACACCCATGGTGGTTAGGAATTATATGCTAAAAATGTTTAAGTTTGATCCATTATCAATGAAAACTCTTTTGATACATTTAATTTATATTGTCACTTGTAAGAACAAAGGTAAATTTTGGTCAACAATATATTTGGATGGTAATTCTATTGTATCAAAGGTAATGAGTTTCTTATAGTTCTTGAGGTCTTTCATGATATCCAAAAAAATAATAAATCTCAATATTAGTTGGAACTTATATTTCACTAAATGTTTAATATAATATATAATTATAAATAATATATTAATTTAGGAGCTCAATTATTGAAATATTACCATGTGCATTGTCAATTGGTCAACAATGTCATATCCCTTAAAACCTGGTTCTATGGCATGGAAAAATGAATTTTAAATAGATATTAAGTGTTGTTTTCTATTTAAATCCATCTTAATATAGACATTAGAACTATGAAAATTTGTATAAACCTGATCATTATCCTCATATACCATTTTTTGACATCTATCTATTTTCTATCTCCCAAAACAATTACATCCTATCTAGACACCTATTTCGATGCAAGTATCCCTTTTCCAACTAAGTGTCTAGTGCCAAAAATTTATCCAAATTTCAAATGAAATGTATCATAAAGGTTAGCCTAAGTGATTTATCATGATATATCCTTATAGGTCTACAATATTGAATGAAAATCCCATGAGCCATAGTTTTCAAGTTAAAATCTAGGTTATTATATGTACTTGCTTATCACACATTGTATCCTTATGCACACACAAACCAAAATGTAGAGGAAAACTAGATAATTATGAAGCCCTCTTTAGTGTATTTTATATATAGGCAAAACTTATTGAAAATAGGGTCAAATGGATATCTCAACACCATGTGCCAACCAACCCATTTTTCCCATAGTCACTACAAGGGTGAGGGGTCTAAGGTTTGATCATTTGATGAAGTGTGACAACATATACACATGATTTGAAGACATCAGAGGAAACGTGATCAAAAACCCATAGAAATATAGTTGGTCACACCTAGATCTAGTTAGTATTTTATACATGATACATGTGTCTAGTTTAAACACTAGAATTAATGTAACTTTTAGATCTGATGCGAACATATGAGGCCATACAATGTAAAATTCCAATATCTAAAGACTGTTCTAAGATCCTAATCTAGTCTACTTCTATCATGTTCTAATCTAGATCTGCATGCACATAGTAAACCAATTAAGTAGTTTTGTTTCTAATTTATTGAATTATCAATCAGTATTTATACTTTCTATTTTTAGCATATATCAATATTATAAATTTTTAACATTATTTATCTAAGTTTTAAAATCAATTGGCCTATTATATATCTATTTATTTCCCTTATGATTATTCATTTATATATCCTTAACCCTTGATAACCATTTTTATCAACTTAGGTTATAAAATTCCCTACTCTTTTAGGTTTTTACTTTCCTTGATCTCTTCTCAAATTGAAAATTTCAAGTTTCATATTTTCAATATTTCAAATATGGGTAGTAATAAATTTTAGTGGTATTGTTTTATATTTTGTATTCAAGCACCTTGTACAATCAATATTCACATCGAAAGACAAAGTTTATATACATAATTAGGTTTTTATTTATTTTTCTCCAGTAATTTCACTTCATTTCATCACTAAAATAAAGTGAGGGTAAATGTAGACAATCAAATTTAGTCATTAAGTATTTGATAATTTTTAAACTTGACATCTTTCCCTACTTGGTCTATTCACCATTATGTTAACTTCAAATCTCTAAGGGAGCGTCCACAATTCAATTTACTACCTTTAAATTAATGGAAACACTATTCTATAATCCATATTCTACTTATGTACTCTTTCCATCTAGATCCTAGTAATCATTATCCTTTTGGGATAAGACCACATTAGGTATAAAGGGTTGCAAAGCAACCTCATCCACTAGTGTGGTCTTGTCCCCCACACTCCAATGGTAAATTTTTAATATTGATACATTTCTTATTAATGTTTTTAACAAGGTTGGTTAACAAAAATATTTCAAATATTCCTCTATACAATCAAATCACTTAGGTTGACCATTAAGATACATTTAAGTTGCAATGTAGATGACTTTATGGAACTTGACACTTACACCAGGACAAAATTGTAACATTGGTGTTATGGTCTACCCTAGACATTAGTGTCTAGGGAGCAAGAGATAAGGTACAAGTTTAGAACTTGTATAGATGTAAGATAAGTACATTTTAAGCATTTTGGGTAATATATAAGACCTAGGTCATTAATATAAGACTGTATGGATGAAGAGATATAGGCCATGGGGCATAAAGATATAGTAGATACAAGACTAGTGGAAGTGTGAAAGGTAAAGAACTGAGAGGAAAATCCAAGTTCTAAATTTTCTAAGTGTACAATATAGAGGTGTTATATAATCAAAAAATATCATTTATATTTCCCTCACCCCTTTATTCTAGTAATTAAATTACTATTTTAAAGGAATGGAATGCATATATATCATGTTATAGTATAAAATTGTTGCATATAATTTAGGTTAAAAGTACCTTAAATATATTTAAATTGAAAGAGTAAGTTTTAGGAGTACACATGTGTGTCGATGTAACCACCTTGCTTATTGACATGTTTTTTTTGAAAAAGATATATCATTATAATTCTCTAAAACTAAGAGTAGGATAAATATAGATAAATATTTTAAAGTGAGTATATCCCAGAAGATAGAGAGAGAGGGGGGAGGGAGGGCGGAGAGAGAGAGAGAGAGGGACGGTGTAAAAACCCCTATTTCCCCTAAATTCTACAACTGTATGTTTTGGATTTGTTTTTGTGTATTTTGATTTTTTTGATGTTTTTACATGAATAAAGATGCAATTTTGCAAGATAAATTCAAATAATTATATAAATAGCAGTATACTCTTTCAACTAACTAAACTCTGATCTTCTTATTCACTTTGAATGGTTACAATAAAGATCTCTTGCACACATATGAAATAATATAAAAATACAGTCTTAAAACCTGGTCTTTCTACAAATTTGAAAATAACTCTAAATCTGGTATGGCATGGGTTTCTATGTCAAAACATAGTCATCGACATTGGTTATACTACCGCCATCAATCGATCTACTACCGACATCATTCTCTATTAGTTAGTCTACTCTGTCAACATCAGTATGAAGTCGGCCGATGTTGGTCTCTGGGATGTTGATGTCGGTCTCTACACTCCCTGTAGCACTATCTGGCTTAATGCAGAACTGTATAGATCTGTATGGATTTTTTACATCATCAAATACAATATAATATGCCCTATATGCTGGATGCCTAATCTCAAGAAATATGGTGCTAATACAGAAGATCTTAATCTGGATAATTATTGAATCAAAACCTAATGAAATAAATACCTATGAACCTCTGTAATAACCTCTATGTGAAGTTATCTCTCAAATGGGCAATAGATCAGCTGATCTCTCACAACCTCTGAATTGCACACACTAAACAATGTATATTTTCCAATGCAACTGGAATACTGGAAACCCTTGGCTCCTTCTTCTAATAAAAATACTTAGCAAAATTTGTTCTCAACAATCAATAGTCAATATTCATATGGCCTCGCTTCAATGAGAAACCCTTATATCCTCAAAAAGGTGTGCTTGCCCTAATTAGGGTTTCATATCTAAGAATTAGGGTTTCATAATTAAAATATGCTAAATAATTAATATTTAATTAAATCAATCAAATATTAATATCTCCCTCAATACATGTCCGAAAGAGCCCGAACGAAAACCAACTAGAAAATTTTTGCTAGTCAAAGCCAAGCCAAGCTCCATCAAGACCCTCTATCCATCCCATCAGCCTATGAAGGTTGTATAATAGGCTAATCATCAACTCTAAAGATTTCAACTAAAAAGGGGACATTACAATCCACCCCTCCTAAAATTGCTTGTCCTCAAGCAATCACTGAACAATAAACCACTCAATCCACCTGGATCCCATATGTAATCATGATCTATGCCACTGTCAATCAATGCAAGCTCCTGTAATATCCTCTAAAATATAACCAAGAGGAATCCATAAGAAAACTAGTGAATGTAACTCAACCAAACTCCAAAATCAAAAATACCATTACACATTCCACCATGCTATGTGGAAGGCATTCTTCAACTCTGCAACAACTCCCAAATGGAACTATGCCAAGTATGGAGAATCCACACACTATACCTCTACAGTGATCAACATATCTTTGCAAAACACCAACCATGGTCTCATCACCTAAACTCCTATCCCATGGCATCAAATCATCCCAAGTACCAAGATAAGGATCCCAACATCCAATCCATGAATGGAAATTAGTTGGAAAATTTAGTAAACTCCTCACCTAAATAATGTGAACAATACCAACTAACTGCATGTACCTATCTCCTATACCCACTACAATCTCTGAATCTGGAGTGTGAATGCTAGACATACTCATATCATCATCAACATGTGACCTGACTGTAAAAGAAAGCTGAGTCCCTGCCACATGTGTTAACTCTTGAACTGAACTCACTTCAAGACAAAGCTCATCCACATGTCTCTCCTGTATTGGTGCCAATGTGCACTTGGCAGCCCACTCTACCATATCATTTCGTATGAGCCTCTCCATCTGATGAAAAAACATATTTTTGATGTTACTGCCCCATATTGCCTTAAGAATATGTGTCTTCCCATCAACATCAAAATGAACCTCCATGTCCTTGAGATGAAGAGTGAATTCCTCAAGGGAATGAAGCCACTTCATACCCAAGACTAAGTCTATATCCCCCATTCTCACCACATAATAATCAGCCTTGAACTCATAATTGTTCAAGCGCAATGGGAGGTCTCTAATCATCTGCTCACACCTAAGAGTGTAACTATCGGCTACCTTAACTCTAATGCCCTCAAAATCCTTGGTAGTGAGTCCATGCTTCTCCAAAAATCTAGCATCAATAAAATTATGTGTGGCCCCTATGTCAAGAAGGGTGATGACCCTCTATCCTGCCAAAACTCCACAGAGTCTGAATGAACCATCCATTTGAATGCTGGATAGGCGTGCCTCCTATATCTGAAGCTCTAAATTTGCCTTAGCCTTAGGCTTTGAAGCCTCTACCTCTAACTCATCAGAAATCTCCTACTATTCAGAATCCTCTGATTCTGAATCCTCATAAAAAGCCCACATCACATGATTTGCCTTGCCCTTAGGCCTCAAAAGACAATCATGATTGGCATCATAGGGACCTTTGTAGTAGAAGAAAAGCTTCTTCCTATGTAGATCCTTAAGAGCCTCTCGATCCAAAGGTGGTGTTGTTGGATTAGCCTTTGAATCATTCTTAACACCTGATTTATCTTTGTTGAAATCTGATCCCTCTCTATCTCCGTTGAAGCCCTTACTGTCCTTGGATGAAGAAGTACCTCTGGAGTTAAATTTACTGGATGGGGCTGCCATCTCCATACTATGTGCCTTCTTCATATCTACCTAGAATGAAGGAGGATCAAAGGCTTTGATCCAACCTCTCAATGATTCAGATAGGCCCTCTATGAAGAGAACTACCAATCTATGCTATAAAATGTTTGGCACCATGACTACCAATCTCTGAAAATCACCAATGAAGGACTCCAAGTTGCTTATTTGTTTCAACTATGCTAGATCTCAAAATTAAACCTCAAGATATTTATTTTCAAACCACTTAACCAACCTATCCACAAAGTCCTGGTATCATGTCACTTGGTTATGCTGAAGTGTTACCATACCATGGTACCACCAATCATGTGCTACTCCCTCCAAGTGCAAAGTGGTTTATTTGATGGCCTCTATCTCTATCATTGGCCTTAATGCCAAGAATGTGTCAAGCTTATGAACCCAAGCTTGAGCTGTCATCTTACCACTCCAGTCAAAAGTGGTCAAAGAAAGCTTGCCAGTAGCCTTCTTTAGCTCACTAAGCTAAACTCTAGGCCTCCTGTCCTATCTAATTGATCTGTAGTGCTCTCTCTTCTGATTAACAAAATGATCAAAAGACATCCTCTCCTAAACATGAGAAGCTAATAATTCCCACTCATCATTTGTAGCCATGAGTGTATCTGCAAATAGAGGGTCTCTTACCGCCTCCTCTATTGGAGCTTCTTCTAGTTCATCCTGAACAAATGTAGGACATGTAGGCCTATCAACTATTTTGGAATGGTCCAGCTATGGTCTCTAATTAATAGTAGCACTCCTATTATCTCCTTATTCCCCATTCTATCTAACAATTGGGTTCATCCTCTCTACCATAGTATTAAGTGCCTTTAGTGCATGTGTCATTTGTTGCTAGCCTGTAACCATAACACGGAAGAATTCTCTGGTGTCCTAATCATCATTATGTCTATGGCCCCTGGGTGGGCTACCCTCACGCCTATCACTCATGGTGATCAGATGTTGTTCTAACACCTAGGTACCTTCAAGCAAGGATCTGTTACATGTGTGATATCTATGTGGTCCAAACTCTTGTGGCTACATGAGATTGCTAAACCCTCAGGATGGCAGGATTTAGCTCTGATACCACTGTAGAAACCCCTGTTTCCCCTAAATTCTACAAATGTATGTTTTGGATTTGTTTTTGTGTATTCTAATTTTTTTGATGTTTTTACATGAATAAAGATGTGATTTTGCAAGATAAATTCAAATAACTAAATAAATAGCAGTATACTCTTTCAACTAACTAAACTCTGATCTTCTTATTCACTTCAAATGGTTACAATAAAGATCTCTTGCACACATGAAATAATATAAAAATAGTCTTAAAAACTTGGTCTTTCTACAAATCTAAAAATAACTCTAAATCTAGTACGGCATGGGTTTCTATGTCAAAACATAGTCATCGACATCAGTTATACTACCACCATCAGTCGATCTACTACCGACATCATTCTCTATCAGTCAGTCTACTCTGTTGACATCGATATGAAGTCGGCTGATGTCAGTCTCTGAGATGTTGATGTCAGTCTCTACACTCCCTGCGGTGCTATCTGGCTTGATGCAGAACTATACATATCTATACAGATTTTGTATAGCAATAAATACAATATAGTATACCCTATATAATGGATGCTTGATCTCAAGAAATATGGTGCTAATATAGAAGATCTTAATCTGGATAATTACTGAATCAAAACCTAATGAAATAAATACTTGTGAACCTCTATAATAACCTCTGTGTGAAGTTATCTCTCAAATGGACAATAGATCAGCTGATCTCTCACAACCTCTAAATTGCACACACTAAAGAGTGTATGTTCTCTAATGCAACTAGAATACTGGAAACCCTTGTCTCCTTCTCAGAAAAATACTTAGTAAAATTTGTTCTCAACAATTAATAATCAATATTCATATGGCCTCTCTTCAATGAGAAACCCTTATATCCTCAAAAAGGTGTGCTTTCCCTAATTAGGGTTTCATATCTAAGAATTAGGGTTTCATAATTAAAATATTCTAAATTATTAATATTTAATTAAATCAACCAAATATTAATATCTCCCTCAATACAAGTCTTAAAGAGCCCGAACGAAAGCCAACTGGAAAAATTTTGCTAGTCGAAGCCAAGCCAAGATCCATCAAGACCCTCTATCCATCCCATCAGCCTACGAAGGTCACATAATAGGCTAATCATCAACTCTAAAGATGTCAACTAAAAAGGGGACATTACAGAGGGAGGGAGGGGGAGGGAGGGATATTTTAAAGCACATGCCACAAAATTTGGAACAAAAGTGAGTTGCCATCTGGTAGTTTAGATTAGTTCAATAGTGAAACATAATGATACTTATAATTTAGTGATATTGGATGATCCATTCAAAATAAGAAGTTGGAAATATTGAGTGATTTTATCACTTCAACCATACCAAAAATGTGAACCAACTACTACAGTATGTTGGCTCAATAAAAGTCTATATGGTGTCAATATAAAAAAGTTTGTGATATGGTAACAATCTATAAAAGAGTTTTGGAATCTAAAAATGATTTTGATTTTGTAATATTAGGTACATGTTTTATATCATATGCACCTTATATGTGTCTCATGTTGAAATAGTGTGTAACAATACTACTAATGTATAGAATTCTATCATAACTATGAATCTGAATCATATAATTGTGTGCTTTGGATAATTTAGATAATTATATAAGTGTGTAGGACATGCTTCCAAAGCATGCCTCTGATATATATGGATAAATATGAAAAATAATATAAGTACCAATGTGGAGGACATGTTTCCAAAAAATGCCCCCAAAAATAGGGAACTCTCATATAGTATATGTAAAAAGGGGGGTTCCCCCATAGTATAGAGTTATATTCTATAATGGATAGGCTGACACCCCATATCATTTATAAATTTTATCATATAGAATGTGAGTAGGGGGTGGCTCCTCCATTATGGTTAAATGTTAAACCTAACTCTATGAACCTTTATCTGATGTTAATGGGGCATTAAGACTATAAATTTTAGTAGTTTCAAACTAGATATATTGAATACTAAATAGGTATGGATAACATGCTTATAAAGAAATCACTCACTAAAATTGAAAACTAATATAAGCACCACATATTAAATGACTATGGATAACATGCATCCCAAACATGCCCCCACTGAATCTAAAACTCTAAATGTGTAAAAGCCATGTCATCATGGCATGTCCCCACTGAATCTAAAAAATGGTGTAATTACCATATAATGTGTGAGTATGGAGAACATGCTTCCAAAAAATGCCCCCACTATAATCTATAAATTGTGAAAAATGTGGAATCTATGTCACCATAACATGCTCCCACTAATATTACCCCCCTTTTGAGGTGAGGTAAAAATAGTTCATGGTAGTATGCTCACCTAAAAAGGGTAAGACAAGTGTAAATATGTGAATGTAACAATGTATCATATAAAATGAAAAATGTCTAGGTATATGTAACATGGAAGTGTATAGAACCAATGTGATTACATGTAGGCCTAAGATGCATGATAAAGATCATGGACATATATAGATATTATCAATACAATATTAACAATAAAATAATCACACACACATAATAGAACTTAAAATTAATTCAAAATGGTAATGGTCTAAGTAGACTGTAAACAAGGGGCATGTTTAAATGTCATGAAATTGACTAGACATGACTTAGACAAATGCCCACAAAATAAATTAATGACATATTCAAATGCACATAAAATGTAATGACATATTAAAATGTCCAAGAAAGAAAACATAGGTACAAAGTCCACATACAATTGAGCATATTCAAATTCCTAAAAAAATAAGGTAAAAGTAAGGCAAAACACTCAAGTGTCTAAAGGAAAAGCATAAGCAACCAACATAAACATGTCATAGTGGCCCATGGATCAAATGTGTTAGAAAAAAATGTAAAGTACATAGTATATCAAGTATCCTTTGTAATGTATGGTCATGAATAATAAGCATGTGTAAGTACATATGTAAGCTCAAACATGATAGTGTCGAGTGATCATCAAATCATATAACATGTGTGTATCAAGATTGTAGAATATGGATTCCCCTAACATTTTGATGATGTGAGTAGAGGGAAGGCCCAAAACTCATAAGTGTATCATGTATCTTTGTATACATGGATATGTTTATGTAATATTAATTGATATGCTATTCCTAAACATGAATTTAATATAATGTGTCATTGTCTAAAGTTTTTTTGAATTTTTGAAATTTTTTAAGGTATTTTTGAAGAAACAAGACCATCCTATGATTTCATCTAATGGATGATCATACATATCTCCATAATGAAAACATGGGGCAAGACATTGGTGTTACTACTAAGGACCATGTATAGGTGCAATATATGTCACTATAGTATATGTGATATTTGATGTATGTATAGTAGGACTCTGATGTCATGAAGTACCAATAGAAATAATAGGGGTTCTTTAAACCCATCTCTATGCACTTCATCATTTTCTTGGAATAGTAATATAGGAACATGTTTGGGTGCTTTGGATATCTAAATATGTTGTATAGAAGACAAGGATTCCATGGAACCCACTATTTGTATCTGATGTAAAGGTATCTCAAGTATTGACCAACTAATAAATGGGATTCCTTGTTTCTTACCCTTTTATTGTTTATTATCCTTAACATGCTTGATAATTAACTACCTGGGTATGAATTTATCTTGTTCACTAGGATGATCATATGAAATATCAAAAACTATGGTTACTTGATTGTCATGAATGTACTTAACACACCCATGCACTATATAAGTTACTAATTGAAGATAATGTGTCCAAGGTCCTCTTATCAACATGTCAAAGGCACCTTTAAAAGGTATAACTAAGAAATTACTAACCACATGTGTGGTATTAACTTGTAAAGGTAGATCAAATTCACCAAGAACCTTGTAGGTCCAATCAAATACTCTACTTGATCTAGTAGAGGGGTGTAAATCATGATGAGTATAATCCAAATGTGTATTAATGTCACAGTGAAAATATTTTCACTTGTGCCATTATCAATCATAATACTGTGTATATGGTGTTTATCAAGGTATTATATACCAAATTTGATTTTTAGTCAAATTGGGTCAACCCATACATATTTAAACTTTTTCAAAGGTTCCTATATGTCTAAATAGGGTCTCATGTGTGTCTAAACATCTCACCTATCCTTGCTCTAGCCTTGGTGTAACCCTATCTTCCTTGTACTTACCTACTCAACGAAAGTCAACTCTAGTCAACTCTAGTCAAACATTTTAAAAGGTTAAAATTATGTTAGATTTGACCTAATATGGTCATTAAAATGTTTTAAGCTGTTCTTAATTCATAATTTTGTCCTTTACCATGTTTCATATGCAAAAATTGCCTTTTAGTCATATTTTTGGCTCATTAAATGACTTGTATGGATGAGTTAAGGAAGAAAAGTGTCACCAAGGAATATTTCAATGTGAATGGGGTTATAAAATTTTATGAATCAGTCAAATTTAGTCAATAGGTAGTTGCATGCATGAAAATAGGGAGATCTCCTTGAAAATAATCCATTAATGGCACTTGTACGGACTTTGTGAGATCAACTTCAACTAAAAACATGAAAAAAGTATCTCTTAAACTCCCAAAGATATTTACCATTTGTGTTGTGTAGATAAAAGGTTAGATAAATCAAATTTTTCTTTTGCTCCTTTCTTCTTTCCTTCACAAGCCAAGAAGGGTCCACTTTGAATGATTGGTATTGTCTATATAGTTGGAGTTGGAGGGAGTGATATTGGGAGTTGGAAGGGTTTTAAGTTAGATTCAAATACATGGTAAGATTTTTTGGTTTCATAGCTCCTCCTTTATGAACCATCACTAAGAATCTAGGTAGCTTTTTATGCTCTCACATCTATGAGGGGTCATTTTTTGAGCTTGTTTCTAAAATTTTTTATTTGGTTTGGTAGATTGGTTATTTTTAGGTGTTTCTCAAGGTTTTCTAATGCCTATGCATAGTTTTCTCATTTTCTTCTTAGTTTTGGAGACCTAAAGAACTCAATAAGCCTATTCTAGGCTTGTTTGTGTTTACAAATTGTTTCCTCTTTTCACCTATAGGTAGGTGATTTCCATGTGGAGGAAGGTGTTTTTAATTTTATTTAAATGTTTTTTGATTGGGGCTATAGTTTGTAGGCTAAAAAATGCATTTTGGGTGTTAGGAGGCTTTTAACAAACTTTTTCTTACTTAATTGCATCCTTTCTACTTATATATAGTCAAATGCATATCTTCAGGTGGCCTAAGCAGAGAGTATGGAGGTCATTTAGTGGCCTTGAGGCACTTAAGGAACTCTTATTTTATCTTGATATTGTGGAATATCATGGTAGAATTTTTGATAAGGGTGAATTTCCAAGTGAAGAATGAAGGATATCTTTAAAGATGATAAGACTGAGACTTAGAACCCTAATCTCTTTTTTGTCAAAATAGAGCTCCTAGATCTTTTAGATTGATTTTGTAGAAATTTAATATTGACCTTTGGTCACCTATTATTCATTATATTTTAATCCTCCTATATGTACAATAGCTATGTAGATTTTGGAGCATGGAAGACTAATAGAAAGGGGTGATTGAAATATCCAAAAGTACCTTTAAAAACACTAAAAGTATGTAGTGACATCTACAGGCCTTGACCACCAAGTGTTTTTTCCTTTCCAATTTTCATTGCAAATAATTTCACATGTTTTAATAGTCTCATATGACCTAGGTCAATATATATAAACTAAATACCACAGTAGGAGAATGTTACATCAAGTTTGGCTCACTTTACTCATTCCATATCCGTATAATGTCAAAATGCCCACCTACAGTAAGGTAGGTTGATAGTGAGTTATGATTGTGTGTTTGATAGTGCTTAAGAACTTTCAAGAGGAATATAAGGTAAGATAAATTACTCTCAAAAGTTGAGAGTTCCAAGGAGAGTGTTCAATACCATGACCAAGCCTATTAGGAGTAATATAACCTACAATCAAACCTAAAGGTAGAAGTCTCAGTCATGGTAAAAGGTAACTTAGTTTTGAACCCTAAAAGTTTGTAAATGTACTAAAAATTAAAATAAATTTCTAATTGGCTAATGTTTTCATGGTTCAAGATATTCGAGGATGTCCTTTAACCATGATCAACCATAATGCAACCTATAGATAGGGTTTACAAGCATTTTCTCAATCAAAGGTCACTGAGCAGTTTTTGTTTTAAGATGATAGAGAGACTAATAAAAATGGACAAATGACTTAAAATATCCATTGATAACCATTTATACTTGTTTTCAAGCATGAAACATAAAGGATACACACAAAATTCACCCTAAGGAGTCCAAACATGCACAACATAGTCCCTTTTAGAAAACCATGTAGACAATGTTTCTTCTTATAAGTCTGTTTGAGGTTTTGATGGAGTTGGAGGCTCTATTACTTGAGTTAGAGGATAAATTTTGGTATTGGGAATGCATAAATATTTATAAATACCCTCAAATACTTTTTTTTATGAGAAATTAGGGGATGTTCCCCCTATTTTATCTTATATATGGGCACTTTCCCCATGCCCAAACCCTATAAATCTTGAGAGAGAGGCAAGAAGATGTGGCCAAAATATATGAAGATCATGGGATATGGTTTTTAAAGTCTTAAAATAATTTTTAAAACATTAATTACACCTCATATGGGTAGGAAACCAAATATGGTACCTTACATGACTGAGGTTGCAGTCATGCATGATGGGTACTCCTAAGCCTAGAAGCCAAAGGGGAATCATATTCATTCCCAAGCTTGGAAAAGTTTCCCAATTTATTTATTCATGTTTGGAGAAGTATAATTTAGGTGTTCAATCCATTTTATGTATATAATCCAACAAGGAAGGTCTTTTGAGCCTTAGGTTGTAGACAGACTTGTGGAACAAGGTTTAAGCCTAAGGCAAATGATAGATCAATTATATTTATAACATATGATGACCATTACAATGGTGTAATAAATTTTTATAGGATGATAATAGATATTTTTAAGGTACTGATATGTAGGGTAGGTCTCCAAAATGCCATTTCTTGGCTTAAAGTGCATACAGACCTATGCAGACTATTAAAAAAACTCAAATTGCCAACTTAGGATGTTTGTATCTTCCATGAAACTTTACATGAAACCTCAAGGTGTTTATAGATGTTATAGAGGATCCTTAAGAATCCATAAGTGGCATTTTTTATAACTCCAACATCTATTCTTTATGAATGAAGTCTAAGACCTAAAACTAATCTAAAACCCTCATAAACCCTCTCTAAAGACCCAATTGGAAAGATGAGACAAATGGAGTATCCAAACATAGTGTAAAGGATAGGGAAATTATTTTAAGTTTTATATGAATATCTGTGGACGAATTACATGTGACTGAGGTGTACCCTACCTATATAGATGGTGTAAAACATGGATTTTCTTGATAGATTTATGTATTTTTTAGGTATGGAGAAGCTTCAAAGGATACAACCACTTTTAGGAGAGATAATGGGACTTGTTCCACGTCCTCATGTCCATATATTTAGTTATATAATATCCTATGTGTGCCTATCATCTCCTTCATCTTAGCTAGTCATAATGAATAAGGAGTGATCACTTAGTGAAAAAGATGAAACTCTAATTGGGAAGCCTTTTAAGACTTGATTCATGAACCTAATGACATTTATTCGCTTGAAAAGTGTCATTAATCCTTGTTCATAGATTATATTATATAATTAGAAGCATTTTGAGTGCCAAGTATGAGATGTGCATGAGAGAGAGTCATTTATAACTATTAGAGATCATTTCTCATGGATAGAAATATATGAATGGTTTTAGACCATTCCAATGTATGTAGAGGATTTTCAGTAACCCCTCCCACTTATATAAATAATGAAACCTAACCCTATTTAGTGGTGAGGTAGATTAGTGAAGGCAAATTAGGAGGGCAGTTTCACAAGCAAACAAAAAAGCATCTATGCCACATATGGAGGAGTTAGATGAGTTTGGGAGACATTTGTCCTTGTTTTACTTATATGACATATCTCATCCTTAATTAAATGATATTTTAAATCATTATCCTTACTTGATAAGTGTCTTATTAACTCTTGAGCTTCACTTTCTCTCTCTCCTCTCATATTTATTATATATATTGGCATTTTTGGTTGTTGTACAAATCTCTCCACTTGAGTATAGAAAATCCCTACTCAATTTGTACCTTGATCTAATAAATAATTCTATGTTTACCTAATTCATGATGTCACTAAGTGCATATTATGATTTTTAGACTTATGCAAGTATATTTTGTTTACCTTGACATGTTATCCTTCCCAGTGCCTTGTGTAGTTTGAAATATCTCTTTTGTAGGTCAGAAAGAAGTATCTAATGTGGATTGTAGGTATAGTGAGTAGTTTATTCATCATGTTTCTATAACACCTATTATCAAATTACACCTAACCTAATCTCTCTTCAAGACCCCATGCTTGAAACATTGATGTAGAAGATGAGTGTTTATTTAGATGAAGTGTATGTGTGGGATTCTATTTGGTTCCATGTGCATTGTAAGTGGTGTGAGTATACCATCTTTTTTATGTATCACCTCCCATAGATTTTTTTTCCAATTATTTCTCTCCCTTTTCACCCCCTAAAGTTATTATTAGGTTTAATCTTAAGTCGTACATCAAGAGAACTAGCACTAATCTAGAGACTCACCTTAAATTTAGGCCACCCATAGCCCTGAGGTGTTTCCATTGTGACACTTGAATAAGGAGAGTTGAAACATATCCTTAAGGGGTGCAAGTTCAAGTGACAATAGGTATGATTTAATGAATAGAGAATGAATATCACGGTCATCATCCTTAATTTCACTATCATAAAAGGAAATTGAAGGTTTTGAACCATAGGAGGTATATGTCTCATGTAAATACTAATGACCCCATATAATTATGTCCATAAGATGATGGAGGAGGATGTGCACCATATGCCATTTGAAATTATGTTTCCTTTTTGGAATGGTCTTGCAAAGGATTATTAAATATTTTTTATTTATGTGATCACTAGGTTGTGAACATGATTCCTTTATAAGATCACCAAATTTAATTTGTTGGTCATCGATGAGGTCTTGAATATTATGCTTTATGGTAAAACATTTATTCATATAATTCTGAGGGCCTTGGTGATATTCACAATAAGTATTTGCATCATATCCAACTTGGGTATAGGAATATTTACATCAACCTCTATAAGAGGAGGGATATATATAAGATGACACTCTATAAAACATAAGATTAATGAAGTAAGAGGCTCAGGTAAATGTTTAAACTATATCCTTTGTACATTAGATATGACAAGATGATTAGGCTATTATGCAACTATGTTAACCTTAGTGGTTGTTTCCTTTCTAGCATCAGGAGATTTTAACTTATAACTTAGTTTAATTGGAAACTTTATACTATATGTAGATGTAACTAGTGTGTTTGCTACATACTTGATCTTTTTCAATGACATAAGATTCATTTCATGGTCTCGTACGACATGGCATAAGTCATTGAAAGATTGAAATTTTTTGAAAATAATGGACTCATGTAAAGGAGCAAGCAAAATTTTCATGAATATGTCTTTTAATTCTTTGTCTATCATAAGATTGGTCATTTTGGTTAGCATTGTCTTATATCTCAATATATATTCATTGACTGGTTCATTGGTTCCTTATTTGATCTTTTCAATGAGCATATGAAACCTTTTCGACAATGTTAATAGAAAAGTATGACAAAAAATGAGTTGAAAGAGGTTTGAAATATTTTATGAATTGGAGAGGTAAGTCATAAAACCACCTCAAAGAATATTCCTTAAGGCTCCTTGGAATAATTTTGTTGAAAATTTCATAATTTAAATTATAATCAAGGAATGCCACATAGAAGGTTCAAATATGTTGTTTAGGATCACCCTTTCCATCATAAAATGTGAACTAAGGTGCAAAGAACCCAATTGAGAAAGGGTGCAAAGATATCTCAAGTGAAATAGGGTTATGCAACACATCTTGTGAATTTATAACACATGAATACTATGAAGTCTTTTATTCAATGTTTGTAACCTTATCCTATAAGACCTTTGTAACTTAAAGAAGTTATTGAACTATAGGCCCAGTGGGATTTTGATTAGCAATTCGAGTAGTCACCAAAAGGGTTGGAAACATGATTTGAGTAGTAATAGGAATTAAAATTGGTATTTGTGTTGAAGCAAGTTCACAATAGATGTATCAATAGTAGTTTCAGGAGACAAATATTAGAACACATAATCAATTCCCCCATTAAATATATTACATTATAGTGTGTTTAATGGTAGGTATGTATCCACTAAAGTTTTTGTATTTGTAGCTTCAAGTATAGTTTTTAATATTTTATCAAGATATATAGTGTTTTATTGAATACACAGATGAAACATTATAATTTCATTCACTTGATCATTGCTTACTTTGTCATTGTCATTTGTTTCCTAATTTTCATTATTAGAATCTTCATCTATGATAACCCTATCATGATTTTTTTCATTGTCAACATGAGTATCATCATAATCCAAGGTATGAGATCCCTCATTGGTTTGAGACATCTTGGTAGGGTAGAGGGGAAGCTCAATATGTTCAATAGACACACCCCTAATATAGGTCTATTCTAAAGTTTTATGTAAAATAATACTAATATAAAATGAAAAAGCACAACAATCTAAAACCTTAACTAGTTTAAAACTCTAGGAATCAGAAAAATTACACTCACTAAAGTCAGGTTCACCAAATATTTAACCTTAATTTGGATAATGCATTATCATAATTTTGGTACATAGGGTTAAGGATATATAAATGATATGAAATAAGAGTGAATATGAGATATATAGTAGGATAATTAATTTGATAAACTCAAATGTACCATATGCTAAATTTATAAAGCTGAGATAGGCTATTCATAGAAACTAAAAGTATGCCAAATATATAAAAGACATAAAATAAAGTACTTAATTATTTTTTATGTTGATACAATGTCAGATCTTGTATAGGTGGTAAGTAGGCAATAAGATAGCTATATAACAATCATCAGATTTTAGATCCAATGCATCTAACTCTATTGATACTTGCATCAACCTAGGCTAGTTATATTGGTACTAGTGTCTGGGTTCGATGCTAGTGTCATTTATAGAATATGCACTCAAATAGGATGTAACCACCTAGATGCTTATATGTTTTTATTAACCTTCACTTTGGAGCATTTAGATATGGGTTATAGACTATTACTCCTATTGAAATGGAAAAACCCTAGCTTTGCATCTTCATTATGACCTTAGGGAAAAATGGGTTAGTGGGAACATAGTGTTGAACTAACCCACAATGAACCCATTGTCAAAGTGCACTGCCTACATAGCCGATACTCTAAAATAGGTCCTCAAACTCATGTAGTTCTCCCTTATATGTTAGTTTTTGTGTGAATCATGTAATGTGTAAAAGAAGTACAATAGTGACCTATATTTTAACATGGAAAATATGACCTTATGCCTACTCCTTTAGTACTTCAGACATGTAGATGTGTTGTACCTATGACTAGCGAGGAAATAGGGAAACTTTGATCAATTGAGTGCTTAATAGAGTGCTTTATGATAAGTTACTTGGTCTCTTTGGTATTTTGTAGATATGGAATGAATGAGGGTTGATATTTTATTTATACCAATCCTATCAGGAGATAACTCACATTAAATCACTTAGGTAGACCATTGTAATACATTTAATTTTAAAAATGTATGACTTAAAGGCATTATACACTAATGTCAGGTTAGGATAATAATTTCAATGTTACTTTATATCTGAGAAGTTATTTTCCAGGGAGAAGGAGAGTAAGCATATGCTTATAACTTTTAAAGGTATAAGATAAATTCATTTTTATCATTTTAGGTAAGATGGGATGTTTATGCCATCAATATAAGGCCAGTCAAACTAAGAAATAGACCAAGGGGAAAAAAATAGAGCAAATCCAAGGCTTTCAAAAGTAAGGCATGTGTGGGACTAATAATGGTTGTTAGAATCATGAGTATGCCAAGTGTACAAGACTAAGGTGCTACATAATAAAAAAATATCATCTACAAAAGTAAAGCATAAGAAACTAGCTTAAACATGGCATAGTTACCCTTGGATCCAATGTGTTAGAAAAAGTATGTCAAGTGTATAGCATATCAAGTACCATGTATAAGATATAATCATGGATAAATGTATGTGTAAATACATATGTAATGATAAAACATTATAATGTGGAGTGATCATTGATTCACATACCCTATGTGTATCAAGATCAAATAATAAGATGCCCCAAATATCCATATGACATCAGTAGAGGTAAATACTGACATCTAAAAGAGGAATATACCATTTATCTATGTAATCTTGTATCACACCCAAGTATAAGTGTGATATATATGTGTGTGTAGGAGTAACTAAGTATGTCATCCACCAATATGGAACTAACACATAGATTTCAAGGAGCCAATAGTGTTTTTGGATTTTTGAATGTTTTTGATTTTTTTGGTATTTATGGATTTTTGAAGATGAAATATCTTCTTATGATGCCATCCAATATATATTTTACATTGTTTACATCATAAATGAATAGGTTTAAAAGGTACATATCATGTTTCTCCTCACATTTTGCATGTGTAGAAGATGTAATGCGATCATTTTAAATATATATTAATGTTCCTTCATGAGGAAAGGAGACAATTTGCTGATTTGGATCAAATTTTGATTCCATTTGGTATAGCCAAATAATTTATAGTCTAAATGCATATGGATATGTGGTAGGCATAACCTAAACTCATGTTTTAACTACTTTATAACCACAATCAATTGGTATTAATATGTTTCCCATGGAATCTTTCCAGGTGACCTTCTTTTGCAAGTCTTGTACATCAAAACCAAGATGTTGAAAATATGTTATATGGAAAGTGGTTCTTTTTTGTGTAGGATTTCCCAAAATAAACATCACCCATGTATAATGTATTATTTAAATCTTGTTGGCATGGATTATTTTTGGGTTGTTGTGAACCTATTTCATTTGTAAGATCTTCAAATATAAGTTTTTGGTCATCAATAAGATCTTAGATCTTGTGTTTCAAGATAAAGCATATACTTATAGAATGTCCTATTCCTTGATGATAATCACAATAAGCATTTTCATCATATCCTCTAGGTATAAGTTGAATAATATCAACCTTGATAGGATGAGGGAGAGAGATATAAGCTCATACTCTTTTAACTGCTAGAGTAATGAATTTGGGGACTCATGTAAACATGTGAATTATCTTATTGGTACCTTATATAGAATTATCTAATTTGGTTCATATACTATTGTGTCAATTTTGGACTCATAATCAAAGTATTTTGGTTAGTATTATCTATTTTTTGGACCATTACATAATTTTTAAAAGGATTAGATGAGCATGTGTAAAGGATTCCATAATGACAAAATTGTAAGCATGTGTGCAATGTCGAAGGAATCAATTGCATTTTATATATCTAAGAACATCCCAATAGAAGGTTATATTTCAAGTCATTTTGAATAATTTGGCACAAAGTGGGTAATGTATGGAGACCCATGTTAATATTTAATGTAATTTGACCAAGCAAAGGCTTTGTGATTTGTCAAACCTTTTAATTTTCATAATTATTTTTTGAATAAGATTTGGGTTAACACCCATGGTGGTTAGGAATTGTATGCTACAAATTTTTAGGTTTGATCCATTATCAATGAGAACTCTTTTGATACATTTAATTTGTATTGTCACTTGTAAGAACAAAGGAAAATTTTGGTCAATAATGTATTTGGATGGTAAGTTTGTTGTATCAAAGGTAATGAGTTTGTTATAGTTCTTGAGGTATTTCATGATATCCAAAAAATAAGTGAGCTCAATATTAGTTGGAACTTTTGTTTCGCCTTCATTTAATATATCCTTATAAATAATAGATTGCTTTAGGATATCAAGTATTGAAATATTAGCATGTGTATTGCTCAATTGGTCAACAATGTCATATCCCTTAGAATCTAGTTCTATGGCATTGAAAAAAGAATTTTAAATATACACCAAGTGTTGTTTGCTATTTAAAACCCTCTTATTATAAATATTAGAGAAAGGAGGAGATTGTAGGAACATAGGTTTTAAATCCCTTATAAATTAGAATGAGTTAATTAGGCATGAGATATAACAATTAATAACCACTATAAGGTATTGGACCATGAAATAATTAATATAACTATTCATAGCAAACATGGTTGTAAAATTTATAGTGATTTAAGGATCAACAATAGAAAAGATTAAAAAACCCAATTGACCTAGGATTTTATGCCCCAAGATCAGGTTCACCAAATGTTTAACCCTAAAATGGATCTATATTTGGAATATCTATAATATTGAATGGGTATATAGAAATGAAATGGCATAAGGGTGATAATCACATCTATAATAGGCTAATTAGATGTTAAAATCATATATAATCATAAACATAATTTATTATGTTGAGATAGTCTAAATACAAAAAGTAAAACTATGCTAGATATAGAAATGACTAAGAAGTGATGTAATTAACTCATTTTGATACTAGAAAAAGATACTAGAAAAATCATCAGATTTTAGCTCTGATGCTTTTAGCTCTTTGGACAATAATGATAGCCTAGGATGGTTACATCAATGCTACTATATAGGTTTGATGATAGTGTCATATATGGAATATCTATTAAAACAATACGTGATCACATTTATGTTTATAGGTTTGGATTTACCTTCACTCTAGTGCATTCAAATCTAGGTCATGGACTGTTGCTCCTTCTGAAATGGTAAAACCCTATATTTTCATCTTTAATATGATCTTGGGGAAAATTAGGTTAGTGGGCACATGGTGTCTAGAAAACCCAAATGAAACCACTATAAAAGTATTCTTCTTACATGTCCGATACTCTATAACAGGGCCTTAGACTCATGTGTTTTTTCCATACATGTTGGCTTGTGTGTGAGTCATGCAATGTGTGTAAAGGACAATAGTGACCTAACTTGTAACATGGAAAATTAGGATCTTGGGTTTCTAATTTAGTACTTTATACCTATATATGTGTAGTTTATATGACTAGTATGGAAATATGAATAAATAGGGAATATTTATTTAATTAAATGTTCTTTGAATACTCTTTGGTCTTTTTCTAGGTGTTTCTTTGGAGTGTTGATCTTGTATTGATATCAATCTCTTTGGAGTAATAAATTGCATTAAATTACTTAGGCTATCCATTAGGATATATTTCATTTTCAAATTATATGACTTTAGGATAGTGGACACTTACATGAGTATTAGTAATGTCAACATTATTATTTACCTTAGATATAGTGTCTAGGGATCAAAAGAGTAGGTACAGTTCATAACTTGCAAAGATGGAAAATAAGTACATTTTAAGCATTTTGGGCAAGATAAAAGACCTAAATCATCAGTCTTAGACTAGTCAAACTAAGAAATATAGGCCAAAAGGTATAAATATAGATCAAATTTGGGACTTGAAAAAATGGGAAAGGTAAATAACTGAGCATAATAGCGAAGTTTGAGTTTGCCAAGTGTACAAGACTAAGGTGATATATAATCACAAAATATCATCTATATAGGCCAAGTCAAAATTAATTTTATTATAGGTCAAGAGCACTCATTTTCAAGTGTTTAAAGTAATCTATCTAGTTACATTCATATACTAAATATCAAGTTTCACACAATCACTCTAGGAGGAAGAAATACCTTGTCCTAAGGCCTTTTTGGGCTATGTAAGCAATACTTAAATTACATAGGGGTTTTCTAGGATATCTAGTAAATTTTACTTAAATGATTACCCCTTTGTATTTGATTTATATTTCATTTATTGTGTAAGAGATTTTTTTATTTTTTTGGTTTTCCACACAAAAATGTGGGACACACAATCAATTATAAGTCATCACAAATAGACGCATGTAATCAGATCATAAAATAAATTACATAATCAATAAAGATGTGGCTATAGTCAATATACAAGGCTAAAAAATTAACCTATCTCCTAATGAGACCTTGTCCTAACACATTTTAAATTTTTATTTTTGGTTATGACATAGTGTATGGGTCATTTCTACTAGTTTTCATCCATAATCAACCTACAGAGTCAGCATAAAATCAATTTGAACTAGGTATGTGTATCTATTGGTCAATTACTATTTATAGTTCATTTTTGATTATGTAAATTATTAAATTTCATATTCAAATTTATATTTTTTATATATTTAAATCACTTTTCAATTGTTATAATTTCATTGTAAAATAAAAAAGAACATTAAGTAGAGTGAATGATATAGGTTCATGCTCAAAATTAAAATATAATTTATAATTCACATCTACATATAGTTAAAAAAAATTAAATTTATCAATTGGGGCATGATATAAAATAATGTGCACTACATTATTTTTCAAAATTTTAATATTATTTTATAGTTTCTGACATGATAAGAGCATGGATGTTATCCATTATATTTTGATCATGGACTTAGGAACAAATTTGTAATTTAATATAAAATCCACCTACAATGGTTAATTAAGTTGATTAAATAATCCATAACTTATAAGTTCAGTGCCCTCTAGCCTTATTTTTATGAATCTATTTTGGATTTTAACTAGTTTCACATCTTGGGGCTATAAATACCAAATGAGTTAAATTTAATGTTCTTTCATCCCTCAATGGGTGTTATTTCATTTACAATGTGAAAATTTAGTTTGGTTCTTGATCATCATTAAATTATCGATTGGTTTAGTTAAGGAACCAACTTATCCAAGTGCTTCATGGGAAGCACCAATTCTTTAATGCTTCAAGGAATCATCATCTCTGAGCAAAGTTACAAAAGTAAAACATTGGTTTAATGCATATAAGTGTAATCCTTAATCCTTTTTTAATTTCAAAAATCTCAAAGTACAATAATTTTCAAAGTTCAAGTTCAAGTAAATTTCAAGTTCAAGCTTTTTTTAAGTTCAAGCCTTTTAAAAATTAGTTTTAAAAAGAAAAAAATATCTACTTTATGTTTTTTTGTAGGGTTTTCTAAACCATAGTTACCTTCATGAATGCAGTAATAACTCAAAGACAAAGTGTGTCTTACACACTAATATATATCTTTACTTTATTCTATAAAATTAATTTCTAGTCGAAAGGGTGGGCAACTTTGGACACCTAAATATGGTCAAGAATACTTGATTATGTTAATTTTAGTCCTTTTCACTTCAATTAACTTATGAATTTATTCAATACCTATGTTTCAACCTCACTCTATCCTATGACTTTATTTTGACCTATTCTCTTTTCTAAATTTCTATATGTAACCAACATAAGTGTTTTGATTTCTAGAAATACCCATAAACATCTATATGACCAATTTAGGACCCAAATTTCACATGTTTCCTTCCAAGATAGAATCAACCAATAGGGATAATAGTGGCAGTAGGATTTGTCCCTATGGTTGATCATGTATTTTCCTATATAATATTTAGTTTTTTGAAATTATCCCCTTATTTCCAATTAGGTCTATACTTTTAGGGCATAAAATGTGAGTTTTTCTCCTTTTGGATTACTATGCAGGCACATTCAAGTCACTCATTTTAATAACTTGTCAATTTAATACAAATGCATAATTTCACTAATTTACATTGATTAAAGCTTCACTTTTCTTCTCAATTATAATTCTAATCATTTTGAGTAGTCCTTATCCAAGTCAAATGCCTATGTTATCTATCCCAAAGTAAAGCATGATCAAGTATTCAAGCCATCACTATATGCATGCACATAGTCAAACTATCACAATCACATAAAGCACTCTAAGTGGGATAATTACATGGGCATGAATTCTCTATTTAAAATATTGGATACATAGGAAATGTTTAGTAATCTAAGGGTGATTGGAGCCATCTTAGCCCAATTACACTCCACCCTTTTATATTTAAAATTCATAAATTACTTCAGGCCCTAATAGGGTTTTAAATATTGGATAAGTTATTTATAAGTCTTTCACACACTTCTAAAAGTTAAATCTATGCATACATTACTCATTATAACTATCACAAGTGATCATGACCTAAGTTATTAATTTTTATCAAAAGATAGGATCACCAAATTTGAGACAATAGTGGTACTAAATCCTATCTTGAGTTGGTTGGTTTTATCCTTCTACAATTTTAGTTCCTACTTCTGGCACTTGCAAAGTTTTTTATAATTCCATGTTTCAATTATCAGTCAGTCAACATAGTTAGATTTGGGGAAAATAATTACATTTTTCATTTCATTTCATATTTATTCTTCTTTCAATCAATTTTACTTTATAAAATTCATTATACTTTCATTCTACTTGTTAAAATTTCATTTTTAGCATCCTACTTTATTCCTTTCTATCTATCTTAATTCAGGTTACATCACATACTAATCCAAATTTTTATAAAATAATAACGTGCTTGACACTTATTTGATACACATTTATACATTATTGTACATTGATAAAAATTGTCTTATTCCTCCCAAATGCAAAACCAATCACTAGGAATAGTCATATGATAATTTTAAATCATACCAAAGCCAATTCAAATTAAGCATTCTCAAGTATCAAAGCCAAATCATTAGTTTCATTTTTAGTAAAGGATCACAATAAAAAAATCACACTAGGTGGGATAATTATGTGTAGCTTGGTTTTCCTCCTTGGAGTATCAAATACATAGGTAGTAGTTAATCATCAATGAGGGTGATTAGGTTCATCTCAACCCATTCCACTTTCCCAATTTTTATAGGTTTATATCCCTCACAAGTACACATGGGGTTTCAAGGTGAAGAAGGTTGATTTATGGGGTTATGTGCATCATCAAGGTTCAACATCACATATACATATCTTTTAGTGATATGATAAGGTGACTATATAGTCACAGACACATTTTTTTACATGTCACTATTGACCACTATAGGTTAGTATCAACAATCGATACTAACACGTAACTAATCCTACACAAATAGAAACACAACTATGGAACCTAAGAAAGCATATTCATATTTTTATCTATTTTTCACTATCAATATTTAGTTGCAATCAGATAGTTAATCATAAAATCTAGTACTTATCCCATTATTATACTTACTATATATAACATATGCCACTTTTCAAATCATTACAATCAATTTACATATTTTATATTTATATTTATGCTTAAATGTCATATATTAGTATATAAATTCATTTTAATTTTATATCTTAATTAATTAAATAATTAATCTTAATCCAAATTAGGGTAAAACACTAAATATTTATAGGATTATCTAGAGATGTAAAATTAGGAATCTAAAATATGGAAACATTTTTTACATATTATAGAGCATTTTGGCATTGTAAACACTCATTTTGGTATACTTACACATATTTATAGTCTCCTTGTATGCATATACCTTTTCTTCAAGAATTAGACATATAGTGATGTAATCTCTTATAGGCCTCTTCGATTCAATGTTATTTCACTTGGTTTACCTACCCCTTGGGGCTATATGTTATGTTTTTTATTCTTCATCTAATTTAAGTTAGGGATCCCTACCTATTATTTTAAGTTATTTATGAATTTTAGTCCTTGGACACTTGCATCCATTGAGGATGTTATTGTAATGTTAGTTTCCAACTATGATGCAACTATCCAGGATTATCCCTTTTATCCTTTTTATATATCCTTCACTTTGTTACCATTTTGTTCTCCCTTTTTGGCCATTCTATTGTCATATTTTCATATGTCACTAGGTTTTAATTAAAAATCAAAAGGGTTTGTATATATAAAAAGTCTGTAGTTTGATTAATAGACCTAATAATTTGATTAGACAACTATCTAATTAAAATCTACTATTTATTTCAAGCTATTAAAGTGCACTACAACACTGAATCAAATATATGAATAATTCAAAAGGTTAAATGTATTATTACATCACTTTTACCAAGGGTTACTAGGATAAATAGTATATAGTCACATTGTTACAATTCCACACACATGCATAAGAGGGAGAAATACATGTGAGACTGAGATCCTCTTTAGAGTATTGGCTATTTAGGTAAAACTTAACAATAAATAGGGTTTTTATGGCTAGTTTAAATCAAGTTACTAACCCATTTTCATCAAGCTACAAGAGGTACAATGTAAAGACACTAGAGTTTTGTTTACTATCTAGATCAAGCACACAAGAAGACACACCAAGTGAAGTAAACTAGTTACACATGTCAAAACATGAGGTTGATACAAATTTGGGAGCATTATTTTACATATCCTTGATTAGACACATGTCAAAGAGGACACTAACATCAACATTACTTTCATTCATCAACATAATTATTTGGTAGACAAAAATAATGAGAATATAGAACAAACAAGGTCAAGATCTTTAGGGTATACCTATGATGATCTGTGATCACTACCACATTCCAAAATAGAAAAACAAAAAATATGTGATTTATTTTATCCCATATTTACTTGGTAATTTTTATATTTATTTTACATGTTTAAATGAATTATATCATCAAATCATTGTATTACATTACTAAAATTTGAACATTGCAATATTACATTCAAACAACTTTATTTCTTGTATGTTTCCCTTATTAATCTAAAAATCATAAAAAAATTGGTGAAGCTAATGTGAAATGTCATAATGATCAATCAGAGTCTACATAATCTTAGTTTTACTCTATTTTAGGATGCCAAGCCTGTCCAAATCAACACACTTCTCCTAGCACTCAGTGGTCGTAGTATAGTGTGTTGCCATAACTTCCACCACATGATTAAATAAAGGTGCATGAGAACCTAAAATGTCAATGAAATTATGAATAAATCCATCTCTAGATATATCTATTAGCATGTTATGGTGAGGTCCTTTATCACCTAATCCTCTATTGTTACCCACTCCTGATTACCTATAGACATGAGAAATACGATACTAGTTAGTTATGCCTATAAAATCAAAAAAATTAATTACTATTATAACCAAATAAAATGCCAAATTTATAAACTATGATACTCTTATATGTTCCTAATGGTTGACTCATCTACTAGTGTTGGTGCCATAAGAACATGGATGACTACCTGATTGCCTATATCTCCTCCTACACCACCTTATGTTGTAGGAATAACACATGAGAGGAAACTATAATAGGAAATAATAGTGGCCATTGGGATTTATCCCACCATTGCACATATCCATATGTACATATTGCATTATCCTTTATAGATAGGGTAACCTTAGGATATCATTCATCATATAAACATGGGATTAGATCTATACTCATAAGTGTTGGCCTATCATGGGATGTATGCCCACTATGTGATGTCTAATGCCATGGGTAGGGTGATAAGGGCACTCCCTACTCTAGACCAAACTACCCTAAAACTTGATCATATTGAAAAACTCATAAACACTAGGAAACATATCAACTAACCACATACTAATATGGACCCTCTGTAATGCATGTCTATCCTTGGGCCATCTCACAAAATTTCTATAAATATGCTATACAATCTTATCTAAATTCAATGTATCCAAAGTAACATGATATTCCATCATAATATGTAGCATCCCTAAAATAAATACCTACTACTATGTAAACATATATGGATGAGCCCATCCAGGTAGGGGACCACCAACTAGTAATATCACTTTAATGTGCTCATAGGCCTAAACATGCAATAAATTTGTAGTTCCAATACTTTTATCATGACTCTCCAATACAAACCTATAAAGATACCTATATAACTAGTTTAGTACATTATGAATCTATAAATATATATTTTAATCAAGTTTAAAATGTTGAACTACTTGGTATATCTAATATGAAATACCAATTGTACCACCCTTCATAAACATAAATGATGCCAATAAAATGCAAATAAACTTCTACAACTATAGAACATCACCTTTAATAATATTGTCAAAATGAATCATATCATCTAGCTATGCATTAGGATCCCTCTAAATAGTGAAATATAATGGGAATATTTAATATATCCTATGCTACCATCTCTATAAACTTGAACTTTCTCACTTCTAATTGGAAGCCATAAAAATAGATACACATCCACTAAAGTGATTGTTAGCTCACTTATGGAAAGTTAAAATGTATATGAATTTGGGTTCCACCTCTCATCTAGGGATGTAAATAGGTGGATATTATAGGGTATCTATCCCAAATGGGCCATGTGACGTAACCCTACCTAATGAATAATAGCATAATCAGTTGTATCTAGACCCATATATGTTAAGGTAGAATAGTGTTGGCCATGCCAAAACTCTTGAATATGTATATCCTTTTAAAATAAAGAATAAAAAATAATGACTTTATATCAATTATATTTTAGTGTAAAAATATAGAAGTGATAGTTAACTATACATTAAAATAATAGGATAGTAGTGTCAGATGTTAGCATCCATGCAGGATAAAACCATCAGATGCTAATGTTAGACATTTGTATCTACCCTTGGGTACTATTATTGTTTTAATGATGTAATAATTAAAAACATAGACATATGTGTCCATCAGCCCATTAAAAATCCCAAACTCACACACAAAATGAAAAAAATTCAAAAAATTAAAATTGCTAGTCAAATATATATCAAACCTATTTACCAACTTAGTAAAATCTTGGTCGGCTAAGGCACCATAAAGCACATAAAATCACATTAGGTGAGGGGATATTATATGTGGCATGGTTCCTTTCTAAGTTAGAGCACAAAATTTTCAAAATTTTAAAATGCAAGTGATTTCCAATTTCTATTAAAACACACCTAATACCACTTTTATACAAAACTTCAAACGTGTATATCTTGAGCCTCAGTTGTCCAAATTCAAAACCACAAGTTACATTAGAATATATACAATGAAATATTCTATATTAAACCAACTTTTAAAAAATTTAATCTTTGTCAAAAATCATTAAAATTTTTACTATACATAGATATTTGCTAGATTTTAAATAATACCAAAAATAATGTTATAAAGTATTTTCTGCAATACTTTCATAACAATATCAAATTAACTATATTGAGCATGTTATCAATTTTATTTTTACAAGGAGATGACTAGCAAGCACTATACCACCTCCTCCCAAAAGGGGGGACATCTTAGTAGGGGCATATTTATAAATATGTTCTACATAATTAACTATAGTTTGCACATTCTCCAGATTCGGTAAGGGCATTCTTAGTAAGCATGGTCTCCACACTTATTCACTATTTAACACCTAAACATTTAAAGTAAGGGCATGTTTTTAGAAAAAATCCCTCCACACTAATACTTATTTTATTTTTCATATTTTTCTGTACATAGTGGGGGCATGTTTTGGAAGCATATTCTCCAAACATACATAGTTTTGGAATTGGTAAAAATACACAATATATGATTTAGATTCATAGTTGTGGAAAAAATTTATACATTGGTACCATTTATTATACATAGTTTCATCACCCGACATATCCAAGGTCAATATTCTATGAAATGTGTGCTTAATATTTCAAAATCCAAATCATTTTTAGATTCCAAAACTCTTTTATGGATTGTTACCACATCACATACTTTTACATATTGATACCCTAGTTGAATGTTTATAAATTATATTAAGCCTTACCACTTTTAGATATTGGATCTCTTTTTTGGTGTGATTGGAGGGATCAAATCATCCAATCTCACCAAGTTTTTAGGTGAACTTTATTACTTCACTCAACCTGTACCATGCTATACATATAATATCTTTTGCACTCTAGTTGTGTTGGTCATAAATTGATACACTTGATGGTCGAAGCACCAATCTTCTTATTTTGGGTTGGGGGAATGATCACCTCCCAAATATCCCTACTCCAAATACAACACCACTAAGGTGAAACCCACTAACAAACTTTTATAATCACTCATATTCCTAGCCATAAGATGGATGAGGTTGCAATTCCCCTATCTACTTATAGAGTTTTTAGTACTCTAGAACCATAACTACATGACACATACATAGGTGTATTCTATCCATGTTAATTATTTATGCAATTTTTTATTATTTATTACAGCATATTATATATGTTGATTACTTTGTGGCATATTCTTGGTTGCAGGTAATGTTCAAATAAAAGATTCAAGAAAAGCTCAAGTGAAGACAAGTTATGTTGTCCACACCATGGTATGCTTTTTATTTTCCTTTAAATTAGTAATTTCAATTTTTCTTCCATTACAAGATTAAAAGGGGTGAATTGAGACACCCATTTTGTTAAAATTAAACATATTTTTAGTCTCCTTATATGCATATACTTTTTCACTAAGAATTAGATATATAGTGATGTGGTCTCTTATGGGCCTCTTTATTTCCATCTTATTTCACTTCATTTATCTAATGTATGCTAGGGACCCCTACCTATTATTTTTATTTATTTTTGTATTTTATCTCCTAGACATTTGCATCTATTGAGAAAACTATCATCAATATTAGTGTTCAACTAAGATGCAATTGTCCAAGCTTATCTGTTTTATCCTTTTCTATATATTTCACTTTGTGACCATTTTTATATCCCTCTTTACCCATCCTATTATTAGTTTTTCATGTGTAACTAATTTTTATTTCAAACTCAAAAAATTTCCTATATACACAAATTATATGGTCTAATTAATAGACCTAACAATTTTATTAGGCAACTATCTAACTAAAAAGTATTATTTATTTCAAGCTATCAAATTGTATTATAGTACTAAATCAAATATTTGAAGCATTAAAAAGGTCAAATATACTATTTATAAAATTTTACCAATGGTTAATAAGATAAAGAACATATATTTACACTATTATAATTTGACACACATGCATAAGAGAGGGAACTACATGCAAGTCTGAGGCCCTCTTTAGAGTATTAGATATGTAGGCAACGCTTAGCAATAAATGGGGTTGATAGGGATAGCTCAACTCATGTTATTAACCTCTTTTCACCAAGTTAAAAGAGGTACAATGCAAACAAACTAGGGTTTTGATTATTATATAGATTAGGTACATAGGAAGATATACCTAGTGATGTAAAATGGTTGTACATGTTAGATCATAGGTTTGATATAAATTTGGGACCATTCCTATACATATCCTTGATTAGACACCTACATTAGAAGAGGACACTAGCATCAACAGTACTATCCTTGATTGATTTAACTATATAGTAGATAAAAATAATCAAAATATATAACAAACAAGGTTAATATCTTCAGGGCATCTATGTGATAATTCTTCATCACTACCATATTCTAGAATAAAATAACAAACAAGATATGCTCTCTTTTATCCCTTAGTTACTTTCTACTTGTATTTATTACACATGCTTAAATGAAATATATTATCAAAGCACTTTATTACCTTATTAAAATATAAACATTATAATATTGGATTCAAACAAGTTTATTTCTTGTATATTTATCTTATGAATCCAAAAAACATAAAATAGGCATAAACTAGATAGATTTTGAGTATGAATGACATATAATTGGGTTGGTCAAGTCCATATATAGATAAATAGGTGTGGAATAATCTAAGTATGATTCAAATATGTACACACAAGTCATGTACAGCAAATATATTTCAAACCTAATGTTTCAAGTCTCTAATACCAAATTTATTTGTCTATAGTATTTTTAGTCCTTATCAAAGTACAAGTCATAAATCAAGTATGTATCTATAAACCTCTTTGTCAATTTCATTATATCTCAAATAAATTAACTTAATATATTTTAAACATAAATTGGATCATTAATTGATGTTTTTATTATATTTATATGATATTTAATCTTGTGTCTTATTATATGGTTTAGTGTGGTTTTGTTTCAAACTAGTTCCACTTTACCATAACTCAAACTACCATATATTGAACTAGACAAAATTTACCTCTAGAGGGTTATTAAAAAAAAATCGATTAGAAAGGTATAAACATATAAATAATAATTATTACACATAACCATATCATGTTTCAAACCATATGATATTATTTAGTTGTATATTAGTGGAAAGAAACATTTAATCATTGATATGCATTTGCATAGAAATGTTTTATCAGAATTTAGAATTTATTGGGATATTAAATATCATTAAGATAAAAATAAATTGACGGGGGAATGGATTGAGATAACCCCAATCACCCCCATTATGATTAAATTTTGTCTGCATATCCAAAGTACTCTGAAGAGGGAATCAATCCCACATAATTCTCCCACCTTAGTGTGTTTAGTGTAATAATGTTCCTTTACTACATGTATGCATCTAAATATGGTTGGAACACTTGAAAATTATTTTCTTGACTTAGATAGAATAGGCTTGTGACTTGTCTAAGGGATTATTCAAGTAAATATAATTAAATTTGGAAAGAATAGGGAATATTTTCTCAATGTGCAATAGTATGTGTGCTTAAATAATGAAATTACCAAGGTTTCTAAGTGAGTACAAAGTTAGTAGAATAAGTGTCTTAGATGTGAATTTATAGGATTCCAAAGGTATAAAACCTTGAGTTACCTATCCTAATAATATGAAACAACCTATAATGTAAGGTTTGTAAATTTGAAAATAAAATTAGGGTAAGGGGAAGGATCAACATGTAAAGTTCAAGATTGACTAACAATCCCATCTTATGTGATTCGATTTTGACCTGGAAGGGTAATGTTTGGTATTAAGATTTTAAAGTGTTAGTACATATTATTATAGGGTTTTTTATAAATTAAGAATATTTTTTTAGGTATAAAATAACAACTTAGAATGGATGGGACTCATATAATTACTTAAGATATAGTTAGGTGTCTAAATAAGACCAACTTAAGCGCTCAAGTAAAATAAGATAAATATGGGCCAAAACTGAAATTGTCAAGTATTTATGATGAAGTTTGAGTATCTACAACCCCCCCTACAAATTTAATATATAAATCAAATTACTAGAGTAAAATGAAATATATACCTGAGTGTGTACAACATACTTTTCCTTTAAAAGTAAGCTCCAATCATGCAAGGTGTTTCATAGTAAATCATGCATTGATGTAAAATAAAGAAATTTTTGTATTTGAAATGTAACTCGAAATTGAAAAAAAATTAAAGATAAAGGAAAAAGTACATATGTATGTTTGAGACCAATGTTGATCTGGTAACTTTACTTGAATATGGTGTTTCCTTGAAGAATTAGATAATTGGTGTTTCCCATGAATCACTTGGAGGGATTGGTTCATTTGTTGATCCATAGAAAATTGAGGGTGACCAAGCCCCATTTTGAAATTAACATGTATAGAAAATAGAACCCATTGATGGAAACACAAAATCTCAATTTTAAAAGTTGGTCTTTGTAATCCCAAGATGGAAATGGGTTGGAATCCATAATGGATTCAACTTTTATAAATTTGGAGGGGCTAAATCGCTAATATGCATTATACACTAACTAAATCAACCATTGTAGATGGAATATTGATTAAATTGTCACTTTGTTCCTTAGTTCATGTGATACTTGTAATAAAAATTTTAAATTGAAAAATATCATATAATAAGAGAAGGGTATGTTTTCCCTTATCATGAATTTTAACTTACAAAAAAATGTGTGCATTAATTAGTATCACACCCCTTGAATCTAAAGAAAATATTATAATGTTCATAAATATTTTTCATTCCCCCATGTGATAAATGTAAACTTTTTAACTATATGTAAATGGAAACTTCATAATTTTTGTTTGAAGCTTGTGTGCATGTGCCTATACATATATACCAAAATTTATGAATACATAGTATGTTGTTGTAATGTGAATGCATATGCATGGCATATGCCCCCATAGCCTATACCAATGACTAGATTTTGAACCATTCAAAAGATTATACTTTTCCTTCATAGATGCTTATATTTGCATGAAAATCCCATTTAAATTCCCCCATTTTGACGTGAGGGATGTATCATAAAAGTCACTCATCTCAAAATAAAAGTTAACAATATCATGTCTATCAATATATAATCATTGAATATCATATCATATGTGAAAAGGTATGACATCATAATAAGATAAGTATCATTAAAAATATGTATGTAACATATGAGGTAAGGATAAAGTGTTAAATATAGATAAATGTATCAATGAACATCATAGTCTTAGTAGTAATAGAAGAATTCTACATAATAGTTAGTGTATGACATGGATCATGACACTCATCAAACTAAGTAAGTTAAATAATAACATAAGCATCATGCCACTCATAGGGATATGGGATAATATTTAAGGGAAATAAGAATGTCAAAAACTTAAAGAAGGCCAAGGGCCATGCATAACAAGGCTAAGGGCCATACACACAGTGGATATGAATATGTTGTAATCACACACAAGTACCAATGGTCATTAACTTAATAAAAATAAATATGTTGCAACCACACACAAGGGCCAAGGGCCATACAACATAAACAAGTAAACTCTTATCTAATGTATACAAGTAATGGCATCAAATAGAGTATAAAACTCAAGATATGGTCTAAAACATGTTTATATAATATGATCATATCCTCTAAAATATAATATCCATGTACACAATATAAGATAAAGATGTTATTAAAACATTTATAAAGAGTATATATCTCAACATGGTATGGGGATTATAGAATGGTAACACCTATAAATATTGTAACCTTTAAATAATATTCCCCTGAATGGCATGGCCGTTGGGTAGATGAAATTACAAAATCATTGTCCATGTATAAATTTATATGCCCTACATAACACTCAAAAAATACCAATGAAATGCATGTGTGATAGAAAAAATATTATGTTATCTATTAATCATGAGATAAATAACATATGACATTGATGTAAACTAGATGTCTAATCATGTTTAGAACCTGATTTTGGATTTTTAGAATATTTTGAAGGTCTTTGTATTTTTTTATTTTTTTACGCTTTTTTAAATATTGAGACAAGAACCATAGAGATTAAGACATAAACATGGATTCAAAAATATATAAAGGGAAGGAATATTAAAAATCTGCAACATGTGTCAAGGTAAAGTAAGTAATGAAAAAGATGGCATGGCCATGTATGAATAAGATGCTTGTAATATATGTGAATTGTGGTTAAAAGGTATGTGGAAGATAGAGTAGAGATGTGTAGGAATAATTATAGATCCTTATCTCATGAAATGTACACTTTTTAAGATATGTAGCATGCATGTATGAACAATATAGTACACAAACGATAGTTTTTTTATGAGTAATAGTGTTGCGTAAAATAAAATTGAGCATAATAACATAAAATTGAATGCATTAAGGCTTTGTTTTCTCAATTTATGATTTGATTGTGTAAAAATATATAGGTTAATGTCTATAGGTTCAGGATAGTAGAAATAATTGATAGTGACTATTTATGATTGATATAATTTATGATGTAAAATATAATTTACTTTGTTCAGACTATGAAAAAAACAATCTAAATGTAAAAATGTGGTAATATCATATTACTATTTTAGACTGTTTGGATTGGGAAAAGTGAAAAATAGTAGCTAAGAGGCCAAAAATACATAAGGATCCAATGGCTAAAGTATTGATCAAATTAATCACATGTAGAAAAATTAGAAGAGAATAAAGAACTAATAATGAAATAACTATATACAATAATTTTTTTTTAATTATTTGAATGTTTTATATATTTTTATAATTGTAATCAATGGTCATCTAGTAAGTCATCCTCTTCAATTTTGAAATGTTTAGAATTATGAAAATACATGACATGTTACTATTGACATTATAAACATCCATATTATGTTTTAGATATTATCATTGAAGAGATTTCATTATCTTTCTCATTGTTACCATCATGTGGCATGTGAATTACTCTTCCTTCATGTGAAAAATTGATGCATTTCTTATTAGTATTCAATGTAGCTTGCATTTGTTGTAACCATGACCATCCAAATGTAAATGGAACTCAATGTGCATGAGGTATAATCCATACCTATGTATTAAAAAAAAAATCCAAAATATATTAGGTATATGATATATCTGAGAACTTCTTTCCAATCTACATTTTAATGTAATTCATTGATGTTATGACCTAGTTGTTATAATCTTGTAATATTAAAAATCATTTCCCATTTATTAGTATCAATGTGATTATTTTTTTAATTAATTGTAATTAATTTAGATATTAAATGTAATTAAGATAACATAAATTAAAGGATATAAAATGAACTAAATCACTTGAAACTAGCATAATGAAAGTAAAGTAATGGAATGGACAAAACATGAATGAATGAAAAAAACTATGAAAATCACAAAGTAGATAATAAGTCTTATATGGTATTTTATTATTAGGTTAATTATGTATGATTGAAATATATTTGTAAATTATCAACTCAAACTTGATTATTCACATGAAACTAAAACAATAATTGTCACTATTATGGGTTAGAATTGATTGGACATAGTCAGAATTGACTATCACTATTGACCTCTATGGGTCAATCTTGACCTGTAAAGGAAAACAAAAAAATTGATGCCATAATCACCTAGGCTTACTTTAAATATGATTTTATGCATAATTTTTACCTTTGATTGTGTGTGGATGACCTACTAATGACCTCTTTAAGTTTGAAACCCTATTAGGCTTTGTGATAGATGAAGACCTAAAAAAGAAAGGGGGTGTATAATGTGTTGTCTAATCCTAATCATGGTATTATGATTGAAAATTTAATACATATCCAATATACTTTTAATATGGAATCAATCTCACATAGTTCTCCCACCTAGAGTGCTTAGTGAAATAGTGTTCCTATGCTACGTGTATGCATCTAAAGATGGCTTGAATACTTTATAATTCTTTGCTTGAATAAAATATAATAATCTTGTTACTTGGATAAGGGATAATTAAAGTAAATATAATTGAATTAGTAAAGAATAGAGAAGCTTGATCAGTGTGTAATAGTATGTGTGCTTGAATAATGAAATTGCCAAAGTTTTGATGTGAGTACTAAATTAGTAGAATATGTGGCTTAGATATGCATTCATATCAATCCAAAGGGTAAAATCTCATTATTACTATCTAAAAAATATATAAAAACATATAATTTAAGGTTTAAATTTTAAAAAGAGTCATCGTTAGGGTAAGGGGCAAGATCAACCCATAGATATCGAGATCAACTATCGATCATGTCACATGCACATCAATTCTGACTTGGATGGGTAACGTTTGGTCTTAATATATTAAAGTGTTTGTATAAATACTTATATGGGATTTTATCAATTAATAATATTTATATATGTGTAAAACAACATAGAAGTTGTGAACCTATATAGTTACTTATGATAGAGTGAGGTGGTGAAATATAATTAATTTAAATGCTCAAATCAGTTAAGGTGAATGTGGGCCAAAATTGACACTATCAAGTATCCATGACCACATTTTAGTATCTAAAAGTTATCATATCACCTAAAATAACATAAAAAAATCCAAAATCATCCCATGTACATACTACCATAGAAGATCATGTCATAAACGAATCATACATTCCCATAAGAAATGCCAAGGAACACAAGAATATATAAGATATATAATGGGAGAGATAAACATGGATTATGAAACCCAACATGTTATATCACACCCCAATGATAATAATAAGTAAATATAACACTAATTTGAAGGATTAACAAGGGGAGGGTATATGGAAACCTTATGTATAAGATGGATCTTAACCCCTAAGTGAATATTATAATAATATAACCCTAAGATTTGTCATGTTGGGTAAAAAGAAGAACAATTCAAAAAAATGGTTTGATGTAAAATGGTTTTAGGTCAATAAAACTACATTAATAATTCAAAAAAATATTAAAATTAAAATTTTAATAAAATACAACAATATAAAAAATAGAAACATATCTAAAATTTGGGAATTGAATCATATTAAATGTTTGAAATTGGACAATCAGATTTCATAAAGTATTACATGGATTATTAATTAAAAAACTAATTATTTAACCCTAAGATTTATTATTATCATTAATTTATATTAGATTTTAGGTTAATAATATATAAATGATAAGGCACAAGGGTGATAATTAGATCTATAATAGGTTAATTAGGTGTTAAACTTAGATATAAACATACATTGAATTTATTATGTTGAGAATAAGTTAAATATAGAAATGAAAAATAAGATATGCATGGAAATGAAAAGTAAATAATATAATTATTTGGTTCTAATGATAACATAGTACTAAATCTAGAATATGAAAAAATTAGTCTAGAGGATGATTCTTGAATAGTTGTCAGAATATAGATTTGATGCTTCTGGAGCTCTGAGCACTAACATCAACCTAAGACAATTATGTTGGAATTATTGTCTAGGTTTGATGTAAGTGTCCTATATGAAATACCTACTAGAAAAGGATGTGACCACTTGTATACCTTTAGGTTTTCCTTCACCTTTGTCTAGTGTATTCAGATGTTGGTCATTGATAGTCATTCCTCATGAATTTGGAAAACCTTAGTTCATATTTATAATGACCTTGGGGTAAAATGGGTTAATGGTAACATTGTTTAAAGCTAACCCCAAATACTCCTCTATCAATGAGAATTGCCTACATATTTAATACTCTAAAGAGGGCCTTAGACTTATGTAGTTTTCCCTTAGGTGGTGGTTTATGTGTGAATCATGTAATATTTGCAAAGCAAGTTCAATAGTGACCTAACTTGTAAGTTGTAAAATTGGGATCTTGGGATAATGCTTTAGTAATTCAAACCTAAAGATGTGTTACTCCTATGAATGATATGTAAATAGGGAATCTTTATTCAATTGAATACTTGATAGAGTGTTTTTGATAAGTTTTCTTAGTCTCTCTTGGTCTTTTCTAGTTGAGGAATGAATAAGGGTTGATATTATATTTATATCAATACCATTGGATAAGTAACTTGCATAAAATCACTTAGGCCAGCCATTAGGATACGTTTCATTCAAAAAATAGATGACTTTAGGGCAATGGACACTTACATCAGGTTATGACACTAACATTGATGCTAGTGTCTATCCCAGACATAAGTGTTTAGAAAGTAGGAAAGTGAGTACATGTTCAAAACTTTAAAATATTATAGACAAGTACATTTTAAGAATTCTAGGTAAGATATAAGGCCTAGGTCATCAATATAAGACTGGTTGGACTAAGAGATAGGCCAAGGAGAATAAAATAGAGCATATGTGAGACTTATAGAAGTGGGATAGGTTTAGAACTAAGAGGAACATCCAAGTTATAAATTTTTAAAATGTACAAAACTAAGGTGATATATAATCCATAAACATCTACATCCCCCCCCCACCTTTAATCTAGTAATGAGATTTCTAGCTTAAAGGAAAGGAATGCATACTTAAGTGTGTATATGTTAAACCCCATTAGGTTAACCAATAATTAGGCCTAATTTTTTTAATCACATATATGATTGATAAAATCATTTACAACTATGTTATTAATTATTTCATGACTACTAAATCTATTTAAAACCAACAAATGCTATAATATATTAATCCACTAGCTAAAATATGATTCATCTAGTGTTCAAACAACCAAATTAGATTATAAGTTGAATAAATTTTAATCAAAGTATAGTAGACAAAATAATGTATAACATATATTGATATAATACATATTTTATCCATGAACAAGCTTATATCCACTGTTGTTTAAAATTTTAGAATACTATACAACTTACACAACCATTATCGAGTTTAATTATCCATAAAAGAATAAAGTAAAATATAGTATAAATTCATATATAAAATATAATGAGTAAAATAGTAAAAAATGAGTTTATAAATAGCTCATTGATCCTTGAATGTAGCTTAAGCAAAATCCCAAAGGTTAAATCAGCTAACAAAGGGAGAGCATCATCTGAGTGTTTTACTTATAGCAACAAACCAATGGTCTTCCACACTCCTCCCAACTGGGAGTGGCCCTACATTTCTCAAAGGGGTAGATAAAAATAATGCATGTATCAATAAAATAACCATAACCCATATGTATACTATCACTATTACATAAAATAATCAAATAGATCATGGAATCCAATTCTCTATCTAAATGATATGATCAACCACATGTAAACTATAAGTATAATGAAATTAAAATGTCTCAACTATAACATTATTTTGGCCAAAGTGTTCACTATATAATTTCATATTTAATAATATGAGTTCATTTCACTTAGACAAAACTCTTTACTACTGAATCATAACTTTTATATGATATCAAGGGATAGGTATATGAGTTACCCACTAGTATACTCATATAACTATCTCCTATTATCTAAATATAGTCTACATATAAATATTCAAAAGTAGAAAAATAAAACTTCAACATGCACTAAATTTAATGATGCAATAAATGATGTAAGCAAACATCAATCATGAATCTAACTATTTCCAATCATATAAACACTATGGTGGCAACAAGGATTTATCAAAGCACTATTTTCCATATCAAATATGTTCATTAGACCAGAAAAATAATTGAGTTGTTATGTATTTATTTCTAACATATCTTTTTATCATAGTTCACATATTTGCAATTATACATAATTGATAGAAATCTTTAGTCAACATGAAAACCCATGCATTTCTTAATAACTCATAACATTTTCTAAAGTAAAAATAAATCCATATTAGAATATGATCTATTATTACGATGATTTACACATAAACTTCCCTTATTCCACATACAAAAGAGCCATTACATACATTATAGAAATCTGAGAATGATCATATAATATGTTTAAGTCTTCTCCTTATTTTAACTACCAACCAATAATTTAAGAACAACACCTTTACTTACATATATACACTTATATCTATTATAAATCATATTCATTTGTCTATATACAGAATTACATACAACTTATTTAGTTGTGTAATAATTATAAGATTGATTATATATCTTAGAGTTTATAGATAAACCCTGCAATCACTCCTTAATTCATGCTAACCAACAACTATGGTCCTTATTTATACACAGGTTTCAATATTTAATTAGTCTATATTTAAATCTTGTAGTTATACTTATAGGTATGCTCATCTAGTTTCTATTTAATCTAGTTATCCATAAAACTAATCACACACACACGCATGTATGCTGGTAAGTATGCATGCACACATGCACATGCAGACACACATACAACTCATTCTAATTTTATTTATTTATTCTTCAAATACCTAAACATAAATATGTTTCAATAACCCTTTTTTTAATATTTTGTATACCAATTCAATACTACTTATAGCTAGGTCTACTCTTATAAATATTAGGTATTATCAATTTAAGATACCAAGTGACTATAAGTCTATTTATACATGTACTAATTTTACCGTCTTAAAATTTCATAAATAGATATAGACATTATTTGTAACTTATAGTTGTTTTCATATTTAAAACTTTGAATACTCTCATTCACATAAGTTAAAATTAATATACCACCCAATGATTATATAAATCCATACAAGTAACACCTAAAAAATGCCAGTCAAGTCACTAGAACATAAAATTTGTACATGATCATATGTTTGTGTGTGTGTGTGTGTGTGTGTGTGTGTGTGTGTGTGTATTCTACCTTATACATATGTATATGTATACATATACGTTTGATATACCAACTTGGGTTCCATAATAACCATTTGGTAAAATATATTTATTTAGAAATGCCCAACTACTACACAGGTAAATGACAATGATTTATCACCAAAATAAATAAGGATTTTCATGAATCAAATGAACCCCTTGAGTCATGAAACCTATAGCTATGTAAATTTTCTATATTTCTAGGCAAAGACATCCCAAGGTATTCAAATAAATATTAACAATTGTTCAAAATAAAATTCACAAAATTTTGAACAACAAAAATCCTTGAAGATAGTCAAATGATTATGCATAGGTCATATACAAAAACTTGTATTTTTAATAAAGGAGAAAGGCTTCAACATTAGTTTTATAGGCTTTGGAATGGAGTAAATTTACATTCCCAAGGCTATAACTATAAAATTATGTATCTAAAAAAGGGATCTACCAATATATGAAATCAAACCAAATAAATCCTATACCAAGCATTTATTCATTTATCTAAAACTTAAGACTAGAAAAACTCATTTTTATTTATTTTACATAAGTCTAGAATGTTACTTTCCTAGTTAAGAAAGACCCAAAGTTCAATTTTAGATATGGATAGATTTTTTTTCTTTACTATGATTTTCCTTTCTCTTCTCGATATTATACCATAACATCATCATTTATCTCCTTGCTTTCATTCTCATTACCTTATCTTTATCCATGCACATCTTTCATGTCTTCTCTAATCTCCTCCTATTTTGTAAGCTTCCCATCATACAACTCTCCTAATCAATGTGCCACTCCTTTCCTTTCTTTTATTAGACTCATAATTATAAATCCATTAATGAGTATGGTGGAAGAGAAATCTTCATCATTCCCTTATCAAGGTCAAACATCACAATCACAATGATAACCTAGAATAAAACCCTAATTTGATTCTCAAGTTACCTTTTTGTCATTTGAAAATAGAGCATAATGATATTAAACTAGAAACTTCTAATCATAAACCAATTTATTCCATTAAACATTGTTATATATGTATGCCTATATAATCAAAAGCAATTAATATTTAAAGCTTAAAAGTGTATGACTAATCTAAGGCATCATAATATTAAATCACAAACTTTTAAAATAATGTAATTTAATTTCCTTGAAACAGCCTAAGATCCAATTAATTATAACAATAAACTAAATATCAATATTTGAAGTTTATTTAAACCCATTTTCTTCAAAGAATTTTACCTATGTTTTCCCTTATGCATTTTAACCCACATTTATAATTATCTCCAATCAATATCTTTAAGAAATTTAAACAAGACAAGTAACATTCAAACTACTAATACCTAAAAATACAGTCAGATTATAAAGGCATAATTGAATGAGATAGATCAATCAGCTTAACATAATTCAATTTATATTACAAAATGTTAATGTAACTAGCTAATAAAAATTCATAATAAATTTAACTAGATCAATACACTCATGCCTACTAGATCTAATGTAGTGATAATCAACATAGAATAATAGAGTTGTAGCATACATGTTTAAATCACATCCTATAATGAAATAAACAATCAACATATGAAAATAACATTTATTTCACTCAAATAACTAAATGTGGTGTATGCATGAGTTTTTTATAACTCTCTCTCTATCCCCATTATTGGTATCTACACCTCCCTCTTTGATGCTACTATCCCTCTGAATTGCATATGAGGGTAGGATAGTTCTACATCCACCTCATCAAAAAAATTGGTAGTTATTCCAAAATCAAAATAATCATTAGAATATATCCATAATAAACTATTGAATGCAAATTACTTGAAAAAATAATGATCATAAAGCATAATAAAACATATGCAATAGCCATCCATCAAGATATAAATCATGAAACAAGTAATATAAATGTCAATCAAACATCATATATAAATCCAACTTAGAAATAAACATCAACACTACCTATCAGTAGTATCATAATCCATCATATAATACTTAAATAGTTTATTAGATGAAACTATATGTGACATCCTTTCCCCTAAAATGGATCATCATCTTGATGACACTTATTTCAATAATATCTCTAAAAATAAAAATGTTTAATAAAATATAAATAATGTTTAGTAGAGTATTATTTGAATAAATAAGGGAAAAAAAATTGGTAATTATTCTTAGTCCTTTCATGTTTCACTATCCTCAAATTATTGGTCCCACTTGACCTTGCACTATAATACTTCTCTATTATGCAAGATAACCTTATGAGTATGAATTATTCTAATTAGTTCTAATATGACCACGCCTAGATCCTAAACCTATAATTCATCCCAATCCAAAACATGTGTAGGATTAGTAATATACTTTTTAAGATATGAAACATGAAAAATATTATGTATATGAGTTAAATCTAGTGGAAATATATGTTGGGCCCTTAACCTGTCAAGTAGAGGATTCATGCCAACACAACTTCCACCTAGGTACAAGATGATCATTTTGTGTAGTGGTTAGCCTTTGGGAATTGTATAACCAACTAGAGGTTGTAATGCATACCTTGTACCATTTTGTAGATGGTTAACTATCTCTTAGGATTTAAGGTCATCTTAAAGGATTTGAAGAGATGTGGAAACTATAGTGTAAATTTTATATAGTCATAAATGTGATAGTTATGATGACCAAGTTCTAATTCGGCCCTCAATGTGTAACTTTCCCCTTGGTAAAGATATTCCTAAAGGCTATTTAAGGAGATTGATCTAAAAGAGGTGGGGGAGAATAAAAAATTATAGTGGAGCTCTACCAAAATGAATTCTCTATAGACATTGATTCGATGGCCATTAAGGTTTAATAATAGTATGAAATCCATTAAGGCTCTGCTTATAAATGCCCAAACTTATCTCTAAGCCTCTAGGTCATTAATAATTATGCATAAAAAATTATTTATAGACTTTTATTAATGACATAGAACTATTGAATTAAATGTAATCTATTTGGTTTACATGTCTTATCATGTTGTTAATGAAATGCATATATTTCTAATGTCATACTTTCTATGGAATTGTGTTAAGTAATGTTTGTACATGTCACTAGTTTGCATCTCTAATGGAGTCCCTATAAAAATTTTATGACATCACCATCATTTTGTATAGATAATGAGTATAGGTTCCATGCCAAGTATTCCTATCCTTGTTAAGATTACATGTCTAGTATGAGTAGTTTGAGTGGAAACAACCTTTTAAACCTTCAAGCCCCTATATGACACTATGCTTAGTCTATGAAAGGATTTTACCTATAGATATACCTAAATATTTCATTGTATTATTTAAATCCCATGTTTAATCCTTGAACCATGGCATAACTAACCTAATTTGGGCCTTGATTCCTTCTCAATTGCACTTTAGGTGAGTGCATAAGGCCTATGCCTTAATTGATGTCAGCATAACCAAGTGGTTAAATGTTAATTATAAAGGGAACCTCACATGCTTGTGCCTAGTCATAATAACCTAATAACTAATTAAACTTGATTTTTCTACAACATTTTGATTTTGTTGATGGGACTCATGTTGAATTTTATTGTTGTAATGGTGCGATAGAATGATGTACTAACTTTCCCTCAAAAATATTGATCAATAGCTATAATAGGTGGAATATATCTTTGCATTAAAGCATCCAACTTATAAAGGCTAAATGCCAAGAAAATGGGTTTAGGATAACCTATATGATGCTTTATACAAGGTCTTTTTATATGAATTACCTGAGCATGTGTACCAATGGTTGGCTGCATATTCAACCCACAAAATAAGAAGTTATGGATGGTATGAGTGGACAAAAGGAGCACCTAGAAAGGCTTGAGACCCTAGATACTACTTGTACTAGAGTAGTAGATAAATGGTGGTAAGGAGCCTTAAATAGCTATTTACTTAACTTCCTAGTCTCAATATACTCATGCCTTGAGGAAGTGGAGTACCAATTTGTGTATGACCCTAGAGGTATGTTTATGAAGGAATTTAATGCAGAGCTCAAAACACTAATGGTGGATTATGGTTTTGAAACTTTAGGGATTGAAGGTTAAATTCCTTTTGCATATAAATAACAAAAAATAGTAAATGGGGATGTGTAAGTGAGGCATAATGGAAGGGGATAATCAAATTTACACTTGAGAGCTTAGAAGATAGACTTATAATAAAATATGGCACTAACTAATGGAAGATCTGGAACCTAGAAGTGTCAAAAGAACCTATAGTAAGTAGGAAATGCATGGGGAAGGATATCTTGAAATAAAAAAATGTGAGGATGAGAGATATAATGAAGTGATGAATCAAAATTAACACTTGATAGGTGTGGAATTCATTAGGTTCCTATATAATTTGGTAACTACAAATACACTTGACATGCCTACCCTTTTTGAACCTACAGTGCATGATCACGTGCTGAATGCCCTAATTGAAGAAAGTACAAAAGTAATTATTGACTTCACTAATGATTTAGATCTTAGATGTTTTACAGACTTGGATTGCAACTTTGTGATTTAATAGATTATTCCATACAAGGAAGTGAATGTAACTACTTCTATACCATTGGATGTTATCACACCATAATGGAACTTGAGTGTAATCATACCAACTTAGTCGATGTTGGTAACACAAGGTGGGAAATGGCCCATATAAGTGGTTTGATACCACAATTATCATATCACTAATGACATCAACTGCACTAATAATAATGATGGGGCTATCACTTAACCTCATATCTAGAGGTGTTGTAGGATGATCACCAGGATAAGTACTAAGGGGACAAGTGCCCCAAGAACCAATTAATCCCCTATAGAAAATTCACTATGAAATAGCTATGAAATTGTTAGAGTATAATACCATGGATAATTCTATAAGACATGTTCTAAAGTGATATTTATATTAGCATGCATGTATCATAACCTAATCTGAACACAAGGATACCCATTTTATGACCACTTTAATTGATTGCACCCACACATAGTATAGGAAATTTTTTCCTAACCATGATATGGTTGACTATGATAACCTAAAGGATGTATTCTTGATGTAATCTAACATTCTAGAGTTTGAATAATAAAGCATTACCATGATAAAAGAGACTACCCAAAGACTCTCAGAGAGAGTGCACCTATATGATGCAAGGTTTTAAAATCTCCTATCAAAGTTCCCATATTATATTCACCCTTCCCAACATGTGTATTGGTTCATTGGGGGGTTTCTCATTCCATTTTGAATATTACTTTCCATGAATACTTTTATCGACCCTTAAGAAGCATTGGAAGCTATGCTTAGAGCTTAGGTATTCAAAAGTGCAAAAAATCAAGATCATCACATTTATGAAAGTGTAGATTACATCTAGGTCTATTAACTCCAAAATCTTAATGTTAGCTCATCAAATGATGCTCAAAGTGGAATATAGTGCACCAACTATGAATCAAAAGGCAATAATAGAATGAACTTACCATGGAGGAATGTGCACACTTTACTTCTGAATTATGAAGTCATTTAAGAAGTGCATGATGTTTGGGAATTCCCTTTATTTAAATGCACCAGCCAAGTCAACACAACCATATATTATTGGTTATGTGATGCCTACACCCATACCAATGTTAATTATTAGGTTATTAATTAAATGTGTGAAAACATGGAAAGAGGTACATGACAAGCCACAACAACATTTGAATGGTAGGCTAACCAAGGTAATAAGGGATATGTCCAATAGAACATAGGATTTAGGATGTAACAAGGCTCTATAGGGCAAGGCAAAGAATGAAATGGTATAAGGTTCACACCATACTCATGTTGTAAGTGTGGCTCAATAGATAATTATCACCATGATTACCCTACACATCCCATTTGTGGGTATTGTTGAGGGTTGCATAAGGTCAAAAAATGCCCTTACCTAGATAAAAATTTGACCCAAGGTAGGCCTAGAATAGACAAGGACACATGAATTATCAATCATTAACATAAAATAGAATGATGGACACTAAAGGCACGACTTGCATACACAAAGGTAGTTAAGTTATAGGCAACTATGTGCATTGGATTCACCACTCAGGTACTAGTAAGTACCTAAGTTATGCTTTAAATATGGGGATAAAGGTCACAATGAGAGCATAATTCAAAATGAACCTAAAGCTACACCATACCCAAACCCAATGCACCAAAAATACATGTTACATTAGGTTATGAGTGTCATATAAAACCTACAAGGGCAGCTGTAATTAGTGTGAGACCTAGAAGCACAAGCTACCACCTATTATAACAAGTAGGATAGTTAAGGATCTAAAGTAAAATAATTAACTAATATCCTATGCCTCATGTATACAAAAGGAAAGTTACCATTATTAAATAGATTACTCCTAGAGCATGTAGGACAAAATTGAGTTGAGGTTGTCATGCCATGCATGAAAAGGGTGTGATAATTTTAGCATATAGAAAATGCTTAATACAGCCAAGAACTCCTGGGAAATGTCACTATTGATGGGTGTTTTATCTATGAGATAATTTTAAACATGGGCACTGAGGTCAACATCTTGACCAAGAATGCTTGTGATAAAATGGGTGGACTAACCTTGATACCTTCCCCTTATGTATTCTTCATGGCCAATATGACATAGGCACAACCTATCAAAATTTTGAAAAGCACAGTTGTAGATATCATGGGTACTAAATTCCACACTGACTTTGAAGTGATAGAGTTAGGAGAGTAAGACAAATAACATCACTTATAGGAATGCCATGGTGTTATTTAAATAATGAAAATATTCAATTTAATAGGTGCTACATGATGTTTTATAATGGAAAGGAAAGGGTAGTTATACCCATCTCAAATGACCAAGGACCTCCTTATGTCAAGAGCATAGACATTGAAGATGTGATCAACCATATCTATAATATCATGGTGCAAGGCACTGAGACTCTAGACCCAAATGATCAAGGAATCCTCTCTTAGGAAGATGGATAATCAACTTCAAACACAACATATGTTACTTGTGATTGATCAGTTGAAGAAGCATATGATACCACAGGTCAATGGTGTCGCATAATGCATGCAAAGGTGCCAAAACTAGTAAAAATAGTTTGGTTTTAGATTGGTCATAATTCTAAGAGATGGGTCCTTTGTGCCAAGAAAAGGGGGAAAAGAGTGTTTTACATTAGTAAGGGAAAAATCTTAGTGCTCCTAAGATATGAAGGGAGTAATCCAATGGAAGATTATGTCCATGACCTTGAGTCGTGCATCCTAAAATAGGTAGATAGAATGGGCACATTAGTATACATATTGGAGATAACTATCACTCATTGGTGGGAATCACAAAATCTTAGCTTACCAACTTGGTATGATGTAAAGGAATCCATTTATACTAGGCTCAAAAAGAGAAATGAGGACCTAGACATTTCTGCCTACTCTAGTAATTTTGGCCTTATAGGTCATGTACATCTTTGCAAATAAATGTGGATTATCTATGGAAAAAATGCCCCATGAAATTTATGGGTGCACACCTTCTAAATAAATCTAAATACTTGGGTATGGTTGTGATACATATTTAATGAGACGCATCATAAGCTAGCCAACTAGGATGCCCTTAAGCAGTGGTTTGTTCCCTCTTTCTCCTTTTATTTTCAAAACCTTGAATTGATTGAGAAATTATAGGTAGTTTGAAGGGCAGTATTTAAATACACTACAATATCTGAGGAGATCCTAAAATACATGTTTGATGAAAAGTGTTAGCACTCCTAACCTTCTTTGAATATCAAACTCTCAATAGTGACTCTAGTGATGAATATGGTGACACATAGAAGGCACACAATTAGAAGAATCTGATAAGCAAAAGAAACTTATTATGCTAAGTTGAAGATAGTACCCTATAAGAAGAAGACCCTACCCATCTTTAGGTAGAAACAAATAAGGGTAGCAGATAAGTTGAGGATTCACATCAAGAGAAGAATGAACCCTACTAAGAACCATTAAGAACTACCAAGGTAGATATTAATTTAGTGGGGAACCTAAAAATTATCACTCTAGATGTTTATTGATCTGACATAGAACTAGCACATATTATGGATCTTCTAAAGGAATTCCAAGACTTATTCCCTTGGAACTACAAAGATATGAAAGGCACACACCCATCACTTTGGAAGATGAGAATAAAACTCATTGATAGCACAAAACCCATCAAGAAGTGGCCTTACAAGATGAACCCAAATTTTCACATCAAGTTTAAGATGGAGATTGATGGCATGTTAGTCATAGGTGTCATCTACCCCATGATAGCATGTTAGTCATAGGTGTCATCTACCCCATTTAGGAATCTAAGTGGGTTAGCCCTAGGTCATCAACATCAAAAAGGATGAGTGTATTTGAATTTATGTTGACTATAGACTATTAAATTTTTCCTTCATAAATGATACCTTTCCAAATCCATTCACTGATGAAGTATTGGATTGATTCATAGGTGACGAGATATAAAACTTTACTAATGGTTTTTTTAGGATACTATCAAGTCTAGATTGAGGAGGCTAATAAGCCCAAAGCCACATTTTCAACTAAATGGGGTTATTTTGCTTATAACGTGATGCCCTTTGGATTGAAGAATACACCAACCATGTTCTCTTAATTGGTGATCATTGATTTTAAATAATTCATTCAAAAGTTCCTCCAAGTATACTTATATGAATGAATAGTGTATGGGTTAGTGAAGAATAACTATGACAACTAGTGCCTTATGTTTTAAAGGTATAGGTAGTTTCAAATTTCTATGAATCTCAAAAAGTGTGTTTTTGAAATTTCATTTGGCAAATTACTTATGCATATCATCTACAAAGATGGCCCACTTGTTAATCTAGCCAAGACTACAATCATCCTTCAAATTCAAACACCATCAATGTATAAAGACATTTGTGCCTTTCTCGGGCATTATGGGTATTATAATAAGTTCATAAGAAATTATGATAAGTTTTTGATGTCACTCAGGACCTTTTACAAAAGGATGGACCATTATATTAGGGCACAATTTAGGAAGATGCTTTCAAAAACATGAAGTTCAAAATAGTAAGTGCACTGATATTGCAATTTTTAGACTGGGTAACTCCCTTCCCTATACACATCAATGCTTTTGGTACTACAATTGGTACCCTTATTACACAACTAGGCAAAGGAAAAATGGATCATTCCATTTATTTTTCAAGTATAAAACTCACCAAATCATAAAAAAACAGCATTACAACTGAGCATGAGGTGTTTTCCATGGTTTACACCCTACAAAAGTTTCAAAAATATTTTCTAGCAACCCCCTTCATCTTCTTTACTGATCATGAAGTGCTTAAGTACCTGATTAATAAGCCTATTTTACACAAGCACATTTATTGATGGACCATTTTATTTAAATAATTATGATTCTCTACTGTAGTGAAGCCTAAAAAATAAAACTCAAGCCCAGACCATCTATCATGTATCAATTCTAGAGATGTAACAGTGCCTATTGAAAATGATATGCCTAACACATAACTTTATAAGGTTCATAACATTCCAGAAGACTTAGTAGAGATCACTACATTTATTACATATAGATCTATGCCTTAGACAATGGCAACTAAGGAAAATAAGTAGCTTAGAGTTCACACTGACCCTTGTCAACTCATTATCAGTAAGCTTTATAAATTGAGCCATGATGAATTCATGCACCAATGTGTCCTAGAATATAAGTGAGACTCTGTATCATAATAAGTGCATGAGGTAATTATTGGAGGCCATTTAACCAAGGATTCCATGGCATGTAAAGTACTATAATAAGGCTTATGGTTGCTAACTCTATTTCTTGATGTAAAATAATGCACTAAAGCTTGTCACATCTACTAGCACATGAGAAAACCAAACCGCTAGGATGAGATGCCTCTCATCACCATCCTTATCTATGCACTATTTTAAAAATGTGCCATTGAATTTTTTGGGCCTATTACTCCTGTAGTGAGGTGAATAGGGGCAAGATACATTCCAGCTTCCATATACTACTTCACTAAGTGGACTAAAGTAGTGTTGACCAAAGATTATACCACTACCACTATAGTAAGATTCATTTAGGAGAATAGTATTAGTCACTATAGGTGCTCACTTATCTTGAATAGTGACCATGGTGTGCACTTATAAATGAAACTATTCAAATCTTACTAACTAAAAATATGGTATCACACCATAAAACAACACCCTACCATCCCTAATCTAATGGCACCATACGGGAATTTAATCAATATTTAATGAAGTACCTTAGAACAATATGAAACATTGGTCACATATATTGGGATGACTATGTGTCAATAGTATTGTGAGCCTATCATACTATGTATAAGTTCCTAAATAAGGCTACACCATTTTAACCAATGTTTGGCATAGGCTATTTTACCTATGGAATTATTAGTTCCCTCATTTCACATCATGTGTATTGGTAGATTGGATGACCATGAATATTTAATCACATGATTATAATTCTTAGAGTGTTTGGATGAGACACACACCCAAGAATAATGGAGCTAGTAGATAGAAAATATGTGTAAAAGGTATGGAATGATAATCACATCAAGAAAAAGGTATTTATAAAAGGTGACATTGGTCTTGTTATATGACTCTAAGTACCTTAGGAACCTATCAAAGTTATAGATTAGGTGGATGGGACCTTATGTCATCCATAGTATATTGGAGACTACCACATACAAGTTACACACATTGATGGGTGAAATTATCCCTAAGCATTTCAATGGCAATAGATTGAAGTTATATAGTTATTATGATTGTGTTTGTACCATATGGCTCTAACTTCTGATTGCAAGTCAATTTCTTGGTTTTGACCATAATAAAATTGGTGCCTACCAAATATTTCCTTATTTTGTTTCTTTTATGTTGAGTAAATAAGTGTGGCACTTTCAGGACTATAGGAGAACTCTTCTATAACTTACATGTATAAATCTATTCAGGTGAGTCAAGCATGGTCTCTTTTTAAGAATTTGAAGCTAGACACCTAAGTTTTTGGGCATGTGCAAGTTCTTCCAAGGTTACAAAGCAGTAAGTATGAATTGACAAAATAAGGCACACAAAATATTTTTGTACAAGAGATCAAGAGGAGACATTGAGTTACTAGAGGACTAGTGCAAGTATTTGTATGGGGTAGGGAAGATCAAAGAAAGAGACATGAAAGTGCATAGAAATTGACCAAAAAAGATAGGCATGCTTATAAGGAAGTATAGCACTAAGAAGAGATGAAATTAAGGAGGTTGAATTATGTGCATATGAAATGTTGTATGTAGGTTACCATAAGAAGGTTGAAGGTCACTCCAAGTTGAATAAATTGCAAGCTAATAAACATTGAGATAGCTAGTACCCACCCAATGGTAGGTAAGAAGTCACCATTTAAATTAGCTATCACTTCATTGAATAAACTATTAGTAAATTTAATGTTATGATGGTAAAAGAATAAATATCCATAATAAATGAATAGTTGGTAGTGTATTTTAGAATATTTCATGAGTTTAGTAGATTTTAAGAAATCCATACATTACCATCCATTAATAAGGTATCTTAAAACATAGTATAAGAGGATAGATGGTCAAGGTAGTAAGGTTACTATCATTTTCAAGAATTCTGAGCAGACCAAAGAACCAAGCCATAAAAACTAAAAGATTCTACTAGAGAGACAACCAATCACCCACAACCTACCTTAGTGAGAATTAAATACCACAAATAATATTTCATTCTACCCTAAGTTGAAAAGGAGGTGAGTGGAGATAAATTGGTGGAGAAATAAGGTAGTATAAGTTTAGAAAATTGATCGAGCTACCATTAATAGGGTAGGAAGCTTGAGAGTTGAATACATAGTCATATTTCTCATGACTATGAAGAAGTGCCAAACATAATTTTAGGCTTTAGTAAAATCAAGTAGTTATATTTCAAAATCAATAGGTTTATGATGGGTAATAAAATGCTAAGCATAGGTCTACCTTAGGCATAGAAAGGCACAAAGAAAGTGTGGATGGTGAGAGAAGTAGCTACCACAAAACTAGAGGCATAGTTAGTGGAAGGTGTGAGCATCATAGAAGTAGATATAGAAGCTAGCATGAAACTTGCCTATAGATAAATGAAATACCCCTATGAGGTCATGGTGGGGGAGAAGTGGGTGTCCTTTGCACATATGTACAAACTAAAGGACTATAACCATAGGATGGGAAGTAATGTGTAAAATTTAAACCTAGACTAGATGGTGTACATAGGGAAGAAGACAAAGGCAAGTGCCATAATCTATGATGTCTCCATTAGAGATAAATTGGTAACTCTAGGCAACACATAACTATTTAAGCTACCAAGATTTTTCAATCCAAAGACTTGGTACATTTCTTCCTCTTATGAGTACATGGTGACTAGTTTTAATTTACTAGATGGTGCATGAGGATCTTAACAATCGTCATTAGTAGAATTATAGGCCTACTTATCTTAGGGGTAGACATTTAAGAAATTATGGAGGACAAGGTGGAGGTTTAAAGGGTTGAAAATCTCTTGGGATACTACAAGTTAGGGTTTGTATTCCACATTAAGGACATCTAAGAACCTAACATAAGGGTAGTGGTGCACTTTATTAATACCAAATTGTGCCCTATTAGTTGGTGGTTAAATATTATCAAGACCTTTTTGTGCATTGCCCACCATATGGCACAAGGAGTAAAATTCAACATCTCTAAGTTCATTTCTAGAGAGATAGTAAATAACATGCAAGAGTGCCATGAAGCATGTGATACCTTATGATGGGGGTATATGTTGATTATGATAGTAATGAAGGATATAAGTGTGTAAAATGGTGATGATTAAAACCTATGGGTGTTCCCACCCAACCATGAGTCCCCTATGATGAATTAACATGACTTCATTTTCCCACCCATATTCTCATAGAAGTATAAGACAAGGGTGTAAGGGTTGTTTGAGAAGTACATAGAATCCTTTGGGAAGGAGTGGTGTATCCCTTAAGAGCTTCCCTAATAATTTGTGGGAATGGTAACCTTTATCATAATGCAGTAATTCAATGTGTTATGCCTAATGCTCATATATGGGAACCTATAAGGGTGGCTCTGATTGCCTTACACATTATTAGCCATATATTTCATGGTGGTACTAAGGAGAATCCTCAATGCATAATAGTTTGAGATCTTAGTTAAGATAGTGGATCATGAAAAATGTAGGATATAAATAAATTTATGTGCCCTAGATCTAAGGACACCAAAGATAAACAAGATGAAATTGATAGGATGGACATCCATCCCCTCCATAGGGTGATAATAAATGGGAGGATATGTAACCTCTATTATGAGATGAAGCCATGCAAGAAGGGAGGTGATCTTGGAAAGGATGATGATTTCCCCCTCCAAGTCAATGATGAAGGGAAGTCTCCACTAAAGATAAAGGAGAAGACACTCCAAAAGAAATAGGATGAGAATATAAAAGAGATCACGGAGTGCACTCAATTAAAGCTTGCCTCGAAAGAGATAATTACATCCCCCACTCCACATAAATGTATGACCTTCACATAAGAGAGTGCTTCTCCATTAATAATAACAAAAAATTACCAAGGGACCTATTACATTCCCTATTATAACTCTTGAAAATATGAACAAAGAGGCAACCCTTGCACCCATAATAGAGGAAAAAACTAAAAAAGACCAAATAAGAACCTATATCCTATAGATAAAAGAAGGAGAAGAGTATCCAAGCATCAATAATGTGCAAGAAGCCTTGTAAAGTGGGATGACCACTATACTTTAGATAATATAGGAAATGTTAAGCTTAACATCTAACACCACCTTACTAACAAACCATCTAAGGAAACCAGGGTTGACATCTAGCAAGGAGGACTCCCCACTACATCCACAAATAGTCGAGGAGAAAAGAGTGGCTTATAATAAGATGGGATTAAGAAAGGAGGATATCAAAAAGGATTTGGTACCTAAAGATAAGTATAGGCTTTCCTAAGAAAACAAATTGGCCAAGTTAAAGAAAAAGGCCTTGAAGGTTCTTGCAAGCATATAACTAGTAGTTGAAGTGGTTAGGCAAGCTCCAAGTGACCCCACTAGGAAGGAAAAAGAATCTACATAAGAGACATGCCCAAGTAGTGAAGGGGTACCTAAATAAAAATAAGGTGACATTGGTTCCTTAGAAAAATAAACAAATATGGTGAAGGAACCCTAGTAGAATAAGGAGATGTTGGCACCAAAGGAATTACCTTGGAAGTAAGTATTCAAAAACTCTAGGATGAGGAAATAGGTGAGGGGAAAGTTTGAGGAAGAAACCCCTAAGGATAAAACAAGTGAGTCCTCATAGGAGAGGACCAAAGAGAGTGGTGGTGATAATTAAGAGGAGGAAGTACAAATGCAAAATACATCATCAATAAGGATGATAATGAGTTGAATATAAAAGATATGGTGTAGAATAATTGGGTAGAGGAAGATTTCTATATGTATAACACTATGCCCCCTCAATCCACCATGACCAAGATGTACAAACAACTCTCATTTTTTTTAGACCACTACATGGATGAGCCCCAATTTTAGGTGCCTAGATCATCTACTTTAATCCTAAAAGAGCCTAAAGAGGGAAAGACTCCATCCTTGTTAAGCTTCATACCATAAACCTAGTCCAATCTAGGAATGCACTAATAATAATGGCCATAGAAGTTATATGTTGAAACATCATCAATGACGGTAAGGTGAGGAAATAGAAAAATCTCCTCAAAGAATCTAAGGATGAAGCATAGGTCAAAAACTTTTATTTGTAATGACTTTATGAGCATGTGGAGGAGGTTGAACTATCTATTTTGGTGAACATTGATACTTAATACCTTTTAGAGCTTGACAAGATTAGTGTTTTGATGGATCATATGCTCCCAAAGATAAAACTTGAGCTAACACAAGAAGATTAAGAAGAAGACCCTAGCATTGTATTGTAGAAACAACTAGCTGATAAGCTCTAAGAGGTAGAAGACTTATTCACAAAATTATAGGAGGGTGTGGAGGTACTAGATGACATTTTCTTAATATTTTCTAACCAAGACTCAATTATATATCTATGCCTAAATCAGGTAAAGGAAGAGAATGAAAAGGTGATGACATAAGTATACTTGGCAAGCAAGTCAAAGTGAACATAAGTGATGGGAAGCATGAATATGCTTAGTAACCAGATCAAGTATCAGGAGAAGAACTTGGAATCACTCCTTCACGCTTTAAAACTAAGGCTTATGAGTAAGGAGAGATCTTATATAGGAGTGTGGAAAAGGTGAAATTCAATGTCAAGGCTTTTTGTAAGGAGTTAGGGAAAATGGATATGCTTGTGCTCACTATTATAGCTACCAAGATAGATAGATCCATAAAATAAATCAAGATCACCATTAAGTGATTTGAAGACTTTATCACTAAACTCAAGGAGAATGTGATCGAGTTACATGCTCTAAATTTTATATAGCTTAGTCTAAGGGTGGACTAAAGTTTTTTTATGGGGTAAAATATTGGGCCCCTAACCTATCAAGTAGAGGATTCATGCCAACATAACTTCCTCTTAGGTATGAGAGAATAATTTTGTGTATTGGTTATCCTTTAGGCATTTTGTAGCCAATTGTAGGTTGTAGCACATACCTTGTGTTAGTAGGTAGATGGCTATCTCTCAAGTTTTAAGGTCATCTTTAATGATTTGAAAAGATGTGTTAGATGTAGCATGAACTTTGTGGAATAATGGTGCCATTGGTTATGATGATCAAGTTCCAATTTGACCCTCAGTATACTCTGGTGAAGATGTTCCTAAAGTCTATTTAGGGATCTTCAGCTAGAAGAGGTGGGGGAGAGGAAGAAATTGTATCAGAGCTATAACAAAATGAATTCACTATAGACATTGATTCAGTGGTTATTAAGGCTTAAGAATAGTATTGAAGCCATTAAGTATCCACTTTTAAATACCCAACCTCATATGTGAGCCTCTGGGTCATTAAGCATTATGAATAGAAAGTTATTTATGAAATCTAATTAATGATGAACAACTATTGCATTAAACATAATCTATCTAGTTTACATGTCTTATTGTGTTGTTAATGGAATGCATATATTTGTAATGTCATACTTTCTATGGAATTATGTTAAGTAATCTTTGTGCATGTCACTAGTTCACATCTCTAATGGAGTCTTTATAAAATTTTATGATGTCACCATCATTTTGTATAGATAATGAGTATAGGTTCCATACTAAGTACTCCTATCCTTGTCAAGATCACATGTCTAGTATGAGTAGTTCAAGTGAAAGTAGTATTTTGACCCTTTAAGCACCTATATGACACTAGGCTGAGTCAAACTAAAGGCTTAGACCTATGGATCTACCTAAATCTTTCATTAAATTATTTGTTCCATGCCAAGTATTCCTATCTTTGTCAAGATCACATGTCTAGTGTGAGTAATTAAAGTGAAAGTAGTATTTTGACCCTTCAAGCACCTATATGACACTAGGCCTAGTCCACTAAAGGTTTGCACCTATGGATCTACCTAAATATTTCATTAAATTATTTAAGTCTCCTATTTAATCCTTATGCCATTGCACAATTAGTCCAATATAGGCCCTGATTCCATCTCAGTTGCACTTTAGGTGAGTGTATAAGGATTGTACCTTATGTGGATTGATGTTGATATAACCAATTGATTAAATGTTGAGTGTAAAGGGAATCTCCCATGCTTCTGCCTGGTCATAATAATCCAATAACTAACTAAAATTTCTTTTTATATAATAATGCAAACCTATACTCTATAGTATTAATTACTTCTATAACCTCAAAGGGTTCCACATATCTATGTGATAAATTTTCTAATTTTCCAAACTTTATTGCACTATTTTGGGGTTTTACCTATAAAAAAAACTTTGTCTCCACCTGAAAATTATCTTGTTATTCTTTCAAACTAACATAAATTTTCTACCTATCATTGGCTTAAGCCAATCTCTACCTTAGTAATTTTACTTGATTTTTCATTTTAGAAAGCATATCAAGTCCAAATACCACTTGGAATTCCAATTTATCCTAGCTAATTGGTGTTCTACACCTTCTACCATATAATTCCTTGAAAGGATCCATTTTAATAGATGATTAGTATGAGTTGTCATAAGCAAACTGAACCGATGGTAGGTATTATTTTGACTTTTAGTATTAGTCCCCACAATATATCCTTAAAATAACCTTTGATATTTGATTTATTCTCTTTTTTTCCCATTTTTTTATAGATGGTAAGTTTTACTAAAGTTCAATTGTGTTCACAAAGCTAAATTTAGAGTCTACCAAAACCTATAAGTCATCATAGGCTCCTTATCTAAAATGATATTTTATAGAAACCCATTTAATCTATAAATGTTTTTCATGAACCTCTTGGCAAGAATCAATTCATCATCTCTAAAATTACGTAGAATGAAATGAGTTACAATGGTGAGTTTATCCACAATTACCAATATCATGCCATGATTATTCTTGGACATAGGTAAACCTTGGGCAATATTTATGCTAATAACTTTCCACTTTCATTCATGTGTATAATGTGGTTACAATAACCCATTAGGTTTCATGTGTTCATCCTCAACTTGTTGAAACTCTAAGCATCTAGATATAAAATTAGTTGCATCCCTTTTAATTCCTTTCTATAAATATAATGGTTTTAACTTTTCTAGAAGATTAGTCACTCCAAGATGTCCTAGATAAGGATCATTGTGCAATTACTTTGGTAAAATATTCCTCAAATTTTCCCTATCAAGCACATAAATTCCACCATTTTACCTTAAAATCCCATAATTCTCAAATTGAAACCCTGGTATTTATGATCTTGAGAGTTTTTAGCCAAATATTTCTTAACCTGCTCATATAATTCATCTCGAGGAGGTAGTTTTGTTACCTTCTCTCAAAAATTACTCCTTATTGTATCCAATGTTGAAATATATCTTCTTCAGATAAGAGCATCTACAACTCTATTCTATTTTACCTTAATGTAGTTAATATCAAAATCATAATCTAAAAAAAAAACTCTAACCACCACCTCTAACAAGCATTGATGCTCAGTTGGGTGAATATATACTTGGGACTTAATTTATATGTTTTAAACTCAAAAGGTTTACTAAAAAGGTAACGCTTCCAAAATTGCAAAGCATGAACTATGGTAGAAAGTTTGAGGTCACGAGGAACATAATTTGACTCATAAGGCTTCATTTTCCTAGATTCATATGCCATAACTAAACCATCTTGCATGAAAAATCCTCTAAATTCATCTCTTGAGACAATTGTTATAACTAAAAAATGGCCATTTAGATCTATATTATGTAACATCAGTGTAGAATTAGGCCTTTGTTTCAAAACCTTAAATCCTTATTCACACTTATCATACCACACAAACCATTTCTCTTTCTATTGAAGAGAGGTAATTTGATTATCTATCTTACATAAATTTGGTACAAACTTCCTATATTACCCTATTAATCCCATGAAGCTACGTACCTCATTCACATTTTTGGGTGCTAGCCAATCCATAATGGCCCTAATCATAGCTAGATCCACTAAAATTCCCTTTGTGAAGATGATGTGTTCTAAGTATTATACTTTAATTTAAAATAATTTACACTTTTACAACTTTCCATTAAGTTTGTGCTTCCACAACTACTGAAAACTAAATGTAAGTGCTTGACATGATCTTCTACAATTTTGAAATATATAAGTGTCATCCAAAAATACTAGCATAAACTAATCAAGATAATATTTGAACACACTATTCATGGGATTCATGAAGTTGCATGTGTATTCATTAATCTAAAAATAAGTATTATCAAATCATAATTCCCATAATGAATTCTAAAATATGTTTTCAAAACATCATCCTCTAAAATTCTCAATTGATGGTACCTAACATGAAGATCAATCTTTTAAAGACTATTACACCATGAATTTAATCAAAATATCATCAATGCGAGCTAAAGAGTACATGTTATTGATTGTTTTTTATTAAGCATGTGGCAGTCAATGCAAAAATGAAGGGTTTCATCCTTCTTATTGAAATAGACTATAGGTGCACCCTCACAGAGAAACACTTGACTGAATTAATACTTTAGCCAACATTTCCTAAAGTTGTGCCTTCAACTCGATTAACTTAGTTATTTTAATTCTATAGGGTGTTTTACATTATGGTCATGAATGATGAATCATATCAATGGTGAAATCAAATTCCCTTTTAGGATACAATCCTAGAAACTATTCTGAAAAGACATCTTAAAATTATTATAGAAAATTAGTCTTTTAAAGTGGTTTCCCTAACCAATTTCATCCATTTTAACTATTAATGATTAGCATCCCTTACACTGAGCCTTCTTCAACTGAATGGCTGAAATTTTCCTAAGCTTTAACTCCCTCTAAATTCATTGGATCTTGATTTGGTTTCCCAAATCATCTAAACACTCAAACTTTTTAGGGTAACATTCAACTTTGACTTTGTTCCTAGAGAGCAAATTCACTCCTAAGATCACATCATATGACCCTCGTGGCATTGCATAAACATCAACAATTGTGGTGAATTTTAGTATCTTGATTTTAGCCTCTAGAAGACATATATAAACTTTGACCTTAGAATCATTCCCAAATTATAATAACCATGAATTTTCCATAAAACCAACTTTATTACATGATTTACTTGGCATTATATGAGAAACAAAGCATTTTATAGCTCTTATATCAATCAAACTAGTAAATGAATGCCCAAACATAGTACATAATACTTTAATGGGAGGGGTCTTAGAATTTTACTTATCAATCATCCAATACTACATGAATACAATGTTGAAAGGTTCCTTGTTGTGAATATGAGGTTATATTATTTTTATTTCCATTTATCCTCCAACTAAGATAATCTTTGTCATAATGGTATACTCCACAAGTGAAACATCCACCTAGTGGTCCATTCCTTTTAGCTTGATTTCCACCATTGAACCCTTCTCTAAAATTACCTCCTAGTTTCATGTTCCTAGAATCACTATTAAATTTTATATTTTGATTATTGAACTAGTTCTTGGAATAACCATTATTTTTATAATTTTTCTTCTTGAAGGATGTCTTGGAACTACCAAACTTATTCTTAAACTTTTCTCTAACTTTTGCCAATGATTTCAACTTCTACTCATGTTTTATTTCTTTCTCAAAGACTTGATCCATAGTGGATGGTCCATGCACATCCAAATCACAACTAATTTGGGGTTTCAATCTCATAATGAAATTCCTAATCTAAAATACTCATCCTTATGGTACTATCTAACATACTTCATTAACTTTGTGAATTTCTCCCAGTATTTATTCACTAACAAATCCCATTACCTTAGGTTATGGACATACATTAATTTATAGTCAAAATAGAGTTAATATAACCACCTTACTCTAAAAAGAGTCATAAATTGATCCCATGTGGTGATATAATAATCAAGGTTTATCTCAAGGTTCTTATTAGCCTACCAAGTTATTGCTTTACCAGCCAGTTGGTAAGCTCCCCACACAATATTAGTTATCTCAAATTAATTTTAAATTTTTAAATAATTTTCCATTTATGTGAGCCAAAATTCAACTCCATCACCCAAAATCATACCATCAAACTTGGGTGCATTAACTTTCTTCATGTCACATGCAATCTATGTAGCTTCTTTAATTCTATCCACTTGATGACCCTCTTCATGTCCATGTTCCTAAGGTAATTCATGTTATTTAAGTTATTCCTCTAGAACTTCCTATTAGTCTTCCTCTTAATTTCCATAAACTTTTCACTCTATATTTGCTATTTTATCTCTAGTCTCATTCATCACTTTGAGAATCTGATCAAGTTTAGAAACATGTTTTACTTCTAGTTGATTATGATTAGCAGGAGGGTTTGTATTATAAGTTCCCTCACCAACCAATTTACCTCATGCCATTCTCCTCACTAAAACAAGGAGAATATAATTATATTAGTGGACTCATTAGGTCCAAGATCTAAACTTTAAGCTCTGATACCATAATGTTATCCCCATTAGGCTAACCAATAATTATGCCTAAATGTTTTAATCACATAGATTATTTATAAAATCGTTTACAATAATCTGATTAGTTATTGATAGAATACTAAATTTATGTAACAAAATACTATAGTATATCAACCCATTGGCTAAAATCTAATCCATCTAGTGTTCAAACAATCAAATTAGATACAAGTTGAATAAATTTTAATCAAGGTACAAAGATGAAACTATATACAACATATAATTATATAATCCATACTTTTATCCATGAAAAAGCTTTTAGCCACTAATGTTTATAATTTTAGAATACTATACAACTTGCATAGCCACTTCTAAGTTTAATTATCTATTAAATAATAAATTAAAATATAGTACAAATTCATATATATAATATAATAAGTACAATAGTATAAATAGAGCTTATAAATAACTCAATGATCCTTGAATGTAGCATGAGTAAAATCCCAAATGTTAAATAAATTGATAGAGGGAGATCATCATCTAAGTTATTTACCTCCAACAATTTACCAATGGTCTCTTGCACACCTCCTCATTGGGAGTGGCCCTACCCTTCTCAGAGGGGTAGATAAAAATAGCACATATATCAAGAAAATAACTAAACCCATGTGTGTAATATCATTATTACATGTAGCAATCAAATAGACCATGAAATATAATCCTCTATCTAAATGATATCATAAAACACATTTAAACTATAAGTATAATTAAATTATAAAGTATCAACTATAACATTACTTTAGCCAAATTTTTCATTATATAATTTCATATTTAAGATTTTAAGTCATTTTCACTCACAAAAAACACTCTACTATTGAATCATGACTTTCAAACAATATTAGGGGATAGGAATATGAGTTACGCACTAGCATACTCATATAAATATCTCTTATTATCTAAATACAATCTACATATAAATATTCAAAAGTAGAATAATACAATTTTAACATACACTAAATATCATGCTATAATAAATGATGTAAGTAAACGTCAATCATGAATCTAACTATTTCTAGTCATATAAAAACTAAGGTGGTAACAAAGATTTATCAAAGAACTATTTTCCATACAAAATATGTATAGTAAAATAGAACAAGAATCAATTTATTCTATGTCTTTATGTATACCATATCTTTCTATCATAATTCACATATATGCAATTGTACATAACTTATAGCAGTCTTTAGTCAACATGAAAACCCATGCATTTATTAAATACTCATAACATTTTATAATTTAAAAATAAATCCATATTATAATATGATATATTCTAATTATGTTTTACACATAAACTACCCTTATTCCACATAAAAAAGAGTCATTACATATATTATAGAAATTTGATAAGGATCGTATAATATGTTTAAGTCTTATCCTTATTTTCATTACCAACTGATAATTTAGGAACAACACCTTTAATTCCCTATATACACTCAAATATATTATAAATGATATAAATTTATATATACATAGAATTCCATGAAACTAGTCCAGTTGTGTAACAATTATAAGATTGATTAGCTATCTTAAAGTTTATATATAAATCCTACAATCACTCCTAAATTCATGCTAAAAAAAACTATGGTCCCTATTTATAAATAGATTTTAGGATTTAATAAGTCTATATTTAAGGCCTTTAGTTATACTTATAAGTATGTTCATCTTGTGTTACTTATACATAATACATTCAAGCTAGTTATCCATAAAATTGATCACATATATATGCATACAACGCGTTCTAGTTTTTTTAATTTCTTGTTCAAATACTTGAGCATGTACTAATCACCCATTTTTCCTATATTTATTATACCAACTCGATAAAAATTATGGCTATGTCTTATCTTATAAATATTTGATATTATCAACTTAACATACCAAGTGACTATAAGTCCATTTATACATGTACTAACTTTACCATCTTAAAATTTCACAAAAATATCTAGATCCTCTCTATAACCTAGGGTTATATTCATATTTAACAATTTGCATACTCTCATTCACATAATTAAAAATATTAACACCACCTAATGATTATATAAATACATACAAGTAACACTTAAACAATGTTAGTCAAGTAACTAGAACATAAAATATATACACAGTCATGTGTGTTTGTGTACACACAAACATGTATATATGTATGTCTATGTGTCTGTGTGTATGTATGTATGTTTGTTTGTGTGTGTGTGTGTGTGTGTGTGTGTGTGTGTTGGAATGTATGTATGTATGTATAGATATGTAGTATGTAGATGTGTGTGTGTGTGTGTGTGTGTGTGTGTATGTGTTGGAATGTATGTATGTATGTATAGATATGTAGTATGTAAATATGTGTATATTTACTAAATTTACCCTCTTAAAAGTTCACAATATAATATATAGCCACTTTGTAGCCTATGATTGTATTCATATTTAATGCTTTGCATACTCTCATTTACATAAGTCCAAATAATGACACCACCCAATAAATATATAAATCCATACAAGTAACACTTAAATAAGTCTAGTCAAGTCATTAAAACATAAAATATATACATGATCATGTGTGTGTACACACACACACACACACACACACACACACACACACATGAGTATATGTATATGTATATGTGTATGTATATCTGTATGTGTATGTGTATGTGTATGTGTATGTGTATGTGTATGTGTATGTGTATGTGTATGTGTATGTGTATGTGTATGTGTATGTGTATGTGTATGTGTATGTGTATGTTTATGTGTATGTGTATGTGTATGTGTATGTGTATGTGTATGTGTATGTGTATGTGTATGTGTATGTGTATGTGTATGTGTATCTATATATATATATATATATATATGTATATGTATATAAGTATTTATATATGTGTATATTTCTATATATATACATATATATGTACACACACACACACACACACACACACACACACACACACACACACACACACACACACAGACACACACACACACACACACACACACACACACACACACACACACACACACACACACACACACACACACACACACACACACACACACACAAAACACATATATATGTATGTATGTATGTATACATACATACATATATGTGTGTGTATGTATGTATGTATACACACATGCACACATATATATACATATATGTACACACACACACACACACACACACACACACACACACACACACACACACACACACACACACACACACACACACACACACACACACACACACACACACACACACACACACACACACACACACACACACACACACACACACACACACACACACACACACACACACACACACACACATACTCACACACATGCATGCACATGAACACACACATAGAGAGAGAGATACATACATACATATTTATACATACACGTATACATGTATGTATGACCATGTACAGATTTTATATTCTAGTGACTTGAATGGTATTATTTAAGTGTTACTTGTATGGAGTTATATAATCACTGGGTGGTGTCATTATTTTGACTTATGTTAATGAGAGTAATAAAAGCATTAAATATGAATACAACCATAGGTTACATAGAGGATATAGATCCATTTATGAACTTTTAAGATGGAAAACTTAATACATGTATAAAAAGACTTATAGTCACTTGGTATCTTAAATTGATAATATCAAATATTTATAAGAAAAGACTTAGCCGTAAGTTGTTTTGAGTTGGTATAATAACTATTAAAAAATGGGTGATTACTACATAATTATGCTTAGGTATATGAAGAATAAATTAAGAAAAATAGAATGAGTTGTATGTATATATATGTGATTAGGTTTATGTCTAACTAGCTTGAATCTATTATGTATAAGCAACACTATATGAGCATACTTGTAGGTATAATTATAGGCCTTAAATATAGACTTATTAAATACTAAAATCTATTTAAAAATAGTGACCATATTTTACTGTTAGCATGAATTTAGGAGTGATTACAAGCTTTATATATAAACTCTAAGATAACTAATCAAGCTTATAATTGTTACAAAACTAAACAAGTTGCATGGAATTCTATGTATAGACAAATGAATATCGTTTATAATAGATTTTAGTGTATCAATGGAATTAAAGGTGTCGTTCTTAAATTATTGGTTGGTAATGAAAATAATGATAAGACTTAAACATATTATATGATCATTATCAGATTTCTATAATATATCTCATGGCTCTTTTATATATGGAATAAGGGAAGTCTATGTGTAAAGCATAATAAAAATAAAACATATCCTAATATGGATTTATTTTTACATTAAAACATGTTATGAGTTATTAATAAATGCATGGGTTTTCATGTTATGAGTTATTGTGTGTGTGTATGTATTTATATATGTGTGTGTGTGTCTCTACACACACACACACACACACACACACACACACACACACACACACACACACACGCACACGCGCACTGGTGTGTGTGTGTGTGTGTGTGTGTGTGTGTGTGTGTGTGTGTGTGTGTGTGTGTGTGTGTGTGTGTGTGTGTGTGTGTGTGTGTGTGTGTGTGTGTGTGTGTGTGTGTGTGTGTGTGTGTGTGTGTGTGTGTATATATATATTTATGTGTGTGTATATATTATCCCTTATACATATGTATATGTATACATATACATTTGATATCCCAACTTGCATTCCATAATAACCATCTAGTAAAATATAGTTATTTAGAAACCCAAGAATACTACACAACAAAATCATTATGATTTATCACAAAAATAAATAGGGATTTTCATGAATCAAATGAACCCCTTGAGTCATGCAAACTAAAACTATGTAATTTATCTACATGTCTAGTTAAAGACATCCTAAGTGTAGTCATGTAAAATGCAAAATTGGTTACTTGAGTATGGATAAAGACACCTAATCCATAGGTCCTCCTACTCACTTTCACAAATACCTCCTAGTTATTTGAAGATTAAAATAGATGCAAAATGAGCTTCATACACTTTTGAGCTTTAATATTTCACTGACAAGGTAACATAAACCTATTGAGCAAAACCTAAAAAACTCAAATCACCTTTACAATAACATTGGAAAAGGACTCTAGCACTGAATAGTAGGTTGTCCCACTTTTGATTCTCCTATCCAATCTAGAAATGAACTTTAAGATCTTGTTTATGATAGTCTCCCAAGCCTACACAAAAATTTCCAAACCTTGCAACATTCATCTTAGTTAGTTTCCATCTAAGTTTGATTTTATCTCTATTATCACTATTTTTAAAAAAATTATTCTTCCAATATAGATTTAGCCATAGTCGATACCTTCATCACAAACATAGAAACTTCATACACATCCACATCTTTAAGATTCTAGATAGTTTCTAGCTACAATATTCACACCCAGGGTAGTATCATTGAGATCTCATGCATCTACACATATAACACATGTTTAGGGAATTTCTCCTACCACCAAATGGGTCTCTCTGAGCCCCATAATTGCATCCACTTCTCAATGTTATAGGAGGACCCCATAGTTAGTTTCCACTATAGGCATTTTAGAGAACTTACAACATACATAGCTTTTAGATCCACAATCTTAGCATTTCCATCATGATTCACGATCACACACAATACTTCTTGATATAGAACAACATGATAAGGAGTCTCCCATGAGACTCATTAGTTAGTATCATATCTTCTTATCCTTACTTATACATAGTTTCTTATGCTTGATTATACATAATCTCTTCTACTTGATTTTACATAGCTCAAATATTACAAAAATACAAAAATAATGCAATATTTCAAAATCCAAAAACATTCAAATATATTCAAAAACATCAAAAAAGTTTAGATTGTATGCATCATCCATGTTTTACATTTCTAATACTATGTTAGACTTGCATTTATGGTCCTATGATATTTTTTATTGATTATCTATATTACCATGCTTCAATTGATTTTCTTTTAGTATGTGTAGTGATTTCTAGTTCCTTGATTGCTTCATTCTACCCATTGAGGGGGCATTCTAATTCTATATTTGAGACATAGATCAACATACATCTTCCTATTAGGGGCATATTATACATGACTAAACCATCTAGGTTATGTCATGCCTACACTACATACTCTAAGTTATCATGTTTTTGTACATTCCTTACTAGATTACATAGATTACTATATTGACATTTCACTAGTATCTTGTACTTGTGTATTTCCTAGCATATACATAGTCTTGTACTAAACATGTGTTGCATACTTTCCCTATTTCTTTGATTATCTATATGTGATTATATCTTCCCAATCTTTACATGCTTTATCTTCTTTCTTAGTGTAGCTTGATGTGATTTCATTAACAATTCTTTTTTATCTCTTGTATGTGCCTTATGACATTTTCTAATGTTCTTTACTTCTATTCATGTGTGTGCCTTAGGACATTTTCCAATGTCCTTTGCTTGTACTCTTTTATATATATATGGCCCTCATGACAATATTTTCTTGATTGACTTATATGTGTATGTGGCATTTGAACATGCCTTGTATGTTTACTTTCTAGTTTCAGTGACATGTGCCCATGTCCCTTGTATGTGTGCCCCTTTGGCCACCCTTGTATGATTCTTGATTTGTGTGATTTTTTCTTGATTTCTTTTGATTTTTTTCAATGCCATGATTCATATCATGAATTTTCCTTGCTTTGTTGAATGCCATGATGGACATCATGTTCCATCACTCCTCGACAACTAACAACTAGCATCTAACATTTCTAGTTCTAGTTAAATACATTTCACATGTTATTAGATTTTTATATCTATCTAGGCATACCCCTATTTATCTAAGAATATCTCAATTCAAACATTTCTACATTTAGAGATATCTTGTCAAATATCATTACTATATCAAGTATTTATCTAGCATAACACACTTGTAGGACTCTTTTCTTCTAAGGGTAGTCATTGTAAGTTTAATCATTCCTACCCTCAGAAGAGGGGGAAATAAATATGGGTCTTATCACAAAGATCAAATCTCCTAGTAGTCAAAATAACAACATTTGGTTCACCCAATTAAGAATCCAGAGGTCAAACTAGACAGAACAAAAAAAAAATAATGACAATTTCATATCAATAACTAGTTTTAGTATAACACAATAGCACTGGAAATAGATAGCAGCACCAAAAATAAGGTTATCCTCATTTTGGTCTCTTATCTAGGCAAAAAAACATGTAGGTTTTCTAGTAATAGGTAAAAATTTTAACTCAGCTACAGTTTTTGTACATCTAAATTAGTCAAAATTAGTAGTTTTAGTATAGTTTTCTTAGGGAATCTAGATATAGGGGGTATCATGCACAACATGATGGCTCTCACTTCCAATTTTAGATTAGGCACTTGACATAACTTCTAGAACAAAATCCATGTTATAAATACCAGTGATTGGGGGTAATGTGCATGGCACATTGGTCTTCATTTGTTTTCAAGTTTAGTTTATTACCTAGGCATTCTCAATAGTTACATGCCTTACTCCATCCGTAGGTGGTTAGCATCTTTTTCAAGTTAAACTTTCATACAAGTTTTAACTTCTTGAGTACCCGAGTTCCTAAGTTGGCTTTCACATGAGCCTAGTGCATCAATTTGAGAGTGGCTTTTATACAGGCCTAATTTCCATCTTTTAGAATGGTGGCCGAGATTGGCCTAGTTTATAGCATGCATTTAGCTATCCATGCCATATTGTAATATTTTTAGAACATCCATGGGTTCCATGAGCCATCTCATATGACATATATTCTATATTGATATCACTTCATAGCTTCACTTCATGGGGTAATGATGAAACCAAAGGGACAACCTTTGTATTGCTAAGCCACCTATTCAAAGGGATTAGACACATTGTTCAGACATCAATTGACACATGCATTATTTGTTAGTTTCCCTTCGTAGGCAATGATGGAGCTAAAGGGCCAACCTTTGTATTATTGAGCCACCTATTCAAAGGGATTGGACACAATCTAGAAATCAATTATCACACACATAATTTTTTAGCTTCACTTAGTAGGTGATGATGGAGCTAAAGCACCAACCTTTGTATTCTTGAGACACTTTTTGGGGAATTGATCACTTAGCTCTATTATTGATATAACTTTTTGCATAACACAATCTAGCATTACTCAACCTTAATCAAGATCATAACAAGTTTTATATTGTTTCATGTACCCAATGAGGTTTATTCATTCCTTTTCCCTTATTTTTTCTTTTACATGGCTTTTATATGTTGTTTTTTTATATGACATATAATAAGAATTGATCTACTCTTTGTTTCATTTCATAGATTCCCACTTGCACAATGTGATCTCTATGCACTATCCAGCATTACTCAATATCACATGAGCTTCATGGGCTTCACCTTTGTAGTTAAATTTAGGTATGGTTTATTTTTTTCCTTTATCCTAGTATTTCACTTTTTCATATCACTATAATAAAGGTGGGGCAAATTTAGTCATGTAAAATGCAAAATTTGGCTACTTGAGTATGACTAAAGACACCTAATCCATAGGTCCTCCTACTCACTTACACAACCCTTTTAGGCTTTTCTTTCACTAATTCCCAATCATCCACAACCTTCTAAACTTAACCCTTAAAGACCCAAGTAACTCTTTTAGGCTTAGATCCATCCCCCTAGGTCTCATTCCCTCTAGACAATAGTGCCCAACTTGGATAAGAGCATTGAAACCTGGAGTATCTTATTTTTAGTACTATTGTCCAAGTGCAAAGTTGGCTCAAATGGTCATATTATCCTAGATCCCTATCCTAATTCATGTCATCCTAATGTGAATTCATTTAACCCATGATCATTAAATCCCCTAGAAAAGGCCATTTAAATTCCATCTAAAAGGGTTGGCACTCATTTACCAGAGATAAGAAAGAATAAAATGAAGACTACTCAAGCACTCTTCCCTATTCTTTGCATACAGCCATCCAATAATATTTCAATCTTATTCAAACCTTTACACTAGTCCCTAGTCATTACAAGTACACCCATTTTTGAATCTAGTTTCATTTTCAATGGGAGGATTACATTAGCTTGATCCCTCTTTAGAGTATTGGTATGTAGGTAGCATGCCTACATACAAAGTTTGAAGTGCATCCAACATATCCTTTACACACTAACCCCTTATATTTATTTCCCAAGTTGCCATTAAAGTTCAAGCATGAAGAGCTCTTATGCCTTTGAAGATTAAAATAGACTTATAGTGAGTTTCACAAACTTTCAAGCTTCAATATTTCACTGACAGGGTAACACAGACCTATTGAGTAGAACCCAAAAAACTAAGATCACTTGGACAATAGTGCCAAAAAAGGATTATATCACCAAACAATAGAGTATTCCACTTTTTATGCTCCTATCCAATCTAGAAATGAACTCTAGGATCTTATTTGTGACAGTCTCCCAAGTCTGCATAAAAATTTCTAGACCATGCAACATTAGTCTCAGTAAATTTCTAGTTAAGTTTGATTTTCTCTCTATTATTACTATTTTACAAAAGGTAAAAATACACTCTATTTACACAAATTAGTGGCTTAATTATTGCACATTATTTACTAATTTATCCTACTCATACCTATTTATTTAATTAGGAATAAAACTCCATTATTTTGAAAAATAATAAAACACCAAGTTATATCAAAGAAAGATTAACAATTAATTCAAATTAAAACACAAAAAATTGCTCAACAAAAACCCTTGAAGATAGTCAAATCATTATACATAGGTCACATAAAAAAGCTTCTAGTTTTGATAAAGTATACAGGCTTCAACATTACTTTTATAGGCTTGGGAATGAAATAAATTTTTTCCCAAGGCTATAACCATAAAATTAAGTATCTCAAAAAGGGATATATTAATAAATGCAGCTAAACCAAATAAATCCTATACCAAAAATTTATTCATTTGTATTAAACTAAATTTAAGACTTGAACAAAACTCATTTTTATTTCCTATCCATAAGTCTAAAATGTTACTTGCCTAGTTAAGAAATATCCAAAGTTTAATTATAGATATGGATAGCTTTTCTTCTCCCTAATACAAGATTCATTCTTCTACTCTATAGTCTCTTGTAATGTCTTATTTTTTTTCCTTTCCTTCAATATTATTCCCTTCTCTTTGTCCATACATATCTTGCATGGCCTCCCTAGTTTCCTCTTATTTTTTGATTTGCCCATCATGCAACTCTCCTAATCAATACACCACTTCTTTCCTTTCTTTTGTTTCACTCATAGTTATAACTCCATATAAGGGTAAGGAAATAGATAACTCTCCATCATTCCCTTAACAAGGTCAAATCTCATAATCATAATGATAACCCAAAACAAAACCCTATTTTGACTCTCATTTTACCTTTTTATCTTTTGAAAATAGAACATAATGATATTAAACAAGAAAATTATAATCATAAACTAATTTATTCCTTTAAAAATTGTGATATATATATATATATATATATATATGCCTAGGTAAGAAGAATACCTTAATATTTAAAGCTTTGAAGCATTTGACTATGATAAATCATCATAATATTAAATCACAAAATTCCAAAACAATGTAATTTTATTTCCTTGTAACTACTTAAGATGCCATTGATTATAATAATCAACTAAATATCAAGTTTTGAAGTTTATTTAAACCCATTTTATTTAGGTTATTTTACCTCTGCTAACCCTTATGCATTTTCATCCACAAGGCTAATGATATTTAATCATGATATTTAAGCAATCTAAGCAAGATAAGTAACACTCAAACTATTAAAACTTGAAATAACAGACAAATTATAAAGGCATAGTTAAATGATATAATTCAAAAAACCTAAAATAGTATGGGTTATATAAAAAAATCATAATTTAAACACCTAATCAAAATACATAAGTAATTTAATCAAATCAATACACTCAAGCCTAATAGATCTAATGCATTGAGAATTAATAGAACAACTGAGATTTAGCATACATGTGCAAATCATGTCCCATAATTAAATCATTAAACAGCCAATGCAAGTAAGATTTATTTAATTCAAATAATTTAATGCTATGTGGACATAGGTTTTGTATAAATATCTCTTTACCCCCATTATTGGTATCTACAACCCCTCTCCAATGATACTCTCCCTCTAAACTACCTGTGAGGGCAGGATAGTCCTACATCCACCTCATTAAACAAATTGGTAGCTTGTCCAAACTTAGAATAATCATTAGCATATATCCATAATAAACTATTGAATTTAAATAATCTAAAAAATCATGATCATAAATATTAATAAAACATATGCAATATCCATCCATATAGATAATGATCATGTAAAAAGTAATATAACTATCAATCAAATGGCATATGCAAATCTAACTTAGAAATAAACAAAAACACTACCAATCATTAGTCTCATAATCCCTCATATAATACTTAAATAGTTTATTAGAATAAATTGGATTTGATAGGATAACACACCTTACCTTTATGTGTTCTCAACTTGAGTTATTTGATGGTGACTTACCTGCAACCAAGAATATGTTACAATATATAATCAACACGTATAATCTTGAATTGAAGTTACTTGAAATAAATTTAAATTAATATACCAATGTTTAGGAGTACACATGTGTTTTGATGTAATTACCTTTCCTATTAGAAAGTTTATTTGAAAAATATGTATCATTGTAAGGATCTTAAATTGAGATTAGTATAAATATATATAAATCTCAAAATTACATATATCCAAGGAGATAGAGAGAAAGAAAGATATTGGAAGGCACATGACCCCAATTTTGGATCAAAAGAGAGTTTTCACCTGACAATTTACATTATCTTAACCATGCAACCCAATGATACTTATAACCTAATTAGGCTAGATGATACAATCAAGTCCAACCTAAAAAATTGGAAAGATTGAGTTATTTAATCACCTCAATAATACCAAAAAGTTAGCCAACTACTATAGTATATTCATTCAATAAATTTTATACAAGTTTGACCAAGGTATGAGTATGTAAAAGTGTTTTGGAATCTGAAATTGATTTAGATTTTTTATTAGTAGGCACAAATTGCATAGCATATTCAAATTATATAATTCTCATGTTGAAACTATGTATAAAAATGGTACCAATGTATAAAATTCTTCTACAAATATGAATCTAAATCATATATTTGTGTGCTTTGGCCAATTCAAAAAACTATGTGTGGAGAATATGCTTCCAAATCATGCCCCCACTATATATGGATAAATATGAAAACTAATAAGTACCAATGTGGATAACATGTTTCCAAAAAATAACCCAAGTATAATATAGAGATGTTGAATACTAAATAGGTGTGGAAAACATGCTTTTAAAGCATTCCCCCATTGAATTTGAAACTATGAATGTGTGAAATCCATGCCCATATCACATGTTCCTAGTGCATTTAAAAATTGATATAAGTACCACATATTTAATAAGTGTGGAGAATATAATTCCAAAGCATGCCCCCATCAAATCTAAAAAGTGTGTCAAATGTGAAGAACATACCTCTATGACATGCCACCACTAATATACCCCTATTTAAGGTGAGGAAAAAATAGGAATTTCTAATTACCTCACCTTAAAAGGATAAGAAAATAGTATAATCTATGAATGTAAATATGTATCATATAAAAAGAACATATCTAGGTAGATATAGCATTAAAGTGCATAGTATCAGTGTGATCACATGAAGGAATAAGATGAATGCAACATCTATATAGTAATAGTACAATTTCAATAATTAAACAAGTGCACATAAAAAACTAGTAAAAGGTAATCGTCCAAGGAGACTACAAATAAGGGGCATATTCATTAAAGGGGCATGACTTAGTCAAACATATATAAAAGCAAGGATGACATATTCAAATGTCCATAAAAAAAGTATGACATATGAAAATTTTAATGAAATCATACATAGGCACAAAGGGCATAAAAAAAGGAACATATTGAAATGCTTAAACAAGGCATACAATAGCAAGGCAAGACACTCAAGGTAGTGCATAAAGTAAAGCATAAGAAATAAAAATAAACATATCATAGTAGCCCATGGATCAAATGTGTTAGGAAAAAATGTAAAGTCTATAACATATCAATTACCATGTGTAATATATGATCAGAGATAAAGGATTGTATATGTACATATATAAGCTCAAACATGATAATGAAAAGTGATCATCAAGCCATATAATTTATGTGTATTAATATAAAAGAAGTTGATAACCCCAATGTCTACATGACATGATTAGAGGGAAGACCCATCATAATAAATATGAATATATCATATCTATGTGTATTTTTTATCACACTCAAATATAAGTGTGACACATGTGTGTGTATGTAAAAGTAACTAAATATTCCATCCATCAACATAAAACTAAAACATAGATACCAAGAAGCCAATAGAGCATGTACATGCCTAAAATATTTTTGTATTTTTTTAATGTAGGCTTTCCCTTGATCTTTTTATTTATAAGAGGGTCTATTAGCCTAGAATTCAAATGAATCCCATCCTCTAACTGGTAGGAGTATATTATGTACCTCTATTATAGAAAGAGAAGGTTCCCCTTGAATAATTTTTAAAAGGAATTATTTAAATTTAATTATTTTTGCCTTTTACCTGACTTGGTAATCTTTCTTATAATTAAGGACTAATAAATGATTATCATATGGCTCATTATTATATTCGATGCAAATTCCCTTGATATAATTATGCTCTTGACCATGGGGATCCCAATCCTTGTGTTGTAATATGGATAATAAATAGTATTATTTATACCTACTTGATTCATATAAATTATTTTGTTTTTTGTATCACATATTCCAAATCACATGGTTGGATACATGAAATTAATCTTTCTTACTCTTATGCATATCTTTCTTAATACCCCACCATAACTGGTAGGCAATTTATTGAGCTGCCAATTTGTTAGGGAAATATTTGGGGAGGCATATAGGTGTCACCTTATGGCCTATAAACATGATAATAGTTTACTCTAGTTATAACCATTATTCTACCATAATCAACAATGTATCTTCAATTCTCTTTGATATTCTAGGTAGGGGTACTCATGGATATTCATACATACTTGTTGGTAGACATCCTAAAAAATGCACACAATGTTTAAGCTTATATATGTTTGAGCTTATAAATGTTTGAGATTATATATGTTTGAGATTATAAATTATTGTTTAATTAGTTTCCTTAAAAATAATTATTCAATTTAACTTATCATTCATGAAGAATTCATTTACATACATGCATTAACCAATGCATAAACAAGCATCTATGAAAGAAAACAACATAAGAACATAGGATATGTGTGGGAAAACCTATTGGGGGAAAAAATATAAAAAAAACCACTTGGAATATATTCCTATAATAAATTTATCACAATTCAGTGAGTCACAAAACCCATAAGGAACACCAACCCCTTACTAGTCAAGCACCAACTCAACTATTCCTTTAGCAAGCACCAACTTGTAAAGAGGCACAAACCCCCTACGTAACTCAAAAAAAACTTATATACCTTAAATATTTGATCAAATTTTAACACTTTTTCTCACTAAACTTATTATTATCTCCTTATTTTTTTCTCCAAACTCTTTTATCTCTCTCAAATAGCCTATTAGGCCTTCTCGCTCAACTACCCCTTTCCTTGGCAGAATTAGATCAAATGACCTTGATCAACACCTATATAAATATTGATATATCTTAATAAAATAATAAAAATACCTACATAATTATCTTCTATCCCTCTACCTTTTTTCTAAACCTCTATATCCTTGACTCGTGTCCTCAATAATTCTAACTAGTCAATTAGTCCTATTAGACCTCTTTATACTTGAATCTTACTATCACCCATCTTGTTTGGATAGGATCCTATAAATACTTATATCAACCTTTTAATATATTATAAAAACAAGTTTCATGATTGAAACACCCACTACATAGGTTGGAAACCATGCATAAGGGTAAAAACCACCATTAGGCTTAATAAAGACCTAATATGCAATTAGGCCTTTTCAAAGCACATGTTTCACCTTGACCACCTTGTAACTCCATAAGACTCAAAAAAATGGATGTAAAAATTCACACATTATTCAATTATACCCATTATAATCTCACCTTATGTCCCTAACACCATTTATCTCATTTCACTCATTGAACCACATAATTAGGTCTACTCGCCATTAACCCTTCTTATTACCAAAAAGTCTATCTTAAGTATTTGATGTATACATTAAAATTTGAATTATAAAAAATATATAAATTCACATGTATATAACCTTATTTACCTCAAGATCATCAATAATTCCATTAAATTTCACAATATAGGGCAAAATACCTCAAACTGGTCAACTTCATATGCTCACTTAGAACTGCACATAAGCCTTAAGAACCCAGTCAAAATCCTTTGACTTTACACACATTTATAGTATTTTATCATGAATAAAATAAATAAAAAATAAATTGAGACATATATAAAAACTTCATGATTATTTTAATCATCAATTATATGCAAAAATACTCAAGGACATCATTCTCACTCACAAACAAAAAACTACCTATAGCTCCAAAAACATAGTCATGAATATCAAGATTTAGAACACCTGTGTGAACACTTTTATGAACTTAAAATGGAGTTAAATTATATTTAAACATACTTATAACATATTTTAAATATATATATTATAATTTTTAATATCAATATTGGTCTTATAGACCAATCTCATATTTTCACCCTATAAATACTTCATTGTGTTAGATAGGTCACATTAAGAATAACTTTTTGATTGTATATGAACATAATAAAAACTTATAATCAGATTGGATATGAGATATAGGTATTTAAAAATGATCCCATACATTTTTATCCATCCATAATCCATTATAATCCATCCTTAATCTCATTCTCACTTTTACTTAGTTTTCTCATTATCTTCCTCATTAAGTCTATTTAGCAATAGGTCAACTTCCATGACCACTTTATCATATTAAATGTCTCAAACCTGATCATAAAATTACATGGTCACAAACAAAAATTATCACACATCATCCTTCAATAATTTGCATGCTTTGAACTAGTCAACCCTACCTGTTACATTGAAAACTTGAGAAATAAGGGGTTTCTTGTAGCTTCCACTCACTCTTTTAATAGACAAATACCACTTGGAGAAACCTAAAAGAGTAATGTACATTTTAAAAACATAAAAAATTTCAAATATACCATTTTGAGCCATTTATAACAAGATCTTCCATATTGGGTCATAATGAGGGTTTTATGAAAGTTTAGACTACCTTATATTCTTAGAAATTATTCATAAAAGATTAACCCTCAAATCTAAAACCAATGCTATGAAATTCAATATGGGACCTTCCAAAACTTCCATGAATTTATTAAGATCTCATTCAAAATTTACACATGCCAATGAGCACAAGAAAATCTTTCTCAAGTCTATAACACCTCATTTTGTACACACAGAAAACCTCAACACCAATTTTCATGCTTTCTCCTTCAAGTTATGACCTAAAACTTTGTCAATGCACTTAAAACAATATCTCACACCTCTAAAAATCATCCTAAGATCTTTGTCACCTTGGGAAATGAACTTGACCCCTCATTAGGCCACATTAAGCCCTTTTACACATTATTCCTTAAAATTCTAGGCACACTTAGACCTTGAATACACCTTGAAATATATTATAATATAATAAACACCTAACTATCATGTCATAAAAAATCATACCATGCTCATAAACTACCAACCTTCTTCACAAAAATCTCACACTACTTGCCTCAACATGCTACTAGTGATATGTCATCACACTAGGTCTCTTTAATCAAAGACTAAGCCAAGAACTGACTTAAAAACCTCCTATGAAGGTTTATATGCCTCATATACATTATTACATAGATTTATACACTCTTATCATGCTTTTACTATCATAATTCACTATGATTTATGCATACACCTTCTCATAGAGCTAGTATAGGCTTCTTAAGACACCTAGTACTCAAGTATTTTGAACTCAAACAAACTAACTCTCAATTATATCAATGGATAACATTATTAAATCATTATTACCTTAATATAATTATAATATCAATAGGCTTATGATTTTTTCACATCACAACATTGTGCCAAGACCTCATACATAACTCAAAGACTACTAAACCATGTATGTTTACCTTGTATGCTTCTCAGGACTAGTGCTTAACAATATGCTTCCTTTGTATCTTAAAATGGACCTTGACATGTCATCAACCTAAAAATAATTACCAATTTTCCTTTAAATTATCTCTCAATAGAGATACAAAATGTTACCTTCAAATTTTCTCTTGTCATAAGACTTCATTGTCACATACCACCTCACCATGCATGGCATCAATTCTGACCTTGACATTACTGACATCCATCTTGACTTTTACATTAATGATAACATAAATTCCTAAATTCCAATAATAGGAACATACCTCAACAATCTCCCCCTTTGTCATTGATGGCAAACATTTGAATAAAATTGATCATTCATATTTCCCAAAGTTGGATCTTCTTCAATCCAACCTTTCTTATAAGTTGGAACATTATACCAGTTTGAAATTAAAGACAAAGGGTCATATTCCTAGAAAATATATGATCCTTAGACTTATAACAACACACATTTTCTCTCCAAACAAACTTAAAATCTCTCTTTGATAAAACTCAACACAAATTAGTCTCACATACCTACTCTTTGAGCATGATTGGTTCCCCTTGTCTCCATGAGATACTTTAGACATTATCATGACTATGAATTAGTTTGATGAAGTCATAATATAAAATATTTATGACCCATATCTTATGATCACACCTATATCAAACTCTTGATTGGACCTTGGATCTAAATGTCAACAAAGAACACAAAGCTCCACCTAAGACAAATTATCCTTCATGTTTGTGATCATCAACTGAGTACTTCCATGAAGTCTAATGGAGTCATCTAAGTCATCTCTTCTCTAGGGTTATAAAATATCATGAATTTAATAGATTCCCATATCTCCATGTCCTTACTATATTTAACTTCCTTCATGATCCTCTTAGGCTTGTATAGCCCTTTTGGCTTGACCTCTTCAATCTCCATTTGAACAACATTTTGACTTAGTCTATTGGACTTGAATCCTTCATCCATAATCATAATTGATATGGATATTTATTGACACTCCTTTTTATATTAATTATGCTCCACCATGCCAAATATTCCACTTAGATTTACAGACTAGTCATTATTCACCTTAGCTACCTTTGGTTTCCACTCACTATCTTATCTTCTTTCTTGCATTCTAGGGGTCTAAAATTTCTCATTTTGGATTGAGATTACATGATTACATTACTTTGAAATATGACCAACCTTTTGACAATTGAAAAACACTATTCCTCTTGATGGAAATTTAACATGACCCATAACTCTTGACTGATGACTCTCCTCATAGTTTCATGCATGTTCACTCTTGGAGGGCCTTCTACAATGCCTTACTCTATGACCAAATTGGTTAAATGAATAAAAAAATCTATTGAAAGGATTGGCATAAATTATAACATTAGACTACTTGATAGGATTAGTATTCATTCTAAAAACCCCCTCATTCCTTGATTGATCATTGACTTCATTGACTACATTAGTGTTCTTATTTTGTTCTCCATTGAAACTAAGACCTATTTTGTCATTAGTAGTCTCTTAACTACTTATTATTTTGTCTAGATCATTGGTGATTTTTTCAAAATTCACAAAGGATTTAACCTTATTTTATGCCTCATTCAATTTAGATCTCAAGGAATCTATTTTGGTTACATACCTTGCACATTCATCTTCTTTAGTTTTAGGCTTACAGTCACAATCTCAATTTGAGTCTAAACCTATTTAATTATTTCCTCTTGTTCCTTGGATTTCTTACACAGTCAAACTTAAAACAAGTTTATTTAGTCCTCATATTATTTAATAATAGACTAATAATATTATTCTTCTTCTTGTCTAGCTTCAATTCTTCTAGAGAATTCATCAACTCAGCCTCAAAGTCCACTTCATCTTCCTCTTCATCTGAATCACCAATAACTCCTCCAATCCATATGGGCTCTTGTTGATTTTAATATCTTACTTCCCTAGACATTAAGAGTATTTCATTAACATTATCACCATCACCTTCATTTTCACTCTTATAATCACTACTCTCACTCTCATCATATGAGATGCAATCTTCCTTGGTGTAAAGACTTCTTTTATTCTTAAAAATTTCTTCTTGTCATCATACCTTCTAAAGTTTTTAATTTTCTTATCAGACCTATAGGACTTTTTATCATCATCATGACCTTAATAAATTTTTTTATCATCCTTTTCCTTATCCTTATTATTTAAATTTTTATTAAAGTGTCCAATATCTCCATAATTGAAGCATTTAAAGGGCATCTTACCCTTTTATTTACCTAAACATATCTTCAACTTTCTTGAAAACATAGCTATCAACTCATCATCATCAATATAAGATTAATTATTGTCTCTAACTTTATTACCCTTTTTCTTCTTCTCCTTTGACTTTTTTTCCCTTTAAATCAGCTTCCTTCTTTGTAGGTCTTCCTTCACTTATCCTCATCTCATAGGTTGTTAGGGTGCCTTAAAGTCCATCCATCTCTATCTTGTCTAGATCTTGCATATCTTTAATAGTAGATACTTTAGAATCAAATTTGGGAGTTATATATCTCAAAACCTTTTGAAAAATAGTGTAATCTTCTAATTCTTCACCTAGGCCTCTTATAATTTTGACCACTTCATCAACTCTCAACAAGTAGGCTACAATGGTCTCATCTTCATTCTTGCTTAGGATTTAAAACTATCTTCTATGGGTTTGAAACTTATCCTAATAGACCTTATATTCTCCCTCAAGGATAATATTTAACTTGTCCCACATTTATTTAGTAGACATACAATGTATCACCTCCACAATTTTTTCCTCTGATAGACCACACATAATACCATTCATTATTTCTGAATTGGTGTCATTAGCCTTCTTACCTATTGCATATGTAGGAGGAATATGAGGTGTAGTATATCCATTAAAAATGTATTTATAAACATCATGACCTTGAGACATAAAATATTTCCTCATCCTAACACTCCAAAAATCATGATTGGATCCATTAAACAATGGAGCCTTACTTGTGTAAAAACCACCTTGTGATTGACTAGTCATCTTCACTTGCTTAGGATCTCCTTTAGGATATAGGACTCTTTAAAATGACCTGATATAATCTTAAATATTTTAATTACATATAATAATATTGGGGTGAATCATTTTCTTTAAAAATAATCCTTCAATTTCACTTATCATTCATGAAGCATTCATTCACATACATACATTAACCAATGCATAAACAAGCATCTATGAAAGCAAACAACTTAAGAACATAGGATATATGTGGAAAAATATCTTGGGGTATAAAAACCACTAAAAAAAACTTAAAATATATTCCTATAATCAATGGATCACAATTTAGTGAGACAACAACCACACAAGGAGCACCAACCCCTTACTAGTCAAGCACCAACTTAACTAGTCCTTTAGCAAGCACCAACTTGTAAGAACGCACCAACCCCCTAGGTAAACTAGAACCAACTCAAATAAATTAAACATTTGAACACATATTTCTCACTCAACTGATGATGATCCCTTTTTTTTTTCTCCAAACTCTTTTATCTCTCTCAAATAACCTATTAGGCCTTCTCACTCAACTAGCCCTTTATTTGGTAGAATTAGATCAAATGACCTTGCTCAACACCTATATAAATATTATTATATATTAATAACATAATAAACATACCTATTTTATTATATTCAATCACTCTACCTAGTTTACAAACCTCTATATCTTTCACTCATGTCTTCAATAATTTTAACTAGTTAATTAGGCCTATTAGACCTTATCTTTATACTTGACTCTTGATCTCACCCATTTTATTCAGCCAAAAACCTATCCATACTTTTATCACCATTTTAATATATAAAAAAACATGTTTCATGAGTTAAAAACTGACCATATAATTTATTCACCACCCATAAGGATAAAAACTACCATTAGGCCTAATAGAGACCTAATGTAATTAGGCCTTCTCAAAGCACACGTTTCACCTTGATCACCTTGGAAAGCCATGAGCCCCCACAACCAGATGAAACACTTCACACATAACTTAATTATACCCATAATAATCTCACCTTAGGTCCCCAAAACCATTTATCTCATTTTACTCCTTGAACCACACAATTAGATCTACTTCCCATTAGAGCTTCTTATTGCCAAAAAGTTTGTCTTGAGTATCTGATGTATACATTAAAATTTTCAATATAAACACACTAAAAAAACACACTTATATAACCTTAGTGACCCTATGTTCATCATAAAGTCCATTATATTTCATAATATATGGAAAATACCTCAAATTGATCAACTTTATATGCTCACCTAGAACTTCACACAGACCTTAAGGACCCAGTCAAAAGCCTTTGACTTTTCACACCTTCATAGGCATTTATCATGAATATAAATAACCTATGAGATATATATATCAACTTAATAATCATTTTATTCATCAACTCTATGCAAAAATAGCCAAGAACATCATTTGTAATCACACAAAAAAATGCTTGCAGCTCCAAAAACATAGTCTCGAGATTTAGATCACCTGTATGAACACTTTTATGAAATTCTAATGGATTTACATGATATTTCATAATATTTAAAACATATTTTAATAGATATATTATAATATTCAATATCAATATTGGTCTTATAGACCAATCTCATATTTTCACCCTACACAGATTTCATTATGTTAGATAGGTCAATCTGAGAACAACTTTTTGCTTGTATATGAGCATCATCAAAACTTATAATCAAAGGAGATATGAGATACAAATCTTAAACAATGACCCCATGTATTTGGATCCATCCCTAATCCACTACAATCCATCCCTAATCTCATTCTCACTTATCCCTAGTTTTTTCATTATCTTCCTCATTAGGTCTATTTAGTGATAGGTCAACTTCTATGACCAATTTAGAATTTTAATGCTTTGACCTAGTCAACCCTACTTGCTACATAAAAAAATGATAAATAAGGGGTTTCTTATATCTTTCACTCACTCTTATAATAGACCAATACCACCTAGAGAATCCTAGAAGAGTCCTCTACATGTCCCAAACATCAAACTAGGTCAACAAAACCATTATAAACCATTTCCAACAAGATATTTTATATGGGGTCATAATAAGGGTTTTAGGAGGGTTTAGACTACCTTACATTATTATAAATAATTCATAAATTATTTACATTAAAATACAAAACCAATTCCAATTAAATTCAATATGGGACCCTTCCCTAACTTCCACAAACTACTTAGGATCTCATGCAAAGGTTTCACATGCCAATGAGCATAAGAAAATCTTTCTCAGGTTTGCGAAACCTCATTCTATACACAGAAAAAACCTCAAAACCAATTTTCATGCTTTCTCCTTCAAGATATGACCTCAAACTTGGTCATAATATCTCACACCTTTGACAATCCTCATAAGGTCTTTGACACCCTGGTAAATGAACTTAACCCCTCATTAGGCCATACTAGGCCTCTTTGCACATTAGGATTTGAACTATTAGGCATACCTAGACCTTAAATACACCATGAAACCTCTTGTATTATTCTAAAAAATTCATTATCATGTCATAAAACCTTATACCATGATCATAAACTAATAACCTTATTCATAAAAATCTCATATTGCTTACCTCAACATGTTTTTAGGCCTATACCATCACACTAAGTCTCTTTAAGCAAAGACTAAGCCAATAAATAACCTATAAACCTCCTATAAAGTTTTATATTCCTCACATTTATGATTACACAACTTTATACACTCTTTTCATTCCTATATTTTCATAATTCACCAAGATTCACTATTAATTATGCATACACCTTCTCATAGAGCTAGTTTAGGCTTCTCAAGACACCTCGTACTCAAAGATTTTAAACTCAAAAAAGATAACTCTCAATGATATCAACCAAGAATATTATTCAATCATGATTCTCTAAATATAAGGATACTCTCAATGGGCTTATGATTTTGTCACATCACAACATTATGCCAAGACCTCATACAAAACTCAAAGACTATTAAACCATGTATGCTTACCTTGTATGTCCCTTAGGACTAGTGATCAACAATATGCTTCCCTTGTATCTTTAAATTTACCTTGACATGTCATCAACCTCAAAATAATTACCAGGTTTCCTTCAAATTCTCTCAATAGAGAGACAAAAGGTTGCCTTTAAATTTTCTCTTATCATAAGACTTATTTGTCACATACCACTTCACCATGCATGGTATCAATTTGACCTTGACATCAATGACATCTATCTTGACTTTGACATCAATGACAACATCAATGCCTCAACACCAATAAAAGGAACATACCTCAATATAATAATCACATATATTATTCTTGATGCAATTTGGAGTGGGGTTCTAGAGTGACCTGTTATGAATTTAGATTGTGTTAAGGATTGCATCAAGGAGGTAGGACATCATGTATAAATGACTTCCTATAGATCTCTTGTCCTTGTGAAATATTTTCTCTTACAAATTTATTTATACACATAATATTTTCAAATTTTTATTAATTACTAATGCTCTCAATCTTGTAGGAACTTATCAAGTCTCAATATCTCTAAGTGCATGCCTTAAGGGGTGCATTAGGAAAGGGGTGGCTAGACCATTGTGGATTTTTAGGATTGTTTTCCCTTTTACCACTTGTTATCTACACACTTATCTCAATAAAACTATGCCCCTAAACATGTTCTTATATCTTTCATACTCATCTAGTCATTTACCACCTTTAGTACCCCATTTCTAAATCTAAAACCCCTTTCTATAGTTTACATGACTATGTAGATTGGGTTGACCTTGTATTCTTATTTGTGAAATTCATTTAGGGTCAAGGTCAGCTCTTGGTTGACCTAGCCCATGACCCAGTGAGTTTTTCTCAATAATGATACTAGGTTGATCCTATCGATTAAAACTTTTAGAAGGGTTTAAGGTTAAATCCACCTATATATACACAATAATTTCACCATTATTTAGAGAAGAGAATAAGAATTAAGATTTATTTTTCGTCTACTTATCCACCATTCTACTTGAGTAACAAGATTAGGGTTCCATACTTTCTATGGAGATATGGATCTTGTCTTATGGAAAAGTCTTTTGGATGTTTTTATAAGTTGTGTAGCCTAGATCTAATTTATCATTATCATCCTTATGTAACACAAAAACATCTTAAAAATAACCTTGTATAAGGGAGAGATTGAGGCTTAATGGTTTCATATTCAAAGGTAAGTATTCATAACTTTGTTCCTCCTTTGTAAGAGTAGATAGATATGAATTTGTAATTATCTTCTATGTATTAAGATTTTGTATATATTAATGTGAGTTATGTCTTCTATGCATGTTTGATTTTGTTTTTTATTACCCCCACTTTGTGTCACAAGCCTGGTGAGCACTAGATTAGATTTATTTTTTTTAATTATTATTAGTATAGTGAATATGAAAACATAGGACTTAGTTAGGGTTATTGCATAGTTTTGATTGACGAGAGGCTTTAGAACCATCCCTAGTATTATTATTGTGGTAAGAGATCCCCTAATTGGGTCTATTGGATCCATATATTATTCATGTTCCCAATTATCTAATGTATCCTTAATCAAAAGTGTAAGTTCGTTCTATCTTCTCTGAGCTAGGATTGATTTGTGGATCTGATGAATTTATGATTACATACATTCTGGTGAACCCAATGTGAATATAACCCTTTCATGTTTTCTTTCACATTTTTCATTTCTATCATTTTATTTATTATTTTTCTATATTTGTGATATTAGATTGATAAGGTTGATATAATTTCTAACTTTTATCTATAGTTTTAACACATAGTCACATCAAAATGAATTTATTATTTTTGTGCAGATTTTCATCAAATATAGGTTACTAGATTGAATAGGTTGAAATAGTACTCTTATTCACTTATAGATAGTAGACTATGTCAAATATTTCAACTTAGTCTCTTGTTCAGCTCCAAAATAGAAAACTAGGTCAGACAAGTCAACTTAGTATCACAGTGAACTTCTAGATAACAAACCAGGTTGACCAGGCTAGTATATTCATCTTGATAGGCTTTAACAAATAAGGACTTATATAACTAGGTCGACCCAATCAACAAATTTGGTAGAATTTTTAAGTAGCATTCAAGGCACTTTAATATAAATCTTACATTCCTTAGCATCTTCCAACCCATAAAGGTTCATTCTTTCTCTCTCTTTTAATTCAGTTCTTCCTTACAATTCTATTTTGAAAAGTTTGTAATCTTCAAAATTGAAATCATATGGCAAACTAGGTCAACTTGGTCAACCTAATTATATATTCTATCTTCTATCTAAAAGACTAGGTTGACCTGATTGACTTAATTATTAAGGACTCTTTATTTAGTAGTACATTATCAACACTAATGACTCTATTATATAATGTTTGTATACACTATTATTTGAACCAACTCTGTACTATGCTTAATTTAGGAATTAACAACTATATCCTAGTAATTACTTCACACTTTCACTTTCATTTATTTGCATGCTTAGAGCAGATCACATAGTCTAAGAAGGTGGTTTTTTAATATACCATTTGTTTATACTATTTTGATCTTTGTTTTACACACTACCAAATAACATAATCTCAAAATGCATTTAAACATTTGTCTACCCAATACCTACCTACTTGGATTTCATCACCAAGGGGGAAGCTAACTTGGTTTTCTAGCGAAATATAAACATGTGGTTAATGATATATATTAAAAAAACACTCAAAACCCTTATAACTATGAGATTGTGAAGTGAGGGGTTGGCCCTAATACCAAGCCAGTACCATTGCCAACACAGATCCCTTTCAGCCTAAATACCCTACAAACCATCCATAGATTGCTTTCTAGTTCCCTTCTTTCAGCCAACTTACCTATCACACTTAAAATAACACTTTTAATAATCTAAAAACATTTATTAGGACCACTTAGTAATCATTTACTTTTTATTTGATTACTTTCTCTTTGCTCTTTGCTCATTATATGTTGTATTGTAAAAAAATTGCATTGGCCAGCATTAGTGCAAGGTTTTGTGTTGTGTGACTCAATTCAATCATTCTCATTGACCTAATTAATTTCTTGTTTTCTTTCATTTATTTATTTAAATTATATTACAAAATAAATCCCTATTTTTAATACACTATCATTCTGTTTGACATAGTCTCTTAAAGACTATATTTTCCCCTGCTTACAGTACTGAGTCAACCTAGTCGACTCAATATTCCTTTCTACCTCTTAGGTTATAGTACTAAGTCAACCCTATCAAATTTGTATCCTTATTAATTTTTTATCTATCTTAGTTTATAGTACTAAGTTAACCCTATCAACTATATACCCTTGTTAATTCATTTTTCATATCATATTTTTAGTACTAGGTTGAGCAAGTCAACTCTATACTCTTATTTATTCATTCATATTTCCTTGACATTGCATCAACTTTCCCTTACCTAATCCCTCTCCTTCACCATGAAACTTATTTTTTTAAGATAACACTAAGTTTAATTCAATATATATGACAAGTCTTACCAACCTGAATAGGTTCTCCCATAAGTAGCTTGTGGCTCCTATCCTAGATGAAAGTAATTTTCATATAACCACTAGCACTACAAACTATGGGATCCATCATAATTTCTCTTCACTTTGAAATCATATCTTCTCAGTTTAAGATCAACCCAAATTAGATTATACACCATAAATTATCTTCTTCATCATTGAGTTTTCTCAACATCAAGGCAAAGATCCTTATATTATTTACCATCTCATGATAAGTGGTTAAGTTGAGGAACCCCATTTACCTTCTCCCACATTCTCACATGGATTTTTGGATTCTAACTTCTTTGATTCTCAACCTCTTCCCTCTATTTTTACCCCATCTCATACCATTAATTCTTCTTCTTTGATTTCCTCTACCTCCACGCCTAGTATCTTTACTAACATGGTGGGTTCTACATTTAGTGGGCCTCTTCCAAGACATACTCTTCTCAATTCTTCCACTAGTGCATCATGAGTTACCCATGGTAGTCATGACTCTAGAGCTACTTATTCTCATCCCTCTACTAGTCCATATTTTTCCACACAAGCAAAGTATGCCACTAGTGCCTCACTAACATATCTTCTCAAGCTCCTACTCACACCCATAGTGGAACCCAAGCCACTACTACCAACTCTAATGTTTTCAAACAATAATGAAACTCAAACCCATCAACTCCTATTACAAACTCTTAATCAAATGAATTTTTTCCAAGATAAAAATTCAAATCAAATGATGCAAATGAAAAATCACCTTATCTATCTTCAAACCCACCCTCAACAGATGCCATGGGGCATGCATAATCAAAATGTTCCCCCACCTCCTCTTAGGAATTACCATAGTAATATTATCCCTCAAACTCCTTTTTTTAAAGACAATAAATCATCTTCAAAATTATCCTCTTACATATCAAATTACTAATATTGATATAAGAGGTATCACCCCTACCATTTCTTATAATGGGTCAATTGATCCTACTCTTTATTTAAAAAGATTTAGAAATTTATATAAAGACTAAATCAAATTAAAGACCTTTTATACTACCAATATATTATCAAAAACTCTCACAATTTATGATTTAGATTGGTACAACTAGATTAAATCTCATTACATTAATATTTTTGAAGATTTAGTAAATGCTCTAGTCTAATAGTTCTAAACTAGTGATCTCCCTGAGAATACCTTGACCCATTTTATTAATTGTAAGTAACTTGAGATTGAAACTTCCCAAAATTTCATTAAATTTTGGAATACATTTTCCAACAAATGAAAACATAATATGTCCATGATAATCTTTTCCGTATATTTACCAATGCTCTTTTTCCCAAGTTGTAATATCAAGTCCAAACTCTATCTTCATGTACTTTGGAAGAGGTCATTGACCAAGAAAACTATCAAGATTTACTTATGCATAAATTCAAGCCATCTCAACCTTCTACAAGTACTTGTATCTTACTCAAGAATAAGAATCATCATGATACCAATGATGGTTTCATATACACTTATGATACCATTCACACTATTCAAGCTATTAATCCCAACCAAACTTCTGAATAAGATTCTCCTCCTAACCACATCACTAACCCTAATTTCTATTCAACGAATAAAATCAATGTTCATAAACCTTTATCTTAGTATAATTACAAAAACATTTACCAAGGCCTCTACCATGAGAACTTGATCCCATTCAACCCATGAAATCTTGGTATGATCTTAATAAATTTTATTGGTTTCAAGCTAGTTGGGGTCATTCTCATGAGACCTATAGGTAGCTTCATAAATTGGCTATGGATTTATTTCTTGGTCCAAATTTTTACCATGATTATATCATTCATAAACATCAACAAGTCTATGACATTTCTTTTAAATCCCATGAAACAAAAACTAATTCTTAATCTTTGAATCAAGTTAATATTCATTTATCCATCTATAAAGATCCTCTTCTAAATCACCAAGATACCCAAGACAAACCTACCCCTTATATCAATAATTTTGATAGTCTTATTAACCCAACTCCTAAATATAATTTGGTTAATATGACTAACATGCAAAGGGTGGTTAATTTCATTAATCCTCAACTCATCTACATACCTCCATTGTCTCACACATTTCATGTTACCCAAGATTCTTATCCAATTCACTTAATCGAATTAGGGAAATAAGACCTTATAAATTTTGATGAACCAATTCCAAAACCTCCCTTAGATAACACTTCTCATATTATTTATACCATCCCTCTATCTTATTTACCTAACACCAATGATATTCAAACTTTCATCAAAATTTCTTCTAATCTATTTTAGATCATACCTACATTAACTGCTCCATCTTCTCAACATATTCTACAAACTTATCTTCTAATTAAACCTTCTACCTCTTCTCAACATAAGTTCAAATTTACTTCAGCTCCTTCCTCTGAGGACCTTCTTCAACACTTTACCTCTTTCCAAAAATATTCTTATGGGTTTTTGAGTGGGATCATATCACATAACTTACTAATCTCCCATCTCAAAACCCCACTCCTCTAATTTATGTGTACCTCTCCATGGCACCATAAATATCTTGTTTAACTTTTGTTCAAAATAAACATCCCTTGTCCTCCCCTATTAGGATGTGAAGAAACCTTATCTAGATTAGAAGATATCATTTTAAAACAATGTGAATAGATGTCCATACATATTGATAAAATAATGAACACTTCTCTTTCCTTCAAATTTCTTATTGATTCTATGATCCTCGATGAGATTATGCTTCATGCAGATGATCCTACTCTCTTTATTAGTGTCTAAATTGGTGATATCCAATTTAAGCATGCCTTGATTGATGAGTTTTCCATGACTTGTGTTTCCTCTCTCATTTTTATCAAAACCCTTAGATATTCCAAGTGTAATCTTAAGTCTACACATAGTACATGGTGAGGCTATAACCAAAGGAAAATGCCTTATTTAGTTTGTATGTGGCTCATCATTACTATCCCACCTATCATCATCCATATGAAGGTGATGATATTCAAATTTCCTCTATCTTAAAACATTTTGCTTGGTAATAGATGGACTCATCACATGAGAGCAATTACCTCTTCCACTTACCAATGCATCAAATTTCCTCATAATGGATCCATCTACAAGATTAAAGGTGACACTAACCCTTGGAATTTATAACAATTAAAATATCATGGTGTATTCAATATTCTTACCCTTGAACCCTTACCAAGAATTTTATTTCATGAATATCAACAATTTAACTTTCCCATCAATTCCACTTGAGGTTATAATGGTCATCCTAAACTCATCAAGAATATCCCCCTTAACCTCCTATATTTTGATGATGATGAGCCTGATGAGATCCATCTTAAGATTAAAAATTATGATCTTTCACCTCATCTCATCTCTTAGCTTCCCTCTTATTTTCAACCTCATTCTCATCAACCACCTTGTGATGGCATCCCTGTTGTCTTAAATAAGACTTAGCATCCCATGCATCACACCAAATGAGATGACAAGGTCATCCCTACCTGCACCATTAATCTTCATACACCTTATTGTTATGATTATTACACCTTAGATAATCCATTATTAATATGTCTAGTTCAATCTTGAGATGCTAAGATTATATATTAACATTCCCCTTTTTTTTAGTCTTTTAGTATGACTTCCTATATTCCATCTTATATCATTCCTAATTTTAGCATTTTTTCTCTTTATCATAGGGTAGAGATGGTCCACACACCTCCAATTTATGAATAACATCATAAGAGTATGCTTATGGATCATGCTATGACTAGTCCCTACCACTTTGATAGATGTCATGACCCATATGTCCTAATTATGACTAAGATGCATGCGACTATCCATCAACCTTATGTGGACATTATTGCTTCCTTAGTAGAGCCTAGTTTGAATCACAATTCCCATTCCTAATTTTTGGTTCCTAGTTTCACACCACCATCACTTAGCCTCACATGCCCTAGAAAAAGGGGGGTTATAAGTCAAATGTGAGGAGCCACTTGAGATGTCATTGGAGCCAGGGAGGGCTCAACATCTTGAAATAATTGAATGGAGATAATGATTAGGAGGGGCCTAACAAAGGGGATGGTTAGTTATCTACTACTAATGGCTCTGCCTAAACCAAGGTGAGAGGACCTACAAGCATAGCTCATTATAGTGAAGGGGATTTGAACCTTCAAATGTTATATGGATTTGTAATCAGGGAAGAGGGGATATGACCAAATCATAACTAGACTCACACACTCCACCTGGGAAGGGATATCACATGAAATGCATGAATGCCTTATGTCATATGAGAGCTAATTAAGATAGATGAGAAAATGGATATAATATTCAATGTGGAGATTGTTGTTTAATGACAAGGAATAAGTGAGGAATGCAGCATTAGGATTTTGAGCACACAAAATGAACACACTTTAGGTAAAAAATGTATAATGCATCCATTGGGCAAGCAACACTTATGGTATGAGAGCTATATGTTGTATGCAGGGTAAAATAGGGTAGGATAATATTTATATGAATATATTGATAAAAAGATGTGGAGGGATAATAATTGAACATGGAGGGATTCACACAATCATGATATCATATTTATCAATAGGTGCTTGATTAATTCTAGAGACAGCTAGGAAGAAACTATGCATAGATGGTCCTTGAAGAATTATGAGCAATACTACAAGTTACCCCTCAAGAATTCTTTATTATTATATTCGTGAGCCCAAGACTACCCTTAAAAAGGCTATCAATGCTTTATTCCCCCAAAATTTAAAACAAAAAAGATCTTACATTCTATTTGCACCTTCTAAATGACTAACACAAAGAAATATACACTAGACAACCAATCTATTTAGCTTAAAAAAAGAAACACCACACTTAAACAACAAGATAGAATGGAAACCATGAACATATTTTATTCATTTACTGAGAAAGGATCAATTCAAGTATATTTATTTAAAAATTGATATCATGAGACACTATGCAAAATGAATCTATAACAAGGGAACATCATGGATGATCTCAAAGCTTTCAAAAAAAATTACAATCAAAATCAATTTGGCACTAAGGCACTAAATAGGGATGACTCTCTAAGTTATATCTTCTATACTCAAATTTTAGCTGACCTTTATAAATGGATAGACCCCCTTTATTTATACAACTTCATATCCATACTTGGCATATTCTACAAATATACCCTAGATGGAAGATTCCTTCATAGGCCTAGGGTTGGTTGCAATGAACTTGATTCCTCAGACTTGCAGATGTGCTCTCATAATGATGAAACATATGATTCCCCACTATAAAAGAATATTTATAGTTATGTACACATAAAATAAACCCACAAGGGATAAAACAAAACTTTTTCCAATTGCATAAAGAAACAAAGACATCCCTTTCTTAAACAAAACAAACCCTAAAAGGGGCGTGCCACTATCGAGCAAGGTACAATAATTTCTCATGGGAAAAGAGAAAAAGGGATAGAAAGGGAGATAAAAATAAGAATAGAAAAGGAGGTAAAGAATGATTTTATTTTTGGGAAAGAAATCAAGGGCATCTAATAATGATGCAGAATCCACATTGATGATTATGTCCTTGGCCAGCTTATTCTTATATTTAACAAACTTTGTAATCATAGTGACAAGGATATTGCTATTCAGGCCCACTTGATATTTGAATTTGGAATTATATTCTTCTATCCAATTAGTGGTCCTCTAGACCACTCCCTATTTCTTATGTACCAATTCCTTTAGCTAGTTTTAGGACTTTTCAAGTGATACTAGGTCCCTAATCTTTCAGATATTAAAAGCTCCATGGGGTGTATTGATGAGGTTCTTCAAAGCATCCTCCAACAATTCTTTTATCAAGTCCACTGTACCATTAAGATTCAACATTGCTCTTAGAGTGGCCTCAACTTCTATCCTCATAGTCTTGAGAGACTACTCTTTTCCTTTTATATCAAAGGTGTCATACTTAATCATGGCTAGCCTTTGCTTTATGGCTAACTGACATTCTTTGGTCATTTTAAGATCATCTAAAGGGACAATATTTTATAATTATAAAGCATATTTTTCCATATTACATATCTCATCTATTTTAGGCTTGAGTGCCTCCCAACTCTTAATATCAGCATCATATATAAATGATAGGTAGCTACACTCTCCTCATCTATCTATCTCATTATCAAACTATTCCATGGCTACTAGGATGACTTCCTTGGCTCAAGTTGTCAAGTCCTATTACCAATATTTCATTACCCATCCTCTAGTCTTCAAATCATCACCACGAGTGAAGTCTAGAGATCTAAGGGAGATAATGGAAGGGTTGGGAGCTTGGATGGTAGTTGGAGTCACTGACTGAGGCTCACTCAGTAACTTTTTCAATTACTAGATCATATCCTAGTTCTCTACCTTTAGTTGTTCTATGGTGGCTTTATAATTTTCCATCCTATGTGTCACCATGTCAGTTAGGTTTTGTGAAGTATGTTTCAATTCCTTCCTTAATGGATCCCTGAGGTTGTAACTATAGATGGAGTAGATTTTTAGGGGAGCATTCTTTTTTTAGTACATCTAGAGGGGGAATGGATACTTCAACACTCCTTTCACACTTATCAGTGAATGTCATTTAGGCATGCATTTTGGCCTTCTTAGGTGGCTTAGACTCTTTTTTTTTTAATAATTTATGCTATGTCAATATCCCTTATCTTGCTCATCACATCCTTCTTTTCCTTCACTTGGTCTATAACATAAAAAAGGGGCTTAGTCTAAAAACTTATTAAAGTTGTTGACACTAAGGATGGCCTTATGGTAGTGATGAGTGGTGTCAGTGAGGAAATAATTACCTAGAATGCCACTAGCTTGGGAGGAGGACTCAAAACAAACTATTCTATGTCTTCATTTCTTCCCTATTTTTTCTTTTCTTCTTCTAAGACTGGTTCTACTCACTCCAAAATTTCAAATTTGGACCTAGGCTGGTGGGACTCCATGCATAATTTGTTAATGGAGCTCATCTTTTCCATGGGTTGGATGGAGGATACAAAAATTGCTTCTCCTTCCTTATTATTTTAGGCCAATGGGTCCATAGAGGCTATGGTTACTTCCTTGTAACATTTGGTTGAATCTTCACCAAACATGGCCTCATAACCTTTATTTTTCTTTAGGTCATGTACCTTGATGGTAGGGAGGACCCCTCAAGTGGTTTGAATTGAAGTATCCCCCTTGGGAGTACCCTCTTCAGCACCTTTATTAACCTCTGAAGTTGTAGGGGTGCCCATTTATAGTCTTGATCCCTCATTTCCTCCTTTATCCTTTTCCTACTCTCCCACCTTTACACTAATGGTGGGGTATTGAATGTCATTCTTACATTACCTTGATCCCTTTCATCCAGATTTGGGGTATCTTTAACTTCACTAGCTTTGTCATACCTAGGTGATTGATAAATAACATTCTAGACAAATGCCTTTGTCTCTAGGGAATAGAGCTCTTTTTCAATAGGGGCTTCTACTTGGGTAGCCACCTCAGCTCCAACTTCCACAACATCGTCAAAAGATAAAGGATCATCTAGAGTCTTGACCCCTTCATCATCACCTTCACCTTCTTCTATTATTGGTTCCCCCTCTATAGATGTTCCCTTTATCAAGATCCTTGGTGGGGTATGACACCTCTCCATATGGGTTCTTTGCCTAATTCTTACCTTAGGGGGATTGAAGGTGTGTTGTTTTTTCATTATTTTTTCTATCAGCATTCCTTCATTTTAGTCATCCCCCTCACTCATATCCCTAACCCTCTATGCATAAGAAGCTTGATCTTCTCTTTTATTTAATAAGAACTCTTTAACAATTGGGTCTTTGAAAAAAACTATCCTCTTCTTGTGTAGAGACTTGATTGAAGGTTAGAGGTCCTTCTTAACTCTCTTTTGCTTTGGTGGCTCCTCTTATTCCTTGCCTCCTCTCTTCCTTGAATATATTTTTAGATAAGGCTTGACTACAGCCTATTGTGTACATAGGATAGTTTGAATTGATGCTTGACTTGCCATTGGGGGACTATTGAGATGGTCAGCACCACCAAAGCTTCCCTCCCTAAAATCAATATTTGAGTGAAACTAGCCAGTGTGACCTTCACTATGATAATCATATCCCAATTCTTATCCAATCTTGTTATTTTTGATAAAAACAACTTGGCCTTAGATTTTACCATGGTCATCTTCTCAACGTCTACTAGTTTGGTGAATTTAGTGTCTTCAAGCTTTCTTTTTCCCTTTCCTACTAAAAATGATGATGAGGCTAGAGGGTTAACATTGTGTGAAAGGAGGAAGGAATTTAATTCCTTTACGATTCTTAACTCTTGAAGGGCAGGGGTGTTATATGTACTAAGGTTGATTTCATGTTCCTTTAACCATCTGAAGGTTCTCCTCATTATCCATGTCATTTTTTGGGGGATAGAGTCATCTTCTTGCATAGTGAAGTCTAGTTGAGTGATGGACTAGGATTCAATATTATCCCTATTGTATACTAAGGAGAGTATCAACTTGTTATCTACTGTGTCCTTGGAGATAGGAGTGATTTTGTAGGCTATAACCTCTTACACTGTTAGCCTCATATATTCCCACTTTTGGACATCTTCCTCGGTGGTGCTGTAGACACCGAAATCGTGTCGACTCCCCTGGTCATTCCTCGTCTTCTTTCTTCTTCGCCTATTGAACCCTTGCCGATCACTTGTTTCACCAGCATTGACCCTGGCAGCATGTAAAGAGGAGCACAGAGCAAAAGGTAGACTCTATCCCCATTATGCATCTGCCGACGTCGGTCTTTACCCGACCGATGTCGCCGACGTCGGTCACCTATCGGCCGACGTCGGCAATCCTACCGACGTCGGTCACCTTCCCCTTGTCCGTTATCAGTTAGCATTCGGTTTCCCAAAACGGTTGACGAACCATTTCTGGAACCGTCCCCGTCCTCCGCCTTCATCAACCTCCACCAGCCATTCGAACCGGATCCCCGAACGCTGATCAACCGAACGCTGAGCAACCAACCTGCGAATTCCTCCACGAACCTGCGAACTCCGAGCAATCATCGACACTACGACATCAACTAATCTGCACACCATGGCTTTCATCGGGTCTTCTACCAGGTAAGTATTTATTCTGTTTATTTTCATTTTCTTTTCTTAGTTATTATTTATGTTCTGTTATCCCTGCCTCTGTCCTCAAACCCCCGGCCTCTGTTTCGACTCTGTCTAAACCTCGTCCCTGTCCTTATCAAAACCTGTCTCGACTCTGTCTAAACCTCGTCCCTGTCCTTATCAAACCCTACCCTGACCATATCAGACCCTGTCCCGACTGTTCAAACCTATCTCGACTCTGTTCAAACCCCCCAGACTCTCCCTGAACCTGTCCCGACTCTCTCAGAACCTGTCCCGAACCTTTTCCCAGAACCTGCCCCTACCGACGCCGGTCACTGCCCCGACCGACGACGGCACATTAACCGACGTCGGCACCTTCCTTAACCGACGCCGGCACCACAGAGACCGACGCCGGCGACTGTGCAGAACAGTGCCGCATATCAGGTATGCCTTTTATTTTCTGTCATTTATTTCTGTCATTATCATCTACTTTCGTCCAATATTATGCTTTTTTTTATCAGTGGGTTGATATCCTTCTAGGGAGTCTTCGTACTTCCGGGATCGGGCGTTCGCCTGACAGCCCACCATATCTCTTATTAACATTTTTTTCGTGTTTAGCCTTTTCTTCGCAGGTGTCATTCCTCCACAGCAAAAGAGGAGAATCTTTCAATGTCTGATTTCGGTGCGCACGACTATATCAGGTACTTCTAGCCTTAACCATCTTTCAGTTTCTTATTTCTTCTTTGAATGTAGAAAGCAATTTTGCATTAGAAACATTCTGGCACGCCCGGTGGGACCCTAGGTCCTCCTTGGGTTCTTTCTTTCTTCCGTTCATTTAGGTGCACTAGGTTTCTTCCTTTTCGCCTCCTTTTCGTCTCTTCTTAAACAACATCATAAGCAGAACTAAAACGAACACTTCTTTCTTTCTTGCATTTCTAGACTAGCTAAAACTCATATTCTTCGACTCTTTCTCCATTCGTCTTCATACGAACAAACATTTCGACTTGGACATTAAAACACTTTGCATTCATTTTTGTTTGCCTGCATCTTTTAGACCACACATAGTAATTAAACCGCATATTGAATTAATCTAGATCACTTGATGTTACACGACCAAACCACCTGCACAAAACAAACATAAAACTTACCTGAGACAAGGCCCGACTGGGATTTCATCACCCAGCGGATACCTTACCCGTCCCGGTGACCCTACTTGGATTTCATCACCAAGAGGGAAGCCCACTCCGTTCTCTGGCGGAGGATAAACTCTAGTGGAAGTATATTTTGGCTAAGCGAAACCAGCTAACCACTGGAATCGTGAAGTGAGGGGAGCTTGCTCCTTAGCACCAGGCCTGTACGGAAGCTAACACAGATTTCTTGAGCACCATAACAAAACCTGAAACCATCCATAGACTGCTTCTTCTAGGACCCATTTTTCAGCCAATCTTCCTCTACACACACATTCTAAGGCATAAGCCACTATAATCCTAATAATTTACTTCTAGGGTTCTAGGATCTGTTTGTGTCTTCATCTTTTTGGTTCTTATCTGCTTGTTTGAGCTTGTGAGGACGTTCTTCCTTGTCTTGAATGGTTCTGACTCGTAGCCAAGCCAAGGCTCTAGTCAATCACGCGAGGCATCATCCTCTTCCATCTACCCCGCCTACAACCAACCCTACAATGGAGTTCAACTCGGAAACCGAAAGAACTCCTACCAGACCATCTCCGTCCCAAACGCCTATTATTCCAGAAGGGGACCAAGACTTCGCACGATTCTTGGACCTCAACACCAAAGCCCTGCAACACTATCTCACGAATAGCCAAATGCGAGACCCCTTTGGCAATCCAATTTATGGAATGCCGACTTCTCTCCTCGCAACTGCGGTCGTATCAACAACGTCCGTAGTCCAACCCTTAGACACCCAGGCTGTTGCCTCAACCACTGACCAACCTTTCACCAACCATCCAAGTGTGGCCTCTCCTTCCGTCGTTGGGCCCACTTTCACCGGGGTTTCGGCCCCCAATCAATCTCAGTCCACTCAACCACTTTCTACCCCCTTTCAAAACCTGGTCGTCTCTATTCCGCCCACTCTTACTCCTATCAACACTAGGGTGGCTACCCATCCGTTAGCCCATGTTACCCCTAACCAACCTCCCATGACAACATCAAACCTAGCCATGCCTTCCATCCAATCATCCTTAGTCACTTCTTCCGTCCCTACGACTAGTCATCCGTACGTTGCGCCCTTATTGGTACAACCGACTACGTCGTACACCTCTTCCAGCCTCTTTCAAGCGCCTCACAATCTAAGAGGTGCTCCACCCGTCAATCCGTCAGTAGATATTATCAAGATGCTGATGGATAAAATGTCCAACCTAGAGACCTCCATTACCGGCTCACGCAACACTCTCTCGTACGAACAAATCTGTAACGAGCCCATCCATCCTTCTGTCCCCATCAGACCATATCCCAGCCAGTGGGAACTTCCTAAGTTTTCTCATTTCCAGAGTAAGGAAGACCCACAACAACATTTACGGGCATTCAGACATGCCTGTTACCTTATCGCCCACGACGATGCGTTGCTCTTACGCACGTTTCCCATGTCTCTCTCAGGTGATGCACTTGACTGGTACAGCTCTCTTCCTAGCTATTCCATCCTCACGTTCACTCAGCTGGCCCAGCTCTTCCTCGATCATTTCTCCATCAATATCACTAAGAAGGTCTCTATCACAGACCTCTATTCTATTCGCCAGTTCGAGGATGAATCTATTGCTGATTTCGTCGCTCGGTGGAGGAGCCTTATCAATCAACTTTCATTTTCTTTACCTCAGCCTGAGCTTATTGAACTTTTCTCTCAAGCTTGTGCTAAACATATTTCTTCTACCTTGAGGGTTCAAACCTTCCGCACTTTTGACGAAGCCTTCACGATGGCTCGTAAACTTGAGTTACGTGCCGTTGAGGAGAATAAAGTCAAGTTGCGGAGTAAGAATCCCAACTCCAAAACCAATGACCCTTCTTCTAAGCCCTCCTCGTCCAATCCTAAATCTAAAGCTTCAGCAAATGCTGTGGTTGTTAGATCTTCCTCTTCTTCGCCTTCAACTAATCAATCTGAACCATCCACGTCCATGAGCGCCACTCGTCAATTTCAGCAGAGATACATACAGCGACAGTTTACTCCACTTGGAGAATCATACGCGTCTGTGCTGGAAAAACTCGTCAAACAAGGGGCCATCAATCTTCCTCAGATCCGACCTCCACCATAATTTGATCCCTCACGCGCCATCCCTGCGTGGTATAGGGAGAATGACTTCTGCCACTACCACCGTGTTAAAGGTCATGACACGGGCAACTGTAAAACCCTTAAAAACATAGTTCAAGACATGTTGGAAAAGGGTGACCTCATCCTCGACAATCCTAACGCCCCTCCTAATCAAGGTATCGATATCTTCAAACAACCATTCCCTAATCATCCACCAACCCAAAACAACGTCCAGACCTTGACTGACAATACCCATGAACATAATATTCGGACAGTCAATACGGTCTTGCCCCTCATTTCTAACCAACCCCAAGAGGTGAGTTCGTCCATCAGTCCATCACATGAGGACGAACCTCTTTCTCCGGCTAGCTCTCCCTCAACTTCTCTCATTTTGGAGGACGCCTCGACCTTACCAGCACCGCCAGTTTCACCATCTTCCTTCTTGCTGCCCATGGAGGACCCAACCTTTCCTACTCCTCGGCCACAAGTGGAGGGCACTATCATCCCTGCCCTTTATCCGCTTGAGGAGCTTCATTCACCAGTTTCTTCTCCACCCAGAGAAGAACCTCTCTCTCCTTCATCTCCAACCAAACATGAACCTGTCACAACTTCACCATGCTTTGGACCCGAGACTATTACATCCGTCTTACCTTCAGTCCCACAACCATTGGCATCTTCTCAAGAGCCTAAACCTCATCCCGCATCTTCTCAGCCATTTTCCCGACTAGTGGAGAGACTCGAACTTCTCCCTTCTAGGAAAGTGGAACATCAGGGATTGTGGGACCGTCTCACAGCTCTTCAACAAGCCCGGGCCCTCTCATCTCATACCGCTAATCCACCAATGACAGAACCTCCTAAGACTATCAACAAAAATCCAATCTCCATTTCCAAACCGTCTACATCTTCATCAACTTCATCAAAACCAAAACCCTCATCTACTCTGCCTAAACCTATCAAATCACTTGGCGTTCGCCCCGTCTCCAACCTCACTCATCCACAAGTGAAGGTGGACTTAACCCAAACTTCAACTAATAGTAGTCTTCAACCCAAATCTCAAAAGACTGCCAAACCACAGAGGCGAACGCCTCCTCCTCCGTCACCATTGCCCTCCATTTTGGGCTCGCATCCTTCAACCTTAACCAAAATCCTTCCCGCTTCAACCTCTAACCAAAACCAGTTGCCTCCTTTGCTTCCTTTACCTACCACTAGCCTACCCTCTCCCAAAAGGGCGATACCTCTCACGAAGAGTGTACCGTCTCCGCCTGTCATCGCACCATCAACCCAGAAGGTGGTACGAAAACCTCCTCCCATTTCGCCCAAGCAAAAGTCACCGACATCGCATACATCGATGAGCATGGACCCTTTAGTGGGCTCATACTCGTTGATCTTGCAACGACTTTTGCAAACCTCTAGCATAACTCTTCCACCCATCAAGCCCTTTCAACCTCTCGGGTCTAAACCTTCCTGGTTCGACGACACGAAGATTTGTTTATATCATCGTACACCAGGACATGACACTAAGACTTGCTGTGCCCTCAAGGCTGTCATTCGCCGTTATCTAGAGAAAGACACTCTTCTCTTTGAGGACACTTTCGACCGCCCCCCGACTCCTTCTCACAACCCTTCAACCTCTTCAAACCCATCCACATCTCATCAACCGGTTACAACCCCTTCATCATCTTCACCTCCCATCTTTGAAATCAATGCCATTCACATCACCACTAGGTCACAAAAGGATAAGGCGAAAGAAAAAGCCGCCATTCCTTGGACCTACCCTTTTGTCAATCCACCTCAACCGCCTAAGCCTAAGATTTCTATCCTTGGCGCGCCTCAACCCTCTTCTTCTTCTTCTTCCTCTTCCGGACCAATCCACGACTCCATGTTGAAACAGCTTCACCAGACGCCTGTGAAGATGTCCCTCTACGATCTAGTCCAAACCTCACCTCAACATCGTCAGGCCCTCATCCAAGCCCTGCAGGCAGCGGAGGTCCAACCTGAGGATCCCCAGCCACTTACTGCCCTTGTCCACTCCTTAGCCCCTGTTGCCTCCATAACATTCAGCGATTCTGAAATTCTTACATCCAACACGGAAGATCAGGACGCCGCCCTCTTCATCACTGCCTACATCGATCGGACACGCATTAAACGCGTTATGATCGACGGGGGTGCTAGCATCAACATCATCTCCACTCATGCCTTTGATCAGTTGGCTCTTCCCAAGAATTGCGTTTCCAAAACTGACGCGATCTTGCGCTCTTTCAACGACACTACTGCCACGACCATTGGCACCGTCATCCTTCATATCCGCGTTGGTCCACGCACAGTCCCGGAGCTCTTCTACATTATCGAAGGAGAGTTCCAATACAACATCTTGCTGGGCCGACCCTGGATCCGCGCCATGGCCTGTGTCCCCTCCACCCTGCACCGTTGTGTGAAGTTTGAGCATGACGGACAAGTCCACACCATTCCCGCTGACCCTTCACCTTTCAAAACATGCAATACCACCTACCGTCCAAACGATGTCCTCATTCCTATCAAGCCGTCAACCTCGGCACCGCCTCCATCCGCAGAAGCTTCAACCAGTTCACAACAGGCGGTCACCCTTACACCTCCCCTTCAAGCGACGACCACAGACCCCATGGAAGACGTCTTCCAAAGACTTTCATTGGGAGAGTATCGCTTGCTGGCTTTAGACATGTTCCAAACTCCGCAAGAGTATGGACGCCTTCATCACAGCCCCAGCTACGACCATCGAATTGGGATGATCATACCTTATGTTCCCCCTCACCTCCGCACCAACCTCGTCTATGGAGGGCTTAATCAAGCTCCTACTGACGGTAATCCTCTTTCTTCACCCCAACCTTTCACATCAGATTTTTCGTTTCTTGGCAACCCCGCCTTTGCACATACTTACCTTTACAGGTGTGCATGGAAGGGTTTTGGTTTCGGACGCTATGAGCAGGGCTCCCATCAGCCTATCCAACCGCTCAACGATGACGACGCCAAGAAACGGTATGGTCTGGGATATCACGACCCCACTCAAGACCCTGTAGACCTTTATCCTGAACCAATCCTCGACCAATCTCCTCCACATTCGCCTATTTCGCCACCTTCACCTACGGAGTCAGTGGTTTCCATTCCTCCTAGTTTTTTTTTTTTCCATAAACACCATCCGCCTGGACCCCTTGACTTATCAGCTCAATGGGGTATCCAAGTCTCTCCCTCTCATTCTTCCCACCATGATCGAAGATGAGTCGGCAACCATTCACACTGTTCACTGCGTTGACGATGACGCCATTCTTTCCTACATGGGCGCTGATGATTCTTTCATCCAGCGTTCCCTTCCTTCTGAGACCCAGGTTATGTTAAATGAATCAACCATTGACATCAACCTTCCTTCTTCTGATGTTCCTCATGTCTTAAAGATCGGCCAATCTTTAGACGCTCAGGAGCAGCTTGACTATACCCAGTTCCTCTCCGACCATAGCAAGGCCTTTGCCTGGACTTACAGTGATATGCCTGGCATCAACCCCTCCATTGTTACCCATAACATTGTCACCAAACCAGAGGCTAAGCCTGTCAGGCAGAAGCTTCGAAAGATGCATCCTCGCGTTGCCCTCCTTGTCAAGGAGGAGCTTCAGCGGCTCCTTTCTGTCTCCTTCATCCAGCCTATCGATTATCCACAGTGGGTCTCTAACATCATCCCAGTCACCAAGGCAACTGGGGGGATTCGGATCTGCACAGACTATCGTGACCTTAATCTAGCCTGTCCTAAAGACGACTTTCCTCTTCCTAACATTGACCAGCTCGTTGATCTTACGGCCGGCCATGAGATGCTATCTCTTATGGACGGGTTTTCAGGATACAATCAAATTCTGATTGCTCCGGAAGATCAGCACAAGACTTCTTTCATCACCCCATGGGGGACCTTTTACTATCGAGTCATGCCTTTCGGCTTGAAGAACGCAGGCGCCACTTATCAGCGTGCCATGACTTACATTTTCCACGATCTCCTCCACAAAATCATGGAGGACTATGTGGATGACCTTCTCAGCAAATCCAAATTTCGCCGTGACCATCTGACCATTCTCAACATCATCTTTTCTCGTCTTCTTCAGTACAATGTCCGTCTTAACCCCAAGAAATGTGTCTTTGGGGTCCTCTCTGGCAAGCTTCTCGGCTTCATCATTTCCTTCCGTGGCATCGAGATAGATCCCGCCAAGATTCGCGCTATCCTCGAAATGCCTCCCCCGACCAATCTCAAGCAGCTTCGCAGTTTGCAAGGCAAGCTCCAGTCCATTTGTCGCTTCATCTCGCAGCTTTCTGACCGCTGCCAACCTTTTCATCATCTCCTTAAGAAGGACGTCATTTTTACATGGGATAAGGACTGTCAAGAGGCTTTTGAAGCCTTAAAACGCTATCTGGTCTCTCCACCAGTTCTCATTCCACCTAGAGACGACCAACCTTTCTACCTTTATATCTCAGCCACTCACCATTCGTTAGGTGCCATGATCGCGCACCGAGACGAACATCACCGCGAGCAAGCCATTTATTATATCAGCCGAACACTAGTCGACTATGAAACTCGGTATACCCATATCGAGAAACTCTGTTTGGCGTTAGTCTTTGCTGCTACTAAGCTTCGCCACTATCTTCTCAGTCACAAAACCTTTGTCATCACCCACACCGACCCTCTCAAGTATATGCACTCCAAGCCATATCAAAATCAACGTATGGCTCGGTGGCTCATGCTGCTTGCTGAGTTCGATCTCGAATTCATCCAGCAGAAATCTATCAAAGGGCAAACCATCGCTGATCAACTAGCCGATGCCCCTCTTCCTGACACTCAACCTTCGCAGTGTGAATTTCCTGACGAGTCTATCGCTGCGCTTTCCTCCGACGACACCACCTATCAGATGACTATGTTCTTTGACGGATCCAAATGTCAACTAGGTGGAGGTGCTGGGGTCATTCTCATCCCACTCGAAGGGGAGCCCATGCCTTTGTCTTTTAAACTCGACTTTGATTGTACCAATAATATGGCCGAATACGAGGCCTTAATTTTGGGACTTCAGACCGCTCTCTCTCTCAGCATCAAGTCCATCAATATCTTCGGCGACTCGCAGCTCGTCGTCAATCAGGTCAACGGTTCATACCTCTGTAAAAATGAAATTTTGCAAAGGTACAAAAATCATGCTGACCTTCTCCTTGCATCTTTTGACCATTTCCTCTTGCAGACTGTTCCTCGATCCACGAACAAGTTTGCTAACACTATGGCTTCTCTCGCTTCCCATATCCCATCTTCCTCATCTGCATCCAGACTTTTTGTCACGGTACGTTGTGTGCCATTGCCTTCATATATCTCTCCTCACATTCATCATGTCAACACTATAGACCCTAGCCCACAAGATGCTTGGTATAAGCAACTTGTGGACTTCTTATCTCTCTCTATCATTCCTCCCAACCTCTCTAGTAATGCACGACGAGCTTTTATCAAGCGTACTGCTCGCTATACCATGCTAGGGGGTCTTCTCTATAAGCGAGGCTTTGACGGCCTCCTTCTTCGTTGTCTCACCTCCACTGAAGCATCTCACGCCATCCAACAAGTCCACGACGGGATTTGTGGTGGGCATTTCAGTGGAAATTCGGTTGCCAAGTGCATCCTTCGTCTGGGCTATTATTGGCCTACCCTTCATCAAGACTGTAGCGATTATGTTCGGCGTTGCATCAAGTGTCAGCAGCACTCAAACTTGCTTCATCTCCCCAGCCACGCCTTACAAGTTGCTCAGGATTTTTGGCCTTTCTCTCAGTGGGGTTTAGATCTCATCGGTGAGATTAACCCTCATTCGTCTCTTCGTCATCAATCCATCATCACAGCCACTGAATATTTCACCAAGTGGGTGGAAGCCATTCCTCTCGTCTCCACAAAAGCCGACAAGATCGTCGACTTCATCAACAGCCACATCATCTGTCGTTTCGGTGTCCCTCATAAAATCATCACTGATAACGGCAAGTCCTTCAAAAACAAAACTGTCCAAAAGCTATGCGACTCCTTCGGCATCAAACTCAGTTTCTCTTCGCCTTACTACCCACAAGCAAATGGGCAGGCCGAGGCTTCCAACAAAATTCTCACCAAAATTCTCATGAAAGTGGTCAGTGACACAGGCAGGGATTGGCACATTCACATTCCCTTCGCTTTGTGGGCTTACCGCACTAGCATCCAAACCTCTACGGGTGCTACCCCTTTTTCTCTTGTGTACGGAACAGAGGCTGTTTTACCTCTCAAAGTACAGATCCCGTCTCTCCGCATTTCTCTACATGATATCCTTTCCAACGATGACTTTCGTCAAGATCACTTAGCTCAACTTGAGTTACTTGACGAACACCGTCTTGCTGCCCTTAATCATCTCCATGTCTATCAACATCGCATCAAGCGCACCTATGACAAAAATCTGTGAGAACGAGATTTCAACATCGGAGACCTCGTCCTCAAAGAGAATCAACACGTGACCAATATGGAGCGAAGTAAATGAGGCAAGTTTGCTCCTAATTGGCTCAGACCCTTTATTATCACGCACAAGTATGGATCAGGGACTTACCGTCTGTCTTCTCCTGATGGACATCCAGAACCTGAGCCTCTTAATGCGTTGCATCTGCGACCATTCTACTGCTAGTCGAGTATTCGTCCACTTGACACTTAACTTGAGCTCGTCCCTTGAGCAATCCCCGTCCTCTTCATCCTACTTCCTTTCAACCCTATTCCTCTTAACAACTCCTATACCCCTTTTATGATGTATGGATGCTTTGTCCTAATAAAAGGGAGCCCTTGACCTTCTACAGTCTTGTCCATGACTCCATTTCTATCAAAACGAATCAAGATGTCAAAACATATCCATGGTCACTATATCTATATCAAAATCAAAAAAAAAAAATAGACTGCTCCCTCGAAGGACAGCTGTACTATCATTGCTGTAAAAAATAGACTGCTCCCTCGAAGGACAGCTATTCAAAAGCCTTATTATTAAACAAAAATATAGACCACTCCCTCGAAGGATGGCTATGACTACTCTGGCAATAAACAGCAACTTATTTTAGAAGCTTCCCGCATTGATCAGCTTCGCAACTTGACCACCAAGCAAATGACATCTCTATGCAGGCTTCCCGCATCGATCAGTCTGCCTCTCAAAAAAAAAAAAAAAATGAGTCACGGACTTGGCTTGTGGTTGTCTCAGGGTCTCCTATAAAAAGGGGCAAAGTTATCTCTGCTCTTAAAATGGGTTACCCTCTTTCCTCCTCCTATTACCTACTCAAGGGACTTCGAGCTCACTTTAATGTCTAAGTGATTCGACTACCGCTCTAACATAACTATGGTCAACGACGTCACGCATAAATGGGGCTCTTGGTTCTCATAACCCCTATCTATGCCGTCTTTTTGGTCCTTGTCAATGAAAGAGCAATTCGCCTTTCATCTTCTTCTGCCCTTTGGTCACATTCACCTTCATCACTTGTCGATCAACTCAGCTCAACTCTCTTTTCAGACCATCAACATGACCTTGCCTATTCACCCTAGTTTCTATGGACACCAATGCACATGGAAACTATCGACTCGCCCCAATTTGTGTTAAGCATAAACCAATACTTGCTGAAGCATAAATAGACCTCAATTCATTTTTAGCATACATCCATCACGCAAATGGAATATTGCTAGGGATGAAAAACCCCTCAACCAATGTTGCAGAATACACCATTTGGAAAAGGCTGCAACATCTTTTTTTTCCTCACCATCCCTTTGACCCTTCCTCCCTTCTAGGGAGAACTACATCGGCCTGAGGCCCTATCACCAGGGCTATGTAGGCAGCACTCAGTTGACATGGGGTCTTCTGGGGTTAGCTCGGCCGCATCCTTTCATCCTTTTGTCCATTCATCCTTCCATCGACCACCAACCATTGGAGATCATGCCTATCTCCTCCGACCTCGACCACTTCCAAGACGTTGTTGCCTTGGTTGTTTTTGCATGTATGCTACCTCATGACTGGTTAGCAGAATTGTGCGCAGACCTTTTTGGACCCTCACAAGTATAGGATCGCACACCGGTTGATCCACAATACTTGTGACTTTTTCACGTTTTTAGGAGCACTTCCTGAGCCTGGGATACCTGGAACGCGACGACCCATTTGGAGCTTCAGCTTAGATTGAGTGACCCGATCAGCAGACGACTAAATGCTGGGGCCCGGTTACTTCAATTTTGGCACTCCTCGACCCTTGACCTGCGACACTTTGACCTGACCATCTTGTGTAGTGGTATACGCGCAATCACGACCTTTGCAGCGTTCACCCTCACCCCTTTTTTCATCCACTCTTTATCAAATCAGCACCCGATTCCCGGTTCCCTTTCCTCGACTCCTGCTTTGAGGGGGAATACCTCATCCTTACTCGGGGCATTTCGCTTCCTATTTTTGTCTTGCAGTTCATTCGAACAACCAACAAGATGAAATCAACCTTATCCCTCACCTGGGGCACTCACTCCTATTTTTGTCTTGCAGTTCGTCCAGAACAACCAACAAGACAAAAAGGGGCAAATGTAGACACCGAAATCGTGTCGACTCCCCTGGTCATTCCTCGTCTTCTTTCTTCTTCACCTATTGAACCCTTGCCGATCACTTGTTTCACCAGCATTGACCCTGGCAGCATGTAAAGAGGAGCACAGAGCAAAAGGTAGACTCTATCCCCATTATGCATCTGCCGACGTCGGTCTTTACCCGACCGATGTCGCCAACGTCGGTCACCTATCGGCCGACGTCGGCAATCCTACCGACGTCGGTCACCTTCCCCTTATCCGTTATCAGTTAGCATTCAGTTTCCCGAAATGGTTGACGAACCGTTTCTGGAACCGTCCCCGTCCTCCGCCTTCATCAACCTCCGCCAGCCATTCGAACCGGATCCCCGAACGCTGATCAACCGAACGCTGAGCAACCAACCTGCGAATTCCTCCACGAACCTGCGAACTCCGAGCAATCATCGACACTACGACATCAACTAATATGCACACCATGGCTTTCATCGGGTCTTCTACCAGGTAAGTCTTTATTCTGTTTATTTTCATTTTCTTTTCTTAGTTATTATTTATGTTCTGTTATCCCTGCCTCTGTCCTCAAACCCCCGGCCTCTGTTTCGACTCTGTCTAAACCTCGTCCCTGTCCTTATCAAAACCTGTCTCGACTCTGTCTAAACCTCGTCCTTGTCCTTATCAAACCCTACCCTGACCATATCAGACCCTGTCCCGACTGTTCAAACCTATCCCGACTCTGTTCAAACCCCCCAGACTCTCCCTGAACCTGTCCCGACTCTCTCAGAACCTGTCCCGAACCTTTTCCCAGAACCTGCCCCTACCGACGCCGGTCACTGCCCCGACCGACAACGGCACATTAACCGACATCGGCACCTTCCTTAACCGATGCCAGCACCACAGAGACCGACGCCGGCGACTGTGCAGAACAGTGCTGCATATCAGGTACGCCTTTTATTTTCTGTCATTTATTTCTGTCATTATCATCTACTTTCGTCCAATATTATGCTTTTTTTTATCAGTGGGTTGATATCCTTCTAGGGAGTCTTCGTACTTCCGGGATCGGGCGTTCGCCTGACAGCCCACCATATCTCTTATTAACATTTTTTTTGTGTTTAGCCTTTTCTTCGCAGGTGTCATTCCTCCACAGCAAAAGAGGAGAATCTTTCAACATCTGATTTCGGTGCACACGACTATATCAGGTACTTCTAGCCTTAACCATCTTTCAGTTTCTTATTTCTTCTTTGAATGTAGAAAGCAATTTTGCATTAGAAACAGGTGCAGTCAGACCAAAGGTCTTCATAATGAGATTGAAGTAATATTACATTTGTCACCATGTTCACCAACCACTTGAAGTCATAATTTGGTTAGGGTGGCATATTAACAAATGTATACATGCCCATTTCCTACTCCAATCCCTTTGCCTTGGCCACTGAGGGGCATATGTAGTACCCAATTTTCATAGGGAATTTGAAAGGGTTGTTGATCTTTTTGGTGGAAATCATCTCATGCAAAGGCACCATTTTCTAGCTCAGCTTCATGACTACCAATATGTCATCCACATATCTTGGGATCTTTTGAGGTGCCCTACATAGCCACTAACCCTGATGTATGTGAATGTTTTAAATTGAATGTATGTGGCCCCATATTTTTCTATTATTTTCTTGGCCATAGTGGACATTCTATTTAGGCTCTACAAGGGGTAAAATACACTCATCATGGGGGTGAAAAAGTATTTATTCACTTTTAAAAAATTATTCCTAGACCCCTCTAGGATTACCTTAGGATATATCTCATAGATTCTCATCCCTGTGGGATTCCTAGTAAGTCCCTAGAAAACCCTATTATGAGTCAGGATATACATTAATTAGGAAGACATATAAAATGTACCTTTCAAATCCAACTTAGAGAGGATGGCTACTTAGAGATACATCATTTGTGCATGTAAATTATCATTGAGGATGGTGACCCAATCAATCCTCCTTTTCCCTTCTATCATATAGAGCATGATCAAAAACATCCATGTCTCAAACTTTTCAGTAGTGGGTACCCTATAAATTCTAGCAAGCATGGCTATAACATACTAAGGTATCTCATTGAATTATACTAATTTTAAATTCTTTAAAATCCTTGAGACCTTTTATCTCTTCTTGGCAAGCCAACATGAGTTCATGACTTCTCAGATGGCTCACTCATCTCTATCAATGTATTGTTGGCATTCCTCAATGTTGAATGTGATACTTTCTAGTTGAGGGGGAATGCCAAGCATGGTGATGAGGGATTTAGGATTAAATGAGCATACCACTAAATGACTACTATCGATGATGGTTTCGAAATCTAGCTAATATGCTCAAGCACATGTTATGATGAACTCTAGGTATGGAGTAGCCAGGGGGAACACTGTTATTAGTGTAATGTATCCTATGACAACATTGACAAATACTTATGGGGGGTTGGGGTTTTGTAATACATTCAAAACAGAACTAAAATCTAAATCCATGACAACAATATCCTTGATTGAGTCCAACATTAATATGATGTTTCCCTTAGATGTTGTTGAAGAAGCCTCCATATTTTTTCAAGTCTTTTGTTACTGTATTAACTTAGAAATAAACTTATTTGCACTAAAAGACTTCTCAACTAAGCTCTCAATTTCCTCTCAAAACACAATACAACAAGGTTACCAAACACTTAATATTATTAGTGAAAGTTGCACACAAGCAGAAATGGAGACATTTTAAGACTCATACCCTGATTCACTATATTAGCTTTGTTCTTTGCTTTGACACACTTAGTCATTTGGAAGAATAAATCTTTATCTTTAAATTCAAAGGGTGAGTTCAAATTCAAAATAACACTTAGTTATAATCCCTTTAATTTTATAATTAGGGTTACCATTAACGCTTCAAGATGAGTTGGCTTATCAGCACCTGCCCCATTAATTTCTTGAGCATCATTTGAAAAATAGAGGGGAAATATAAATCCTTCTTTTGTGTGCCAAGTGACCTTCCTTTTATATTATGTGGTGAAATATGAGTGAATCATAGATCTAAAATTTTCTTTTTGGTCTCTTAGGGACTTTCACACCTTTTCACTTGTTATGATCCTCTAGTGTTGTGGGATAAGAAATCTTGAGTTCCCACTAATACCAAGGACACTACTTATAATGATCCTTATTTTAGAAAAAACTAATCATTTAGGCCTTCAAGGACCCTTTGTAAAATGTCCATAAAATTAAGTGAGGCAATCTCCAAAAAGGCCCTAAAGCTAAAAAACACCCAAACACCTCCATGTGGCATAAATGTTCTTTATACAATCAGACATCTAGGCCCTAGGGATTTTAACCATCATGCCCACAAAAAAGGTAAGTGGGGAAATTATTTAAAGAGGCCCAAAATGTGTAAGAGCCCAAAAATCTACCATGTGTCTAAATCAAAAATGAATCTAGAGTCATGGTTATTTCCACCCTTTATACCAACTTTCCTCAAAAGGGGAGAAATGCAAAATCTTTCCATCTTCTGAATCTTACTCCTAGGGGTCCCTTGAGTCAAATACATATTTTTCGTTTAATTCATCAGACTACTCCTCACCTTAATCACCAAAACACATAAATTTAGCCTATTACTTTTATCTAAGATGCCAACATATCTCCTCTCCTGAGTGTGAAGGATCCAAGCTTGGAAAAAGACTTGGTTACACCTTCATTTGTTCACTATAGATTCTCATGGCATAAGATCCTTGTTCCACATGCTAAAAAATTTCAATCTCTCTTGAGCATTTTTGGGGTATTTTCCATCTTTGACATATGTCCCTTTAGACTCATTTAATCAAGATAACAGACATGATTTCACAAACTACATGTCCCAACCTATCTTCTTGGTGAGGGAAGGTAGGAAACCAAAAAATTGAAGATAACTTAGCTAGAGCACATGGAATTAATAATAAAAAAACCCAAATTTATTCAACACAATTTTGGGTACTAACATAAGCTCTTACTCAAGGACTGGTATCCCTAATAGGTATATAGAGAACACTAGACTGGTCATCTATCCATTGGGTTATGGAATCAATAAGAAACATACCATGGGTGAATCACTATTTTAATAATGAAACTAATGAAACAAAAAGGATATGGATAGATAAAAATACAACATGATCATGGGTACCATAAGAGAGACAATTATATAAATATGTATAGGGGAAACTAAAGGTTCAATCTAATAAATGCTTAAGATGTCTGCTATTTACTGGCAGTTCCAAAATTTCCCCATCGATATCTTTGAGATAGAAGGTATGATTCCCTATCTAAAATTCGATGGTGTAGAGACCCGTCTAAAGGGAATCAAATTTTTCATGCTTCCCTTTGTCTTCATGTCTATTATCCTAGAGCAAAAATAGATCACTAACCTAAAAATTTCATTGATTAAATTTTATGTCAAAGATACTTTTGACACACTCCTTAAAATTTATGTGATTTTCATAAGCCTACCTCTTGGATTCATCAAGTTTAATGATCTGGTCAATTCTTCTTTCATAGTGGCTTATTCATATTCCTACCTTAGTCATTTGTCACATGAACTAGTACGTAAGAAATTGTAGATTTAGTGTAAAAATAGCTTGGGTCCCATACACAAACTTAAATGGGCTCTTTCTAGTGGATCTCTTCATATTCAACCTATCCACCCAAACAACAAACTTCAATTGCTCACCCCATTTTCTTTTGTTGTTAACCAGAGTCCTCTTGATAATTTTAAATAGGTTTTTATTGTTGTACTCTACTTGTCTATTTCCTTGTAGATTAGGTTGGAGGTATATGATAATATAGTCCCATAATCTTTCCATAATGAATTCAACTATTTATCTCTAAAGCACATAGCATTGTCACATACAATCTTGACTAGTACCCTAAATCAACAAATGATATTTCTCAATAAGAAACCTATAATAAATTGGTGAGTTGATCTCCTATAAGGAATTTATTTAACCCATTTTTTGAAGTAATCAGTGGCCACCAAGATCCATTTATGACCAGTGCTCAAGGCATCTAAGATTTCACCCATAAAATCCATCCCCCATTGTCTAAAAGGTTCCTCAATAGATACTAATTATAGGGGAAGTGATTCAGATGCCTTCATTCTTCTAGAGAACTACTAATATTCTTCATAATTTCTAACCTAGGTAGTTACATATTTGAATAATGTAGGTCACCAATATATGGCACTCAAGATCTTGTGTTTAGTGACCTTTGGGGTGAAATGGCCACCACACACACCACTATGAAATTCTAAAATTATTGGAGAGACGTCAGTTTCAACTAAACATCTGAAGAGAACACCATTCAAGTTTTTCCACATAAGGTCATCTTATAACAGAATAGACTTCTAGGATACCAACTTCAATGTCCTTCTTTGATTCTTCCCTAGATCAGGAGGGCAACTCAGAGTCTTCAGTTTAGGCACTATGTCTCTATACCATGGGGATTTTCTATACTTTGATCCATAATTATCCACCATTATTTTCACATTATTCACCTCCACAACTTCTAAATTTTCCTCGATCATCAAATTCACCAAACCTATACCCTTGATGAGCTTGGTGGTTTTTATCTCTAAGTCATATTCTTGTAGTTTGTTAACCCATCAACACCTCTTATCAATAGTTTTATTTTGAGTTAATATGTCCTTAACCATAGTGTGATGGACATAGGCAATAATCTTTGAACTAAAAACATAGGACCTGAATTATTTGATAGCTTTAAAAAGAGCAAAGGCTTGTTTTTCCATTATGGTATATCTAATCTTAGATCCTTGAAGTGCCTTGTTGAAAAAGGTAATTAGCTACTCATGACCTTTATCATTCTTTTACATCATCACTATAGCAATGGTATGCATAGATGTAAATTAAAATATTTAGAACTCTTTTATATAGTCTTAGCCAATAAGCATCAATGTTGTTTTCAAGATTGCCTTAATGCCTTTAAAAGACAAGGTAGCCTTTAACTCACAATTTATATTTTGACCCTTATTCAACATTAAAGTGATTGGCAAAGTAATCTCTACAAAATTGGAAATAAATCATCTAACAAAATTAATTTGGTCAAAGAAAGATTGAATACCTTTCTTGGTCTATGGGATGGGTACTTTGTCAATGGCCTCCACCCTCTCAAGATCTATCATGACACCTTGTTGGGACACAATATGTCCTAGAAACTTTGCCTTTTGTATCCTAAAGTGGTACTTTTTGGGATTAATGAAAATCCCAAACTCTCTACACTTGACTAGAATTTGTTCCAAATACACTAGATGGTTACTCCTCTTTTTAGAGTACATTGTAACATCATTTTGATATACAATAATGAACTGGTTGATTAATCTAGCAAAGTCTACATCCATATCTCTCTAGAAAGTGGTGCCTACATTCATCAAACCAAAAGGCATTTGGATATACATGTAGATACCCCATGGGGTAGTGAAAGCAGTCTTGGAACTTTTAGACTTCTTTACCATTACTTGGTTGTAACCAAAAAAATATTCTAGAGTTGACAGTAGCTTAGATCCAGTGACATCTTAGAGCATGTTATCCATGTTAGGTGAAAAATAATTATCTTTTAGAGATGCCTTGTTTAAATTTTTGAAATCAACACAAAGCTGGATGTCTCCATTATTCTTCCTGACAAGAACTAGATTTTCCACCCAAGATGAATATCTAACAGGTTGAATGATCCCACCATCTCTTAATTTCTTCACCTCCTATTTCATCTTAGTGGTCAAGATTGGGTTTATGGGCCATTACTTCTAGTAGAATGGTTTCATATCAGAGTGAAGAGGAATAACATGTTAGAATAAATCTTCCTGATAAGCTTTTAGTTTTGACTATGACCACACTAGGCAATCTTTGTACTTCTTTAATAACATAATAAATTGTCCCTTTTCTTTATCACTTAAATGAGTGCCTAGCCAAATCTTTCATGGATTTTATTTTTTTTCAATGCTAACCTCAATTACATCCCTTGACATGGAAACATTTTTGGATTTGACTCATTCAGCTCTATCAAAGGCTACTTCAAGACTAATCAATCCCCTAGGGATGGTGTTAGTTATAAGATAGATTATTTATTTCCCATATAAATTTTTCCTTCCCATCATAAACCTAGATCATATAATCCCAATCTATGATAGTTCCCTCAAATTCCTTTGTGTAGCATAAGAACCTTTTTATATGGTCATCATCATCAAAGACTTGCCAATGATTAATATTATCTGGAATAGAGGGCCTTACCAGTGTTTCAACTTGATATTCCCAAGCTCAATCCTAAATTATGTAGCTCTCTTGGTAAGCACATCTACCAAATGATTGAGTTCTTAGGCATGGTACTGGATTTTGAAAGCATCAAACCATTCCAGACAGTCCTATATAGTATTTCGATACTACTTAAACCTCTTCTACTTTGTGGTGTAAATAGCCCAAACCTATTTAACCTCTAACTATGAATCACCCTTTAATAACAACCTTTTGAATCCATACTCATGTGTTATTTATAGGCCTATCAAAATTGATTCATATTCTGCAATATTTTTTGTGCACTCAAAAGCCAACTAAAAGGAGAACTTAAAAATTTGGCCCTCAAGAGTATATAAAACAACTCTAGACCCATTTCCAATATTGGAACACACTCCATCAAAATGCATAATCTAGATGGATTATTCATCTTGGATACCAGTATGAGGAGGCATCTTTATAAGCTCAACATTTCCCATGAAGCTTTTGATATCTATGTCCACATACAAAACTTAATCCAGCTGGTACTTGGGGTCTTCCAAGATATGAAGTGTTTGTGGTTCCCAATTTATGCAAACCATTTTCCCATCCAATGGTATTGTGGCATAATATAAATCTATTTAAACATTTCCAACAATGCATCCCACTTCCTATAGAGCAACATACCTCACTTAGGTAGACAGTCTACAAGAATGATATCCATGCTCAAGAAATTTTTAGGGTATTACACAAGTTGTACCACCAACCGTTTTACTATGCCAACAATATTTACTTCTCTATAATCTATGGTATGGCATCATCCATACATTTTAGTTATTCTTATGCATAATTTGCTTAGTACAGCTAACAACATAGTGTTATAAGATGTACTAGAATCAAACATGCAATTATAGATGATCAATATGATAATCATCAAGGTGGTATAGAATGGGTCAACATCCATTTGGCTCTCTACTAGTGTCATTCCTAGGTACACGTCCAAGTGCTATTTATAAGATTTTGAAGCATTCTTATTTTCTCTAAGGAGGATGTGGGGAGGCTCTGCCTCAATAATTTCATTAGCAATGACCTTTTCTATGAACCTTAAATATTTAAAATCTATCCTTCCATGCTCTAGGATCCTAAACAATTCCATCAAAGGTATTGTGACCTTCAACTGACTCAGTACATGAGAAATGTCACAAACACTATATTTGGGTAGTAGAGTATTAGCAGGTAAACTTGTGACATTTTCACTTAGAATATACCCTTTTAATGCTAGAGGCATAGAAATAGGAGGGCCACTACTTTTTACTTCATTCTTCAAAGGAGCCTTCCTAGGTTCATCCTTCTTAGGAACGCTAGACAAAAAAGGGTTTTGATTTTTAGCTTGGGCACCTCTTAGTTTAGCATGATAAGGCACAAGATTGAACTTAGTAAGATTTTAGACCTCCTTAGTTCCAATAATTGTTTTTTCTTTAGTCTTTGCCCTGGGAGTAGCAATACTTTCACCTTTTCAGGGAGTATTATGATCCTCGATTCTCAAATTATACTCCTTTTCTTAGGCAATTATATCATGAATCATCAACTACCAGTCCTCAATTTATGGGGGAGAGTCCCCATACTTCTCTTTAATCATTGATCTCAAGAACTCAAATTCATGAACTGCTAACTCATATTCATGCATCATATTAATTTTAAAGATAAAGTTTGGGGATAGAGCTCTTACCTTTTCACAAGCATCCTAGAATACCCAAATAGTGGTAGCACCAATTAATTCCATTGATGGAAAAGGAACCATTACACCTGGTTCATCAAAACTAAAAGTGAAACAATCATAATTCGAGGTATCCTCATAGTCCAAGACTAATAGGGTACTTATCGCTTCTCCTTTGAAGATGTAACTCTCTACCTCCTAGAAATCTACTATGTATATGTCATCTTCATCAGATGCAAATTTAGAACCAACTGCCTCCAAACCACCTTTAGAGGTTGTGTTATATGGGGGATGAGGGAGAAAACACTTATCACACCAATCGATGTTAATATCAACTATGGTAATCTTTATGACCAATGGATCTATCACATCCCTTTTAGCCCCCTGAGTATGATTCATGCCATCCCTTGCCATCCCCTTTCCTTTATCATTATTTCTATTTTGGAAAGGTGGCCTACCTTGACCTTGATCTTGTTGATAATTCTATTCCTCTCTCTCTTATGCTCGCTCCTATCATCATGATTAGAAGTACCCTAGGACAATCCCTTTTTATCTATATCCAGCTAATAAGGGATTTCCTTAATCACAGTGGCCAACATCTTCACTATTTCCTCTAGGTCCACTCCTTTGTGGGAGGTTTGCATTTTCTCAAGGTTTACCAGCTTAACATCAGCCCTTTTATTCAAATTCTTACCCACAACTTTTATGTTATTTTCTATTTGAATAGCCAAATTGAAAGCCATCCTCAAATTTGTCAGAGCATTGTCTCTAAGATAATAGGCTACTTTCTTGTCAAATGCATCACAATACTTAATTAGAGAAGTGGCACCACTGGACCTGATATCCTCAATAAACCTCCTCAACACCTTACTAAGCTATGAATTGAAAGCCTTTACACATTCATAGGGGTTGTTTTTTAGGTTCTCAAACTCAGTAAGCAAGAATCAAGGGTCTATACTCTCACCAAACTACATCTTGAATGCATCGATCGTTGCTTGCCAAGTATCTATAGATCTATCAGATAAGGACTTGAACTACTCCTGAGCCTCATCCTCAAGTGTGTTGATGAAGATATTTCTACACAGATACTCAAATTCAATCTCATAGTCTTTAATAACACTTAAAAAGGATTTCAAATGTTTTTCCCTAGATACTGCATCATTTCCTTAGAACTTAGGTAGGACATTTCTAATCTTGACAAGGACCTCATTGGGAAAACTAGGCATACTAGTGAAATTGATGGGTCTAAATCTTGGGATCATGAATGGTCTACACTAATTACCCAAATATTGATCATCCCCTTCATCATTTTCATTATATCCATTAAAAATCCTCCTTCTTAATTCACATTCTCCCATTTCTAAATCAGATGATGAAGGCAAACTGGGGGAAGTTGAGAGTGAACACTATTTGGAGAAATAGAAAGAGGGGAAATTATTCTTTGGGGAGAGGGATCTTGAGTTACAAGAAGTTTAGAACTATCTAAAAAACTTTGATACCCATCAACTAATGGGATGTTAGAGAATAAGGGGTGCATGTGAAGAGGAACAAACTAATTAGGTCTTACTTGATAACATAAGCCTTGACCCACAATAGGTTTCCAAACTTATTTTCTTTTAGATGGGACTTGTAATTTAGGGATAAGCTCTTTTCAAGGATTCCTTTGAAAATAAGATCTAGCACCCTCTAGTTTTATAGAGCTAAAGAGAAGGTTCAGATATAAAGGAAGGTATAAATAATATCCACTAGTTCTTTAAACCTATGATAGAATGGAGTTTCCACTAGAAGGAACACTTCTAGACCGACAAAACTAGGCACAACTGTAGAGAGATGCTAGTTTTTACACATTGATAACACTCTTTAAATATATTAAACAGATTTCCACAAATAAGGGTAAATGTTCCAAAGAGAATTATGAGATTACCAATATAACATAGGTGAGCAACTCAACTCAAAAATAGGGTGAATAAAACACTTAATATTCTCTGATAACTAGGCCCATAACAAGGTTGATAAGGTCCCCAACAATGGTGCTAAAAAAAGCCTACTAGTTCTTAGTTGCAAACCATCATTGTTTGACCTCACACACCTTAGAAAAAGGGGCATGTAATTCAAAGGTGAGGATTTTCTTGAGATTTCATTGTATCTAGGGAGGGTTCAACACCTTTAAAGAACCAAATAAGGACAATGACCAAGAGGGGCCCAACAAAGGGGATGGTTAGTTCCTTACTAATTTTGGCTCTGACCAAACCAAGGTGAGAAGACCTATAGGGGTAGCTTGTTGTGATGAAGGCACTTTGAACCTTCAACCTTTATAGAGTTTTTTAATTATAGAAGAGGGGATATGACTAAAACATAACTAGACTCACACACTCCACCTAAGAAGGGCTATCACATGAAATACATGAATGCCTTATGTCATAAGAGAGCTACTTAAGATAGATGAGAAAATGGTTATAATATTTAATGTGGAGATTGTTGTTAAATGATAAAGAATAAGTGAGGAATGAAACATTAATATTTTTAGCACATAAGATGAACACACTTCTAGTAAATAATGTATAATGCATCCGTTGGGCAAGCAACATTTATGGTATGTGAGTTATATATTATATTCAAGGTAGAATAGGGTAAGACAATGTTTATATGAATAACTTGATAAAAATATGTGGAGGAATAATAACTTAACATGGAGGGATTCACTCAATCATGATATCATCTTTATCAATAGATGTTTGCTTGATTCTAGAGACAACTAAGAAGAAACTATGCATAGATGGTCCTTAAAGAATTATAAGCAACACTACAAGTTACCCCTCAAGAACTATTTCCTATTGTATTCATGATCCTAAGACTACCCTTAAAAAGGATATCAATGCTTTATTCCCCCAAACTTTAAAATAAAAAGGATCTTATGTTTTACTTACACCTTTTAAATGACTACCATCAAGAAATAAAAAATAGATAACCAATCTATTTAGCTTATGAAAAAAACACCCTAGTTAAATAGATAAAATGAAAACCATGAAAATATTTTATTCATTCACTGAGAAAGGATCAATTACAATATATTTCTTTAAAAATTGATATCATGAGACACTATGTAGAATGAATATGTAACAAGGGAACATCATATATTATCTCAAAGCTTGCAAATGATTTTACAACCAAAATAGATTTGGCACCAAGGCACTACATAGGGATGACTATTCGAGCTATATTTTCTATACTCAAATTTTAGTTGACCTTTGTGAAGGGACAGACCCCCTTTACTTAAATAATTTCATAGCCACACTTGGCATATTCTATAAAGATACCCTAGTTAGAATATTCCTTTGTGGGCTTGGGGTTAGTTGTAACAAACTTGATTCCTCAGACTTGCATTTGTGCTCTCATGATGATGAAATATATGATTCCTCACTACAAAAGAATATTTATAGTTATATATAAATAAAATAAACACACAAGGGACAAAACAAAACTTTTTCTACTTACATAAGTAAATAAAGATTCCCCTTTCTTAAACAAAACAAACCTTGAAAGGGATGTGCCATTATCAGGCAAGGTATAATGGTTTCTCATGGGAAAAGAGAAAAAGGGATAAAAATACAAGAGAAAAGGAGGTATGGAATGATTTTATTTTTGGGAAAGAAATCAGGAGCATCCATTCATGATGCAGAATCCACATTGATGATTGTGTCCTTCACCTTATTATTCTTGTATGTAACAAACTTTGTAATCATAGCGATGAGGATCTTTCAATTTGGGCCCACTTGATATTTGAATTTGGCATTATAATCTTCTAGCCAGTTGGTGGTCCTCTAGAGCACTCCCTATTTCTTATGTACCAATGCCTTTAACTAGTTGTAGGACTTTTCAAGTGATGCTAGGTCCCTTATCTTTTGGCTATTAAAGGCTCCATGGGGTGCATTAATGAGGTTCTTCAAAGCATCCTCCAATAATTATTTTTTCAATTCCACAACACCATCAAGCTTCACCATTGCTCTCAGAGTGGCCTCAACTTCTATCCTTATAGTCGTGAGAGACTACACTTCTCCTTTTATATCAAAGGTGCCATCCTTGAGCATGGATAGCCTCTGATTTATGGCCAACTAACATTCTTTGGGCATTTTAAGATAATCTAAAGAGACAATATTTTCTAATACTAAAAAATCTTTGTCCATATTACATATCTCATCTATTTTGGGACTAATTGCCTCCCAACTCTTGATACCAAAATTATATACAAATTCTATGGAGCTACACTCTCCTCATCTATCTATCTCATTATCAAGCCATTCCATGGTTGCATGGATGACTTCCTTGGCTCGAGTTGTTAAGTCTTATTTCAAAGATTTTTTTTCCATCCTTTGGTCTTCAAATCATCACCTTAGGCAAAATCTATTGATCTAAGGGAGATAAGGAAGGGTCAGGGGTGTGGATGGTAGTTAGAGTCACTACCTGAGGCTCACTTAGTAACTTTTGAAATTACTATATCATAGCTTGGTTCTCTGCCTTTACCTCTTCCATGGTGGCTTTATCTTTGTCCATTCTATGTGTCACCATGTTAGCCAAGACTTGTGAAGTATGTTTTAATTACTTCCTTGATGGCTCCCTAAGATTATAACTATAGATGGAGTAGCTTTCTAGGGGAGCATTCTTTTTTAGTATATCTAGAGGAGGAACAGCTACTTCAACACTATTTTCCCACTTGTTAGAGAATGTCATTCAAGCATGTATTTTGGCCTTCTTTAGGGGCTTAGCCTTTTGTTTTTGATAAATTTGTGCTATGTCAATATCCCCTATCTTGATCATCACATCCTTCTTTTCCTTCACCTAGTTTATAACACAAAGAAGGGGCTTAGTCTAGAAACTTTTTAAATTTGTTGATGCTGAGGATGGCCTTGCGGTAGTGATGAGTGGTGCCAATTAGGAAATAACCACCAAGAATGCCACTAGCTTGGGAAGACTCAACACAAATTATTCTATCTCCTCATCGCTTCCCTATTTTTTCTTTGCTTCCTCTTGGACTAGTTCTACTCACTCCAAAATTTAAAAGTTAGACCTAGGATAGTGGGACTCCATACATAATTTGTCAATGGATATCACCTTTTCCATTAGTTGGATGAAGGATACAAAAATTACTTTTCCTTCCTTATTACTTTGGGCCACTAGGTTCGCAAAGGATATGGTGACTTCCTTGTCATATTTGGGTGACTCTTCACCAATCATGACCTTAGAACCTTTATTTTTATTTGGGTCATGCACCCTGATGGTGGTGAGGACCCCTTAGGGGACTTCAATTGAAGTATCACCCTTGGGGGCACCCTCCTTGACACCTTTATTAACCTTTAAAGTTGTAGGGATGCCCATTTGTAGGCTTGATCCCTCATCTCCTCCTTTATCCTTTTCTTTCTCTCTAACCTTTGTACTATTGGTGGGGAATTGAATGTCATCCCCATGTTCACCTTGATCCCTTTCATCTAGCCTCAGGGTATCTTTAACTTCACCAACTTTATCCTACCTAGGTGATTGAGAAATAACATTCTAGACAAATGCCTCTATCTTTAAGGAATGGGGTTCTTTTTCAATAGGTTATTTTTCTTGGGTAGATACCTTAGATCCAACCTCCAAAACATCATCAAAATATAAAGTATCATTTGGAACCTTGACCTATTCCTCATCACGTTCAACTTCTTCTATTACAGGTTCCCCCTCTATAGATGTTCCCTCTGTCAAGATCCTTGGCAAGGTATGAGACCTCTACTTATGGGTTATTTTCCTAGTTCTTACCTTAGGGGGAGTGAAGGCACATTGTTTTTTCATTAGTTTTATTATCATCCTTCCTTCATCTAATGCCTCCCCCTCACTCATATCCTTGACCCTCTACATGTAAAAACTTTGAGCTTCTCTTCTCTTCAATAGAAACTCTTTAGAGATTAGGTATTTGAAAATAACTATACTCTACTTGGTTAAAGACTTTATTAAAGGTTGGAGGGCCTTCTCAACTCTATTTTAATTTAGTGGCTCCTCTTGTTCCTCACCTACTCTCTTCCTTGAATATATTTTTGGAGAAGGCTCAACTATAACCTGTTGTGTAGGTAGGATAGTTAGGATTGATGTTTGACTAGCCATAGGGGCTATTGAGATGGTTAGAACCACCAGAGCTTCTCTCCCTCAAATAAATATAGTAGTGGCACTAGCCAGTGTGACCTACCCTATGAGAATCTTATCCCAATTCTCAACCAAGCTCATTATTTTTGAGAAAGACAACTCAGCCTTAGATTGTGGCATGATCATCTTTTTAATGTCCACTAGTTTAGTGAAATTATTGTCTCTATGCTTTCATTTCCCCTTACATACTGTAGATTATGATGGGATTACAGGGTCACCATTGTGTGTAAGGAGGAAGGCATTAAATTCCTTTACCATTATTAGCTCTTGAAAGGTAGGGGTGTTATATGTCCTAAAGTTGATTCCATGTTCCTTCAACCATCTAAAGGTTCTCTTCATTACCCAAGTCGCTCATTGGGGGATAGAATCATATTATCACATAGTGAAGTCTAGTTGAGTGATGGAATAGGATTAAATATTATCCCTATTGTATACTAAGAAAAGTGTTAGCTTGTCATCTACCGTGTCTTTGGGGATAGGAGTGATGTTGTAGGCTATGACCTCTTACACTATTAGCTTCATATATTCCCACTTTTAGACATCTTCCTTGGTGGTACATTTAGACCAAAGGTATTCATAGTGAAACTAATGTGATATTAAATTTGTCACCATGTTCACCAACCACCTAATGTCATAATTGGGTTAGGGTGGCATCTTATCAAATGTATACATGCTTATTTCCTACTCCAATCCCTTTACCTTGGCCATTGAGGGGCATGTGTAGTACCCAATTTTCATAGGGAATTTGAAAGGTTTGTTGATCTTTTTGGTTGCAATCATCTCATGTAGAGGAACTATTTTCTAGCTCAGCTTCATGACTACCAATTTATCATCCACATATCTCGGGATCTTGTGAGGTTCCTTGCATAGCCACTAACCCTAATGTATGTGAATGTTTTAAATTGAATGTATGTGGCCCCATATTTTTATATTACTTGCTTGACCATGGTGGAAATTCTATTTAATCTCTATAAGGGGTGAAATACACTCATCATGGGGGTGAAAAAGTAGTTATGCACCTTGTAAAAACTATTCTTAGACCCCTCTAGTGTTACCTCAAGATATATCTCATAGATTCCCATCCCTTTGAGATTATTGGTAAGTCCCTGGAAAACATTGTTATGCACCAAGCTATATATTAAGTAGAAGACATATAAAATGTACCTTTAAATTCCTCCTTAGAGAGGATGGCCACTTGGAGATACATCATTTTTACATGAAAATTATCACTGAGGATGGTGGCCCAGTGAATCCTCCTTTTCCCTTCCAGCACATAGAACATGATCAAAAACATCTATGTCTCAAACTTATCAGTAGTGGGTACCCTATAAATTCTACTGGCCATGGCTATAACATATTAAGGTAGCTCATTGAATTCTACCAATTTGAAGTTCTTTGACATCCTTGAGACCTTTTGTCTCTTCTTGGCTAGCCAACATAAGTTCATGACTTCCCAGATGGCTCTCTCATCTCTACTAGCATATTGTTGGCATTCCTTGACATTCAGTGTGATACTTTTTGGTTGATGGGGAATGTTAAGCATGGTTATGAGGGCTTCAAGAGTAAGGGAACATACCATTAAATGACTAATGTTAATGACAATTATAGTATCTAGCCTATATGCTCAAGCACATGCTATGATGAGCTTTGGGTATGGAGTAACCAAGGGAAATGATGTTGTTGGTGAAATGTAGTTTATGCCAACATTGGTAATTACTTGTGGGGGGTTAGGATTTTACAAGACATTAAACAAGGCCCCAAAATCCAAATCCATGACATTAGTGTCCTTTATTGAGTCCAATACTTATACAATGTTTCCCTTGGATGTTGTTGAAGAAGCTACCATCTTTTTCAAATCTCTTGTTATTGTATTAACTTAAAAATAAACTTATTTACACTAAAATACTTCTTGACTAGGCTCTCAATTGCCTCTAAAAACATAATACAACAAGGTTTCTAAACACTTACTAGTATTAGAAAAAGTTTCACATAGGTTGAAATGGATACCTTTTGAGACTCATACCCTGATTCCCTATATTCTCTTTGTTCTTCACTCTGGCACACTTAGACACTTAGAAGCAAAAATATTTGGCTTTGAATGTGAAGGGTGAGTTCAAATGAAAAATAACACTTATTTATAATCCCTTAAATTTTAGAATTAGGGCTACCATTAATTCTCCAAGATGAGGTGTCTAATCAACACATGTCCCATTAATTACTTGAGCATCATTTGAAAAATAGAGGGAAAACGTAAAGCCTCCCTTTGTGTGCCAAGTGACCTTCCTTTTATAATATGTGGAAAAATGAGTGAATCATAGATTTAAAATTTTATTTTTGGGCTCTCAAGGGATTTCATACCTTTTCACTTATTATGATCCTCTGGTGCTATGAGATAAGAAATCTCAAGTCCCCACTGATACCAAGGATACTACTTATAATGATCCTTATTTTGTAAAAAAATTGGGTGTTTAGGCCTTTGGGGACCCTTTGGAAAATGTCTATAAAAGTGAGCCAATCTCTAAAAATTTCTTAAAGCTAATAAACACCTGAGCACCTCCATGTGGCACAAACATTATTTATATAATTATAGAATCTGGACCTTGGGGATTTTAATCATCGTACACACCAAAAAAGTAAGTGGGGTAATTCTTCAAAGAGGCTCAAAATGTCTGAGGGCCCAAAAATCTACCACATGTCCAAATTAAAAATGAAGTTGGGGTTGTGGCCACTTCTACTCTTTATAGAAACTTTTCTCAAAAGGGGAGAAGTGCAAAACCTTTCCATCCCCTGAATCTTACTCCTAGGGGTCCCTTGAGTCACATACATATTTTTTGTTTGGTTCATTGGATTACTCCTCAATTTAATCACCAAAACACATAAGTTTATCTTGTTACTTTTATTTGGGACACTAACATATCTCCTCTCCTAAGTTTATCATGCTTAGAAAAAGACTTGGTTACACCCTCATTTGTTCACTATAGATTCTCATGTTATAGGATCCTTGTTCCACATGATGTAACTTTTCAGTCACTCTTGAGCCTTTTTGGGGTATTTTCCATCTTTGATAGATGTCCCTCTAGACTCATCTAATCAAGATAATAGACATTATTGCTCAAATTACATGTCCCAACCTATCCTCTTGATAAGGAAAGGCAGGAAACTAAAACATTAAAGCTCACTTAGTTCAGGCATAGGGAATTCATCATACAAAGACCCAAATTGTTTTAGCACAATTTTGGGAACCAACACTACTCTCACTAAGTATCTTCCTATTTCATATCCTATTACTCTTTTAGTAAATATTTATCTAGTTTCTCCAATAACACCACCTTGTCTTGGTGATGGTTTTCTCCCTCTACCATAACTAGCTCTTTCACAAACCAAATGGACTAGTCAGCCTTATTTTGACATTCATAAATTTGTAAATAATTAGACCCATGACTATTCCCTATACCAAGCTCCTTCATCATCCATTTCCACTCTTCCCATGAGTACACCCACCTAGACTACTCACATGCATATTTTTAGCTTCCACAACATAGATAACTATTCATCCATGCATTTTTACAAGATATAATAATATATCGAGACTTTATATCCCATTACTCCTTGGTCCTCAAAAAAGGCTATCCCTCCCCAAATGTATTACTTGAGTATCTTCCTAAGTATGGAGAGTTAAATTATCTCTAGCACCAATGTGGCACACATCACATTGACCATTGTTGCATCCTTTAGCAACATCTTAAGGATTACTTCCTAGTCATTCTTGCATCTTCTACCCTTCCTCCTATAGGTCATTATCATTAAAGACTCCCATTTGTCCCCCATGGTTCCACCTCATGTGGTCCCTTATCCACCTACTATTTCTCCACATATGAATCCTTCACCCATAAACCTTCCCTCACCTGTGGATCCCTCTCCACCCATGAATCCTTCATTAGTAACACATTCCCCATTGGTGACCCCATCATCTCCCAATCAACCAATCCCATGCATTCTCCTAAGAATACCATATATTATATCCATCATTAGCATGATCCTTTAAGCATTCCTACATTTTATATCGAAGAGATTTGACATGAATTATTTTCTCAACTTCCATTGAAGATCAATGAGACATTGATTGCAATTCTCATTCAACTTCATAGAGACTTATCAGATGTTATGGATAATGTGTGTGGACAACTATATCAATACTTATAAACACATGCATGGTGTTCTTACATTTTCATTTGGATTGGATGTGTGCTCTAAATTTCTATTTACCTATTTTATATCATTTTGACATTATGTCAAATTTTATTTATCTTACATGGTGAGTTTAGTTTTGCACTTTATATTAATTATGATGACCTTATGTTCTCTTCTAGATTATTTTTCATCATTGAATTATTCTCTATATGAGTTCATTTATTATGAATCCCCTTTTATTTGTATGATTATTTGATAACTTACCTCTATAAACATAGCTAATTATTATTGTGACTTGGTTATACAAACCTTGTTCCCTTTAGTCATTCCTTCTTTATCATGTGATCAGTTAGTTAAAAATCATCTCATTATAATCTCCTTTTACTATTCCACTTTAAATCTCCCTTTATTCCCCTTTATTCCCTTTCATAAACTAAGAATACACATGTTTAAGACTTGAGATAACATGATAGTTCAATGTTAAGCCTAAGTATTTTAGTCAATCTTGTCTTTGGATACTTGGCTTCTTTTAACCAAAGCTTAAAGCTCATTCATGTGTATCACTCTATCTCTCATGATTGTTCATTCCAATTCTATATGGAAGAGGAATAATAAAATCCATAAAACATTCAAAATTTAAATCATTTAACAAAAGGTAATAATCCAAAAGGCAACATTCAAAAATCTCAAAATTCAAATCACACTAAAAGTCATGATTATAAACACATCTCCTTTTGTATAATCAAATATCAAACTCCATAGTTGTCCTAAAAATAGAGCTAAGGTATATTGGAGTGCAGTAAGCTAGTATATTAGAAAAGGAAAATAAAAAAATCTTTTATTGTTACCTACTTTCTCATAAAAGTACCCGATCCTCACAGTAGACCAACAGCTCTGTAAGGGGTCCTGAGGAATAGTGAACATGTTGTGGGAAGGTAGGTCTATTTTAATTTTATTATTCAAAAAAATACCTACATGAGTTGATCTTAGTAGCACACTTATTTTCCTACACAACTTTATGTCTATAGTGAATAAGTATCCTTTGTATATTGATGGTCACTAGTCACATAGTGTTTTCTCATGTCCTTAGTATGTCTCATGTATCCTAAGGTATTCTCATAATATGAATATGTTATGATTATTACATTCCATTTTTTTAACTCCCTACAACCCTAATATTTTCACTTGAGAAATATTATTTTGTTCATTGATCACTCCCCTAGGGATTCCATTTGTGAGTTACAGTGTAAGACCATAGATAGGACTAGGCCTTCCTCATAAATTACCAAATTTTTATATTATTATTGCAAACATACACCTTTTACTATATTTTCACATTTTTCCACCTCCTTGGTGTTCCCTTTATGAGTTATAGTGTAAGACCATGGATAGGACTTGGCCTTCCTCACAAAATTTTCCAATATCCAAGTCATAATAAAATTACATATGTAAAATATGATATAAGATGTGATTAATTATGAGTTAAACATCATGAACATTATTCTCATCTTTATTTAGTATTCTTTATGTTTACTTCAATAATCTTCTCAATTTTATCTTCTTATTTTCTGATTGCATGTAAGAATCCAACCATTTTTCTTAAGTTTTTGTATACTTCCCAACTTGAATTAGAGTGATTAATTTAAGACCAATTTTTCCAATGTTATTCTCTTTTATAATTCCAAACATGATTTAGTATGGTTGATTGACTTAATTGATTTGTATTTATACCATTTGGTCATTCACATGCTTTCCATGTTATTACATTATTTTCATACTTCCCAACATTATTTAGTGTGATTTTACTTGTTTTAATTTGGTGTCAAATCATTTTCATGGTTTAAAAATAACTTGTGCCCTCTTGTTTACCACTCTTTGGTTTCTTATACTTATTCATATTTTGTTATTACACATTTCCCAACATGAAATAGAGTTTGGTATTTTTTTTTCTATTGATTATAATTTTCCAAGTCCTTTTTGCCTATTTCATTTTAACCATGCATGTATACCACATAATGCTAGAAAATAAAACATAACACATATATTTCCTATAGCATATACAATAAAATCAAATAAATGTGATAGAAATAAATATATCCATGACCAAAACCACAACTATAATCCAAACACACAAGATCAACATCTAAATGTTAACATGAGATATCTATACATATATCATGTGTTTTGGATGTAAAGTACAAAAATACATCACTCTAGCTCTAAGGCTAGGATCTATCCCATCTATCTCATGGCCTAGCCATGATTCCCATATATGCCTCAAATAGTCCCCTCTAAATAGTACACTATAAAGAGGATATCTAAGATCTCAAGCCTACTACATGTCCCCATAGGTTGTCCACCAAGGACTGTACCTATCTTAGTTGAATCATGGTAGCCAAATGCATAGCTCTCTCCTATAATAAGGCTTATAATGCATATATTTCTCCATCTCCCACCTCTATCAATGGTTTTATCTCATATCTACATGCTTATAGTTGCCTCGCAGGCTCCCCTACTAGTCTAAACTAGTTTGCCTAAGCTAGGGTAGATGGTACCATGGGATCATCTAATGTGGTATAGTCGTATAGTGTCTGCACCCAATTTAGAATATCATGGAGTGTTCCCCACACTAGGGATCCCCATCTAGCCTCCTCTTCATCTATAGGATCTATAAAATTCAAATCAGATAAATGTTAGATAATAAATATATCTCAAAATCTATCTATTTCTACTTAATCAATCAAATATTATATAGTTAGTATTTTATTTTTAAAACTTAGAAAGATTTCAACCATTTATTAATTAACCCAGTGTCACCAATCACCATCTCCCCATTTACTCATCCACTAGGCATGTTATCTCCATCATCTCATCCCTTGATTACCTCATCTATGGTATGCCTCCTAATAAAATCATACCCTAGAGTTACCACCCATGCACATCTCAAACCTTTCCTCAGTGGTGCCACTATAGACTAGCCCTACCCTAGGATAATTAGTGGGTCATCTTGGATGACCACCTTCTATTTTCTCTTTTATCACTAACATATCCTTTAATGGTGTGATTTAGGTGGTTTCCACTCCTACTATGGTGCTAGTTGTGGTACCTATATCACTCCTACATCCACATCCATACCTTCTTTAACTATTAGGCATCATGATCAACCTATCAATGGTTTCTCATGTCATGATTTGATTTTCAATATCATAATTGGTGATCATCCTCCTCTTCTCCCCCTTAGATATCTCACATGTTGAGCCCAAAATGTGGGCACCAGTATAATATCCACTAGGTGAGGGAGTCTAAACTATCCTATAAAGTGTACCACTATATGTGGCTCTACCCACCAATTATAGTGGCTTATGATCTATGTTTATGTTATCTCTGGTGCCACCATGACCTAACTCATCCAAACTATCACAATTTATGCATGTAAATACCATATTATCTCTCCTCATGTGACTGTCTATAGCACTGGCACATGGGGCATAGCCCATGCCACCTGATCCCATCTTCATCTTTACACCTGAGGTAATCAATCATTGGCCACATAGGGAAACTTAGTTGGTCAGTACATCAAATACCTTTCATAAATCCAATAAATTGGTAATACCACTAGTCTCATGGTCTTCTACCCTCTAGATATCATCTTATACATATCATGTATGAGGTAAACCCAGATGACAGATCCCAAGTCATAGAGTGCCCACTACTCTAATATTAACTAATACAAGGCTATTGCATACAATGGTACTATTGACCATTTTTACCATAGTAAAAAATGGTTCAACCCCCTATAGTCATAATATTATATAGGGGATTTTTATAGTACAATAGGGTATGTTGTATCTCATTTGATGTCATTTCATATGCCATTCTAAATTTGGTCATAGTCTAGCTTAGTCCTTATGTCATTTAGTGTCTTAGGGGTAATTTTAGAGTCATATATACAAGTGGTAGGTTTTCATGGTGTTGACACAATTAGGATCATGGAAAGAGTCTAGACAAGCCTCAAAGAGTTTATTTAGAACTGCAAAAGTTTAGTAATAAGCTTTGTGAAGCCAGACCATCACCAAGATGTCATCCAAAAATGAATGGACTAGTTCACTTAGGTATTTAATAAATATGATAAAAAAGCCTCACTTAACCATTGGACCATGCAAAATCAAAGTATTTAGTACCAATATCAAAGGAGCCAGGTCATCCTTCACCTCATATGTCAATGAGCAGACCAAATTATTTGAGCATCTTTTATCTTCACTCAAAAAGATACATGAGCCAAAATATTATAGTACCATAGAGTTCTTCATGCTAGGATATTTCTCTAAAAATTACATGCTTATGAAATCTTTATATCTCAATATCTACATCCTCAAATTTGGTCACACAGAGTAAGATGTTCACACAAGTGTCAAATTCAAGCCTCGATAAATAGTTGTTTAGATTTAAATGACCAGTGATGGGCATATGGACATCAAGAACAACTAGGCTAGATATATTATTTGTGTAATTTATAAACACACTTATAAATCTCTCAAAACCAGTGAATCAAGTGAACAAAATCTTTGTAATATCAACAACATCTCCTATAAATTTGATGCCTCCATGACCTTTTTGCTTCCAGATCCAAGCCTTCAAAGTTGGTAAAAAAATGGGAGACATTCACGTAAACATTAACTTTAAGATATAGAAATAAACCATAAGGGTATTAAATTTGATGTCTACATGAATGCTAATGATGGTCATACAAAAATTAAATGATGGTCATATGGATGTCAAATTTAGACCACGATAAATAGTTATTTGTTTTAAAATCTAGGTAATTATGATGATATATGTTGCATCATACATCTTGATCAAATGGTGTGAGATGAGTCAAAAGGTCAAAGAGATTGAGAGGTTACCACATGGTACAAGCATGGAAGTTGACAGATTAATAACAAGATCGTGAGATCAATGTGTGATTGACAAGTGGCATGAGCACATTATTTATGGTAGGAAATCAATGGACCACATTTATTAATACCATCAATATCTATGATGAAAAAGAGGTCAAAGAGTCAAAATATGATATCAAGTAAGTATGGGATTAATATCCATAAAGATAGATAGGAACATTTTGATTGGCCCAAGAAATATTTGACAGATAAAATCAAACCAAAAGATCCATTTTTTACCAAGGTAAACAAGGTATTGCAGGGTCATCCTACCACCATTAAAGCTCATTTGAATGCCATGTATCAAGAATATCCATGCAACTAAGGTGATCAAGAACATAAATGGATGTCATTAAAGATAAATGTGGACCTTTGATTTGACATTTTATATCATGTAGGGTTATTTATGTGATAATATTCACCATTTTTCTATGTATATGATGAATCCTTGATTCTTACAGAGATAAAGTGGGTCTATTTATACCTAATATAATCAAGATAGGGGATAGATAATCTATAAGTCTGTATCAATGTGACAACTATAGAAAAAACAATAATTTGAGAAAGGTTTTTCTATCTATAGTGGACCTATGAACATGGGGATGAGTTCAAGAATAATCCAACTTGAACAAGAGATAGAATTTTAAAGGATGGCATGAAGGCATACATGTAGACCCCAATGTTTTTATCTATAGGACCAACTATATGAAAAGGATCCCTTTTCCACTCTTGCACACCATGAAAAACTAGTGAAGAGTAGTTAACACCAAGATAAAAATCTCACAATTTTATTTGATGGTTGTAACTACATTGATGTTAGGACCCAGATCAAAACAACTTTATCTATCTATTGAAACCATTAAGGAGCATAATGAGGGAATAATGTAATTGTGCAACCACTTGAAGTGACTTAAATTAATCAAAAGGTCTAAATGAGCATAATTTGTTTAAGTATTTGTAACTATGATTTAAATGGAGTTGATCTATTTGATTCCTATTTGGGCACCAAAGTCTCTCTCTAAAGGTCATTTCTTATATAAATATATACTTTTATCTATTATCATGGATCCCTCGGCATGGTATGACTAGAGTCTACCAAAAATTGTATTTTGCACCTCTTGGAGTAATGAATAGAGTATTTTACAGTTGTTTGTTAATCTATGATTAGTGGTTTTTATTTGTCTAATATGAAAAAGTGGTTATTATCTTCCCTTTTTAGGTCCAAGATCAACCTAAGTGCTAATAATTCTTTATTATAGGTCATCTAGAGTGTCTTAAGGTTGATGTCTTAGTTATAAAGTTGATTTTTGACCATAATTTCTTTCAATCAAGCCTTATGTTCATCCCCTCCATCCCAAGTCCATATAATTAACCTTTAGTTGAATCCTTATTTCTTGAAAAACATTATATGCATTGCATTAGTTCTATTCATCAAATTGATCGTAATTGCTTTAAATCTTGAGAGTGGATATTTATACATTTAGAGTATCACCTCCTTCAAGTAGGATAAATTCATTCATTCCTAATTATTTTCCCCATAAGTAATTAGTTGACATAGATAAGAGCATTTCAAGATACATCTAGGGAGCTAGACCTTAAATTTAGAGGCCTCGTTTCCAATATAGGTACACCCACATACCTAGAAAAGTTCTCATGTTGCCCAAATATGAAAGAAGCTTAAATAACTTATTATAGGGTACATATTTGGTGAAAATAGTTTTATCACACTCAATGGGACCCATTATCTTCAAGATGTCCTGTTAAGGTGAAAGTTGGTCTTGACAAACATTAGCTACAAATTAGTGTGCTTCTCAACATTTGGTGACTCCTTTAAGGTAATTCTGGTTTAAAGCCATTATTTTTTTATAAATGTAATCTCATAATTCATGGTTCTCATGAGGTAATTCTATATTATAAAATTCAATCCCTTTAGCTCACCCATTCAACCTTAATTTTCTCTTGAATTTTAGTATCCATAGCCTAATATGCCCTTTGAAGAATAAATAGATTTTACTAGAGAGGAAGAGGTTGAATAGGTTAAATACATTGAAGATCTTGACAAAGAAGACATGGATAGACCTCATGCTTTCCCTACCTTAAATATTTATAATCCAATTCAACTCATGTATATGATGGTATTCCTTATAATGCCATGAAATATGTGCCCACATTCAATGGTGCAAGTCATGTCACACCTAGTGGTCACATTAGAGATGTTTCTAACTTTTTTAGTTTTCACAATATTTCTCAAGAGAACATTTCCATTAGACTCCTTTCCATGTCCCTTAAAGGGAAGTCCCTTGATTGGTATAAGACTATAGAATGTGGATGCATCATAATATGGGATGAGTTTGGAGTGTTGTTGACTTCTAGATTTAGAAATGAAAGTGACCATGCCTCTCTCATACATTATCTTAATGTGATAAAAAGGGGATCCAAATAAACAATGCATGATGACTTCAACGAAAGGTTTCAGAAGAATTGGAATATATTGCATCCTCCCATGAGACCACCTTCTATCTTTGTGTTCCCTACTTACTTGAAATCCATTGGGATTGAAATTGATGTCATGATTCAATCTATGGGAGATTCTAATCTCCCTAAAGTTTATGATCTTTCTATCAAATCTATGAATAGTCTCATCCAATCTAGAAGATTACCTCCTAAGGTTTATATGCCTCCTTTATCTCATCCTTCTACTATGACTCTAGAAATGGCTCAATCTTATGATGCTAATACTAAAACTAAGGTTGTTCTTAGGTAGGTAGAAAATAATGTTGATTAGAAAGCAAAGTTCCTAGCCTTAAATGACTAAAATAAGAAATCTAATATGCAATAAAGTTCTTTTAAATCAAGCCTTACCCTCATTACCCTCCAACCTAAGTCCATCAATTTGACCTCTAGGTGAAGCATTATTGCTTAGAAACCATTATAGACACTACATTAGTTATATTCATAGTCTTTTAGTGTGCTAATGAGTCCAATGTTGAGAGTGGATCTTTTAACATTCAAGTTTCACCTCCTTTAGAGTAGGTTCAACTCATGCATTATTTATCTATTTTCCCATTAGTAATCAATTGTCATAGATAATATCATTTAAAGATAAATTTAGGGAGCTAACCCTTAAATCTAGAGGTTTATTTCCAATATAGGTACACCCATATACCTAGAAATGTTCCCAAGTTGCCCAAATCTAAAAGAATCATAAACAACTTCTAGGGTACAAGATTTGGTGACAATAGGTACCTTACCATCTAACTTCTAACACAACACTCATGTTGTCACAAGTCCTATCGTAACCTTCTAGATATCTAGAATCTGGGCAATATAGACATCAAATAGACTCACCCTCAATCCTAGGTAAATATTATTCAAGCACATTGCCCACAGGATAATGCTTGCCTATCTTCCTAATCATCTCATAGCCCCATGATCACTAATGTCCCCTTATAGTAATTCAAATCAATGCATGGACATATTCCAATGTGATACCAACCTATATGGCATGCCATACACCACCCATCTAAAACTATTGGTTAAGTGTTTCCAGGCTCCTAGGAATATCACCACTAAATCAATACTCAGTGGAACTCACCGCATATCCATTATGCTTCCAAATCCTCACATGGCTGATCTATCTCAATACACCTCCATTAGGAACTCTAATAAATTTGGTAGTCATGATGCATCCACTAATTGCCAAAATCTCTAGCACCCCTACAACCATCAAATAACCAAATAATTATTAGACCTCCATGTCATTTATAATCAAATACATTCTTTTCAATTTTAACAAAAATAACTAATATTATCCTTAATCTATTCATTTTATACTAATTTGACCTATTTTTAGCCTAATTGGCCATTTCAGTAATCAGTCAGGCACCTTGGGCCTTAGGAGTATTATATCAACCAATTTTATGTATTTTAATACTATATCGACCACTTAATAACATACTAAGTTGATCTACTAGTACTGGGTCATCCATTTACAATTAATAAACTAATTTAACCCTTTCATTTTTCCCTCTTAGTATGAAGTTGACACTTTGACTTGACCAACTAAGTCAGCCATGAGGTACTAAGTCATCCTTCTTCTCTAAACAACTAAGTTGTCCTACACCTACTAGGTTGATCTTGTCAAATTCTAATTTTCAACCTACTAGGTTGATTGGGTGATCCAAAACTTGAAAGCTTTGGTTGAAAGATAATTTAAGAAATAAGAACAAAACAATTCAAATAATGATATCTCTGAGAAGAGATGTTTTATTGAACAAATTTTCAGACCCAAACATATACTTATCTCTAAGAAGAGATGTCTGATTTCCATTTCAAGTTATATATTCATTTATACATATTTTTAAGGTGTGGAGAGGATGTGGAAGGTCACCAATCTCGAGGGAGATGAATTGGTTCAACTTCCATGATTTAAAACAATATAGAATTCAAGGAATTACTATTTCTAGAAACTTACTATTTTTAGACTGCACTACTAAAATTGAAATTTGGGACACTTCTAATGGGTTTTATGGGGTCAATCTTCATTTATCAGATCTCAATGCCATCTCATGACATTCCTCTCATTATTATCTTTCCAACGGTTCAAATGGCAAGTCAATTGGAGTTATGGTGCAAAAGTTATGGCTCCCAGAAGTTTCATCATCAATTGGGGTGGACCCATCACCCAAATTATCATCTGAATTGTTGCCCGAATCACTGGGTCAACCTAGTTCTTTCAAATTATTGACTCTTTGAACCCCTTGTAATAAATACCTTCAACATTTATTAATCTGATTCTTTTCAACCCACTTCCTCATTTGGCCTCTAGTTTCCTTAACAACTCCCTGGGTTTCATTCTAGTTTCTAAAATTGATCTAATTTACAAATTTTTATAAAACACTCAATTTAAAATAAAACACTCAAAATAAATTTGAAATTCTCAGTTTCCTACCTACATTTTAATTTTTAAAGTCATTGGGCATCCTTCTCATCTCAGCTATTGTATCCTCACCATCTTAGTTATTTCAGATTTTACTAGGTCTCTTAGAGCTCTATTTTTTCTCTCATAATAGTCAAACAATAGAAAATGAATTATTTTTCACCCTATTTAAAGTTACTATTCACAATTATTTACCCTTCAAATATTTACCATCAAATTCCTTATTTTGTTCATATCTTTGTTTTTACTAACTCATTTTTTGAATCATACAAAATTCTAGAATCATGATGTCATAGAGAATATTTTACACTATTATATGCCTATATTTCAAAACTTTTGATTTTTAGCTCTTTTTTGCATTAATCTTTATGGGTTTGCCTAATGTTCCTCACATTAAATTCCATCACATCTCTCACATATCCTTCTTTATCTATAGCACTAAGGTAAGTAAAGGTATTTTTTCAATTACATCCTTTCATTTATCTTATTTTCTCTTTATTGCACTTTACTTATCATCAACATTATATGTCATCATGTTCTATTCTTGAAGAACTATCTCATGTACAGTTATGTGATATGTGATGAGATTCAAGTGGGACATATGTATACACATAATATTTTTAAACTTTTATCAATTACTAATTCTCTCTATATTTTAAGAACCTATCAAGTCTCTATCTCTTTGAGTTCATGCCTTAAGTGGTGTACCAGGAAAGGGGTGCATAGACCGTTGGTGCTTCATAAGATTTTTGTACCTTTTTCCAATTGTTATCTACACACTTGTCTCTTTAAAACCATTCCCCTAAGCTTGATATTCTCTCTTTCACACTCATCTAGTAATTTACCACCTTTAGGTACCCTTTTCATAATCTAAAACCCCTTTCAAAAGTTTACATGACTAGGTCAACTGGGTTAACCTTGTACTCTTATTTATGAAACTCATTTAGGGTCTAGGTCAACTATCCTATGACCTAGTGAGTTTTTGTCAATAATAATACTAGGTCAACTAGGTCGACCCGATCAGTCAAAACTTTCAGAAGGGTTTAGAGTGAAATCTACCCATATATACACAATCATTTTGCCATTATTTCAAGAAGAAAATAAGTAAGAGCTATTGTGTTTCTACTTATCCATCATTCTAATTAATGATCAAATGTAGGGTCTCATACTTTATTTGGAGATATAGATCTTGTCTTATGGATAAGTCTTTTGGATGCATTGATAGGTTGTGTATCCTAGAGCTGATTTATCCTTGTCAACCATACATACCACAACAACCTCTTTTGAAGCACCTTAGCCAAGGGAGAGATTGAGGCTCAGTAGGTTTGTCTTCAAAAGTAAGTATTCCTAACTTTGTTTCTCCTTTATAAGATTAGATAGATATGCATTTGTACTTATCTTTCATATATTAGGATTATGTATATGTTGATGTGATTATGTCTTAGATGCATGTTTACTTTTGTTATTTATTACGCCCACTTTATTCCATAATATTTGATGAGCACTAGATTAGATTTCTTTTCTTTTCTTGTTATTAGTATAGTGAATATGAAAACATAGGACTTAGGGTTATTTCATAGTTTTATTTGACTAGAGGCTTTAAAACCCTCCCTAGTATTAATATTTTGGTAATATATCTACTAATTGGATCTAGCAGATCTGTATTGGTCATGTTCTCAATTATCTAATGTATCCCTAATCAGAACTATAAGTAGGATCTATCTTCTCCAAACTAGGATTGGTTTGTGGATATGATGCATTTTTTATTTCATACACTTTATACAAATTACTTCACCTAGAGCGAATTTTAACTATGAGGTCATTAATAAATTGAGCAATAGAACCCACACCATATGAAGGAATTCAATGCTTATATATCCAAATAATTATTCAAGAGGGCCACCTCAATTTATATTCCCATATTTAATTTGGTCAATGGTGTTGGATGCTTATCATTCAAGTTGATGGTCTCCCCAGGGAACATCTAACTATTGAATGTCTTCTAAATTGATTTTTTTATTTCATGTTATTACCCTATGCAAATCATAAGTTACATTAGAAACAAGGAGGGAGAGGTACCTTTTAAACACATCACCTGAGATGCACACAATGATTGTTTTATGCTCTAATTGGTGTAAGAACACTCCTTTGTTTAACTTCCCAATAAAGGATAAGTATTGTAGGAGGTCAATGCAAGGCATGACCTTTGGCTACACTAATCTAAGTTTAACCCTTGATGCTTTAATGGAAGGAAATATGTATCCAATTTTCATTGAGATATAGTTAACTTTTCTTTGTGTGTATGAGCATCAACTTGGTATATCACCTCCCACAGTGCTAAGTAGTTATTATAATCATTGTTAAATATTGTAGGTTTAAAGAATGTATCTTTTTATTTAGTTGAATCTTTGACATAAAACCTTGAAGGGGGATATTTCTTTAGAATTATCTACATGAGGATGCCATTGCTATTTGAATATATTATCTTTCATCTAATTTTTAGGTTAACCACTCAACTTTCCTGAGTATATAATTAGTTGGAAACACTTAAAGCTAGGGTTTGATCATAAGGGATCAATTAAGTTTTCAAGCTAGCTTGGGATCAATGGTCACATCATCATCTGAACTGATTTAATATATATTTTTCATTCATTTTTTAGTTTTTGCACTATTAATGTCTAATGTCTATAACTTTTATTTGTTTGTTCAATTCAATCTTTTCCACTTCATTTGGTGGGTATGCATTATAAGTACTAGTGATGATTTGTAGTAGTGCCACATCATTGCCTTATTCCAAGTGTCATCTCATCACTTATTTGTCTTTGGTTTATCATTCCATGGGGCTTTCAATAGTCTAGAGTCAAGAGTCAAGATATAATAATGTTTGTGAGGTAGATAAGTATCCCAAGGAAAAGTTTTGAAAACTTTTACTAAAGACTGAAATGAGTTGGAGGAAATCCCTGAACAATTTTTCCAAGGACTTAAATGTGGTGTGTTCATGCCAAACCATTTTTATGAAAAAAATTACCAAAGACCAAAATGTGTCAAAGAAATTCACCAAATTAAATGAAATCACCTAAGATATTTTTCATGTTAAGTAATTTTTTTTTAAAAAATTGCCAAACAAAACCTTCAAATACCTAGATACAGCTGAAGAAGAAAGCTTCAAAAAGTTGGTTCTTGAAGAACAAGTCTCCAAGAGTAAAACGTACTATTTTTATATAAGGTGAAGAAAGCTTTGAAGGTCCTATAAATAGGGATTTCAAATAGATGTTATGAATAATTATTCCAAGGGAAAACTCTAAAGAGTAGATTCTTGTAGAGGTCCATATAGATGTGACTCATTGAAAACTACTAAAGATGGGCCTTTGAATAAAATTTTTGAAGACTAAAATGAGTCAAAAAATTTAGTTGAATGAGTGTTTTAAATAAAATTTCCTAAGACCCTTTTATGTTAATTAGTATCACCAAGGAGTTGTGCCAAAAAAATGAGCTAAGCCCTATGTAAACACAACTTTCAAAAATTGTTACTAAGTTAGTCCAATAGATAAATCATGTTCATAAGTCTATTGAATAATGAGTTTAGCACAATACATAAAGCCTTTCCCTTTAGAATTTTTTTCAAGATAGGGATATAGACCATTCCCCAAAGATAGTGGGTACCTATTCTACAAAAAAATAATGGAGGGAAGTTGGGTACAACAAATGATAACTCATAGAGTAAATACTCTCAAGTATTTGAGAACCTATAGCCTTCGGTTAACAACTCTTATTTCAAACATGAATCATTTCACATAGAATAATGAATTTATATATACAAAAAAGACTCCCAACAACAAATTACAACATACTTACCTTTTCATTTATATTAGATCTGTATGCGAGGAAGTGATTTCATTTTATCCTTATTATGAGGAATTTATCAGAGACCTGGGACAACTTGAGGTTTCATTTAGGTTTTGAGAAAAATATCTAAAAACTATAGAAGCTCTAGCATTTCTATACTACCAAGCATGTGTTTATAGCCTTAATAGGGTACCATGTGTTTCTTCTCTTTCCTCCCCTATATTATTACATAATGCATGGTACATTGACCTTATTTTATCATTTTTATATTTTGATCACCTTTGGATTTTCCTTTAGGCATGTTGGATCACTCTTTTAAGGATGTTTTGATCCTTATTTTATTATATTTTTATTTTATAGAATATTGATAGAAGAGCGAGAAAATAAATCTCAATTGACTTATATATATGAATGCATAATATTACCATATTATCCATGCCATAAATTCCCATATCAATGGTTATTTTCTCAAACAATTATTAATATGATAAGTGCATTCGATCCAGGAAAAGTGAATAAATGTCCAAAATTTTCATGTAGTAATGAGAGCAGCCTTATATACCCAATTGAATTATTCAATGTTAGTATAATCATGGTTAATTTTCCTATTGCATACCTAAATTTTTAAGATTTGAAATGTAAGGGTGTAAAATCCTACAAGAAAACAAATTAGTGTACCTCTTCTTGGTATGTTTTCCCATGGGCTGATCTTTTGGCTTCTGAACATGCTATAAGAAGTCTTAATAGGTTGGGTATTTACTTTAAGCATACTAGGGTAAGTTAATTATATTTTCATAGGACAAATAAAAATTTCTAATATAGAAATTAGTAAGCTAAACTATAAAACAAATTGCTAAAAACATAGAGTGTTAACCTAGGAAGTAGGAAACTATTCTATGAAAGAAATAAAACTACTCTAATAGAGTAGTAAATATACAAAAATCCTACTCTTAAAACCATATATGTTGTTATTGAATGGCATCCCTAGGTGGTATATCCATGAACTATTGCTTTAAAAAAATTCCATTCACTGGATATGTCATCTTATTGCCTTGAAGGTCTCTCAAATGGAAAGCAATGTTACCCAGGGTATCTAAAATATGATAAGGTCCAATCCATAATTGGGTAAACTTATCATGTTGTCCTTTATTTTCATGGGATTTATCCCATTAAATCACTATGTTAAATATCGTAAATGCTTTGACTTTTTCTCTTTTGTCAAACCATCATTTTAATATATCATGATGTTTATTGAAATTATGTAATACTTTAGTCCTTGAGTTTTCCATTCCTATTATGTCTAGTAGTCAAGACTTCACTTTCTCACTTGGTTTCATGTACTCCTACATAAACTAATATGTTGATAATTTAAGCATGATTATGAAAATATCTTGTCTCCCATAGTAGTAAGTAAGGTGAGGCCTTGAGTGCTTGCTTATATCTTATTTGATCAACCCACAATGCATACTTCAATAGATTGTGCCAATCTCTAGGTTTGTTTATCATTGAATTTTTAAATGTCATCAATTAGGTTCTCTTTTTCTAATTCATCTAATCCATTTACTTATTAGTAATGATTGGATGATGACCTAGCGGTGATTTGATTATCATGGTCCCAATCAGTAAATTTATCTAATAGGAATGTTCTCCTATTGTCATAAACAAGAGAGATGGGAGTATAAAATATAGTTGTGATATTTTCTTCTAAAAATATGATCACATACTATTATCTTGAATGTTTTGTAACTACATCTTTGGCCCATCATGTGTAATAGTTTGTAGTAGTGAGGATAAACTTATGGCCAATTGAATAATTAAGATCAATAACCCTAATGAATTATAAACCCCATTAAGAGAATGGTCTTCCTTAAATCACTGATTGTAGAGGAATTATTACATGTACTTATCTTTTTATCAGGAATTGAAATTTATGTCATGTTATAACATGAAAATGTGAATCCTTGAAGACTATTGGCAAGTAATAACCCATGCTAAGGATTTTATGGGCTACGATGTTTTTAGAGCAATGACCACTACCCATCTTCTAATGTATATTTTCCAAATTTTCTTGAGATTCCTCACGATACACATCTCAAGTAGATGCCTTCATAATTTCTTCTATATAATATTCCTTTTCTGATCATGTAATAAACCACTTTGAGTCTCAAATACCTCCTCTATTCTCTTTTAAGCTTTAAGGAGCAAGTACCCATGAGAAAGTATTGAATAATGTTAGTATACCAATCTTCATTAGACACTTGGTTTTCACAAACCTCTTCAATGATTTTTCCATACATTTTCCTCTACATTCTCCCAATTCATGTTGTGATAAAGTGAGCTTAACATTAGGATCTAGTACAATGGTAATGGTCTTGTTCCTCAAGATGTAATGTCAAAAAAATTTAACCATTTTGACAAGGGCAAAGATTTTTTTGTCTATCGTGAAATACCTAATTTTTTCTTATTTCAAAATTGTGCTCATGAATGAAATAGGATACTCAATTTCATATTTTTTTTAGGTGAGCACAGTGGCAATAGTATGGTCTAAACTAAATCAATACAAGAAGAAGTCTTTAGTGAAGTCTGGACTTATCAGTATAGGGGCCTAAGATATTACATCTTTAATGTCTTGAAAATACTTTTGATCCTATGTTATCCATTCCAATTTAGCATTTTTCTTGAGCATTGCATTTAGAAGTCTAACATTTTTTTCAAAGCATAATATAAACTTTCTCATGAATTTTATCTTCCCAAACAAATATTTGAGTTCCTTCTTTCTATTTGGGAAGGCAAATTTTTGATATCCTTTGAAATTCATCTAGGTTAATTGTAATTTTGTCTTTGGTGATGATGTGACCCAAGATCTTGTCTTTTATGACACCAAATATGCTCTTTTTGGGGTTTAGTGAAATGCCAAACCTTTTGTATCTTTCAAAGATTGATTGTAGGTGAACTAAATGTTTAGTCCTTACTTTTGAGAAAATTGTGAGGTCATCCGTGTAAATGATTATATATTTACCTATCAATCCCTGTAAGGCTAGTCTATAGGTCACTAAATTATGGCACCTACATCAATTAGGTGAAATGGAATCCTTTTATATGCATAAGTACCCAATTCATGGTGAATTTTATCTTCATTTTGTCTTCTGATTCTACTAGCACTTGGTTATATCCTAAAAACCCATCCAAAAAGGATATCATTCTTGAACCATTCACTATTTGGATTACTTCATCTAGAGAAGGCAATGGATAATTTTCTTTCTCAAAAGCTTTATTCAAGTTTCTAAAATGTACATAGAGCCTAATCTATCCACTATTATTCTTGAATAAAACTAAAATAGATATCCAAGTAGAATGTCAGATAGAAAAAAATATTTTTACACTCTTCAATTTTTCCACTTCCTTTTGAATAAGAGGTTCCAAGTTAGGATTTAATATATTTTGCCTTTGCCTAATTGGTTTATGTTTTACCTTTAGTTGGATTGTATGGGTGATTACCCTTAGGTTGAACACCTTCAGGTCTTCATACATCCATGCAATCACATCCTTGTATTGAGTGAGTAAATTCTTCACCTTTTGCCTTTCCTCTAGAGTGAAATTGAGACCAATATTAATATAGTGTGGGTCATACTCATCTCTTAGATTCTCCCTTTTTAATTTAGATTCATTTATTTTAGATGCCTTTTTTGATGATCTTAAAGATCCAAATCAAATTTCCTTTCTAAGTAAACCATTCCCAAAGGGGAGAACTTTTCCTTCAACTAAATGATTCCTTCCCCTGATTCCTCTTAGCATAGGTAACTAATTTCCTTATCATCAATGATTTGAGACTCAAATTATCTTGAGTTATTCAAGAATTAGATGATCTATTGGTCATCATCAAAGACTTGGAAATTTTTCATGTTATCTAGAATTAATGGACAAGGTACTAGCTCAATGGATAATCTTTGTATCTTGGTTTCTTGTAGGGCTGCCAAATTGGTAGCTAAAATAGCTAATGAATCAACAACTTTATTATGTTCTCTATGCATAGTTGCTATGTTGGAGGCCTAAAAAGACCCCATAAAATACAAGGATCTATGTTTGTATATTTTTAGATATGATACATTACATTGGTATTTTTTGTGACCTAATTGTTTGACATTATTTTTTAGAACAAAATACAATCCCAAAATTAATGCCTCATAGTTTGCTCTATTGTTAGTGCAAGGTAATTGTAATCTATATGTTTTTAAGTATTCCTTACTTATTGGGTCCACCAATTCAATGCCAATAACTAATCCTTGTTTAGATCTTGTATGTCAAAGTGGAGAGTCCATAACTGGGAAGGTCCCTAGACTTTTGGTTTTAGCACTTCATACTTTTTAGTAAAGGTATAGATCCCTAAATTAGGATATTTATAACTTACTTATTCATTATTTGTATTATATTCAGTAATTGGGTGCTTCATTATTGGCTCTTGATCAATTCAAATTTAGTTTAGGATACCTTTCCATGGTAAACAAATGTGAGAGAAGTATGTTGTTACATACCCATTCAATGTTTTGGACCAATTTCTATTGAGATGGAGCCTATATCCTTATGGAATATCCACTATCATTATGTCAATCATAATTTGTACTCATGGTTTAGACATTACTTAGATGTGTACATTATTTATCTCTCCTATTATGGGGACCATGCTCTTTTCTAGCTGTGAAACCATTCTATTTGATGGGCTTGGAGTCAAACCTAGATTTTAGAAAATTGAAGTAGACATCATTATGGCTGAAGCTCTAGAATTGACTAAATAATTATAGATATTCTTTCTAAATGCTTAGATAGTCAATAATAAAGGTGTAACTTTTGGTTTCCTTTTGTATATGACATTCATATGAGGAGCCTTTGTTTTCTCTACAATTTTTCTCCATGTAATAAACCTCCAAAGGAGCTCATTTTGTTTAGTGATCTGAGTTAGTTCATGAACACTAATGTTGGCTTTAATTTCTTCATGTATTCAACAATGTTATACCCTCCTTTTCCTTGATCCTTTTTATTTTAGATTTATTCATTCCCTTTTTGGGAAGGTAGATTATTGTTAGCTCTTGGATTTGGTGGAATAGTAGTTTTATTTGGAGGAGTAGACATTGTAAATTGATATTTATTCCTCAAATTTTAATTGCCCTTTTAATATTGCTATAAATATTTACCTCATTGAATTTATCCTGTAGTTCATTATCATATTCTTCTAGGAAGGAAGACTCATGCATTTCAAAGACCATTGCAATGTTTAAAGATCCTCATTCTAGATGGAACTTTGGTGGATTATTCATCAAGTTTTGCCATACCCTATCCCTTTGGAAGATCTTAAATGTTTCATACAATTCCACACATATAATTTCACCATGCTATGATGTATTATGGACTCTACACCAATTGGGTAGATCCATTTCTACTATGTTGATCTCTAGAGAATTGTTGGGTTGTTACTTTATATGATTCACATGCCTATTAAAGGGAATGTTGTATCTTTGAAACCTAGAGATATGGTTATTATTTAGGCCAATGGTGTTTCCCATCTTCTTCTACATGTTCATAAAATCATTGCTCAATTTTTGGACCATTCTTTGGATGAAATCTAGCTCTACTTTAGTGGAATCAATTCCTTGTGCAACTTAGTATTAGAGGGCATTAGATGTTGATTATGTTGATGACTATTCATATAGACTTGATTATTCATATAACCATAATTCAAATTGGGAATTTGCTAAATCAAAGGAGGCAATGCATATAGTTGATTGTGGTTAAAAGTAGGGACATTTTGATTAAAATGAGGAATTAGATTCAAGGCTGATAAACTAACATTAATGTTAGAAGTGACATGCATTTGAGGGTTTAGTTATCTATTAATTTTGATAGCCTCTTTGTATATTAAGTCAATAGTGGTGGTAGTGGCATCTCTTCATAGGAACATTGTAGTAATTGGGTCTAGAGTATTTTTATACATTTACAATGCCAATGGTCCATTTTGTCTTTACTCTAGATTAATCCAAGTGTATTGTTGACCAAATTTGACTTTAGGTCAAATTTGGACACCTATAGGTTAAAAAATTGGTTTTATAGATGTTCTAGGGGTATAAATATTTCTCATAAGCTATATTATGGTTAAATTTATGTTATCTAATATATTTCTAGCATTAGTCATGATTTCATTAGTTTATTTATCATTTTTGATCAATTAATGTGCTTTTAAGAATCATAAATACAAGTGGCATGGTTCCCAAGGTGACCAAGTGTCCTATTTTCCTTTAAAATGTCCAATAGGTTAGTTTTTATATCAAGGATGTCAATTGCATTAGAATATTTTAGATTGTCTAACTAAAATCTAAGAAACCAACTAAAAAGGGAGAAAATGGCACTTGTATGGCCCATGGGGAAGTGTGTCATGTAGTAAATATCATGGAAGGCCTCTTAACCTTCCTAGAACTCATTTATATGTTTTTTTTTGCTATAAGTTTCATTTTAAAGCCAAAACCATTGTACTTCTTTCTTAGTTTTCTAGACATATAGAAGTGACCTTTAGTTTTTTGCTCAGTACAAATAGCTGAAGAGGTTTTAGGATAAATTATTTTGGGATGTGTTATTACACTTGGATACCTTCATTTACATATAAATATTTAATAATGGTGATATGTGCTTCATGGACCATCCTCATGAAGTTGATTGTACTTTTTTGCTAGTTATTTCATGCACCCTATAGGTTTTGTTCAATTATGGTCAAATACATATGAACTAGTTGGTGAAGTTAGTTATATAAGATTTTGGATAGATCATAAAATTGTCTACATTCTTATTTTCATAATTCATAATGTTTTAATGTGAAATTTAGTCCGTGCTAAAAGAAGGTGCCACATGTGCAGTCTCAGTCAAAGTTATTCTTATTTATAGAGTGTTATTCTCCTGTAGGGGCCTCATGTAGTTGGGAAATAATTTTAAATATTTCTTATGATCATATTACCACCTCCTTCAATGTTTTGGTTTCACCATGTCATCTTTTGGGTAACTTTCAATCTTATCTTTCTCCATTGTCAACTTTTTCCCAACTTCACTTGCACTCAATTGTATAAGCTTGTTCAACTTTTTAATAGAATGGTAATTAGGGTATATTATTTTTCCAACCCATCAAGAGTTAGATTTATTTCATTGATATGCTTATAAAAAGGTGTAAGTGTGTTCACAAGCTCATTCATCATGCTAAAATAGTCATGAGATATCCTACCTACTTTGTTTCAGATGTTTATAAGTGATTTTCATGTTGAAAATAATGTTTTGAAGCATGTCTCAAGATTTAATTTATTTCAATCATGTATTGGAGAGTTATTAAATTATTTTGAGTTGTTTATGAGGTATTTCTTCATGCCATTATTCTATTTCATGCTCACTATCCAATTTTATCCCATTGCACATCTACAGGAGCCATTGTTGATATCATACTAAAGTTTGGAAATGTTTATGTGTGCTCCAACCTCTCATAATTTCTAAAGGTGCATTGGGATGCTTGATAAAGGAACATAAGTGTTATATACCTCTCCATTCATACATACTACCCATAACTTCTCCCTTACTACATGAGTATGTTGATGACCACCTATAAGTGGTACCTTAGGGATGTGAAGTTTATTTTATGGTAAATTTAAGGCATGGTGAAGACATTTTGAAAGTTATAAAGGTTTTGGAGTCTTGAAACACTTTTAGGATGTGTTATAAGGACAAAATAAGGAGTAAGATAGGTTAGTTGAAGCAAAGACTGAGTTTAGGAAAACCTTCCCTAAAAGGTCAAAAAAGAGGTACAAAGTGTTTTCATAGACCTTTTTCAACATGATTGCAAGGTGTTCTAAGGCTATAAATAAGTGAATTTGATAGCCTCTAGTATGAACAAGAGGTATTCCAAAAATGGATTTAAAATAGTAATGGGAAATAGGTTATTTGAGGCCTCAAATATGCCACCAAAAATACTCAAATACTCCATTAATGTCTACAGGTTTGAAAGCTTGAATGGTATTTTGGCATCTAAAGAAGAAAATAGGAAAAAATCTCATGAATAGGATGGTTAACTTGGTTTAATGAGGTCAAATAGCATGAGGGTTATCAATATAAGATTTAGGCATGGTCTTGAAGGCTCTATGGCCACCTATAGGTGTCCTTCTAATAGGAAATAGACACCTACAATAGTCAAAATCAAGGTTTCTCATTCTAAGCAAGAAAACATAAATTGTGAATCCTTAAGAGAATATAAGTTATTTCAATGTGTGATATGGTATACTATGGTTCTAATTATTCATGAATAACTTCCCCATATTAGGTACAAACCCATTTGAGCAAATGCGTACCTACAGGATTCAATCTAATAGGGTATAGGATAATGACCCTAAACTTGATACCCCAAATGGTGCCTTAAGACCTTAAAAGTTGAATGCTAACTCAAAAATTTTGTGTGACATCAAGGTGATTCAAGGGTGTTTTTTCACATCATGACCAAGTCTTAAGAATAAAATAGACACCTATGGGTAGGGTTTAAAGGTAGAGTATCTCAATCTAACTAGTGACTCCAAATTGATGCTAAGGTGATGTTTTAAGGCTTTAAAATAATGATAATAGTTAAAAAATACAATTTTTAACCTAAATTTATCTAATTAATACCTCTAAGTATCATTAATAAGTTCATTTGAAGCAAATTAACCTAAAAAGTAGGGCCAAAGTAGGGTTTCTTAGTCAGGTATGGAAGAACTCAGTTTTGAGGATAAAATTACAATTGAAGGGTTAAGGAGAAATTTGACCTGATGAAATGACATATGAACATATAAATTAGGATATTTATGGACCTTATAATCTACAAACATGATGAAACACATCTACACAGACCTCCATAAACCCCTGTATGCACCTACAGTAGGATAAAGTCTTAAGGAAGGTAAGCTAAGAGGTGAGTATGAAAAAGAGATGGAAAAGGGTTAAAATTAATGAAAAGTGGTTAATTATATTGAAAAATTTGTTTTCATAATCCCAATACTTTTCCAAAATGATCATCTACCTTCCCTACTTGGTCAAAAATCATCAGTCCATACAGTTGCTCTAAGAAACCTTTTTTCTCAATAGGCAAGTATGAGGAATCCAAGGAAAAATAGTGTTTTTTGATGAATTAAAAGATTAATGAGCAATAATTTAGTATTAATAACATTTTTACATAACCTATAAGCATTGGTTTAGCTGGGAGAGGTCACTCTTCAAAGGATTTAAGGAAAAAGCAAGAAACAAGCTTTTTAGAGGCCTTTTTTGACATTTTGAGCTGGTTAGGCACCTAAATCAAGGAATATAGCTAAAAAAAATTTAAAAATAATAATAATGACCTTTAAAAACTCCAAAAATATTGACTTTGACTTGTGGATAAGGTATATACCTCACTATTTTATCTCATAGGTCAGCCAGTCTAGGAAAATTAGGCTTTAGCAAAGTAGCCTAGTGAGTACAAAATGGGAAATGGGCTTGATATGGAGATTTTAGAGCCAAATGAAACATATTATTATGTGTACATAAATAAATTATATTCTAAATAAGTACTAATTCAAGCTTATAACTTTCATTATGACCAAGATACCCATGCACATAGTCCAACTAGGCAAAATTTCACAAGCCTAGTTGATAAATGAGAGAAAAGGAAGAAGAGGAGTGCTTGGGATGTTATGTGATGGTTTTAAAAGATTTAATGAATCATTAATAGGAATTATATACCATAATAACCATGAGATATTAGTTTAAGTAACTCAAACTTGTAAGGTATATGTTCAACCCATTAGACCTGTAAAGGACCTAGAGCCAATTGGGGGTCCATATTCATTTCTAACTCTTTTTGGGATATTTTTATTATTGGTACATGTTAAGGAGATGTAAATAAACATGTATGAGATTTTTATATGCATATAAATCTATAGGAAAGCTAATTATAACTCTAAGATAGTCTAAGCATGCAAGAAAGGCATAAACTAACTCGATGGGGTGACTTCAAGTGTTCATATCTCTTCTAAGGGTTTGCATGGGAACCAAAGGAATTTTGAGGGGTTATTAAGGTCCCTTAAAATCAATTTTTTGGAATTTATTATTAGTTCTAATGTCAAATATTTATAAACAAATCTTAAGACCAAAAATTGCCTAAAACCCTACTAAACCCCTAGTCAAGACCTGATAGTGAAAATAAGCTTGTAAAGCTATCATAATGACATAGTTTGACCATGAAATATATTGGACCATGTAGAGGAATCTTCAGGATATCTCCCACCAAGATGAGTTACGTGGAATTGTATGAATGGGGTAAAAATATATTTTTTTTAATTGTTTTGTGTATTATGTAGGGTACAAGAGGTTTTAAAAGATGAAATAAAGTTTGGAAGAAATATATATACTTATTATAACACTCTATGGTCATTTCATGCCTAGGAAAATCTTATAATGGTTCAAATAATAGCTCTCATCTTAGCTAGTCAAAAATGGCATAGTGGACACAGGGTGATAAGGGTGAAAACTCCAAGTGTGAGCTTTTTTAAGGTGTACTTAAGAATTATAAGTCCATGTATAGTATCTAAAAGTTTCATTAACTTCCTCTCATGTATTTTCATGGAAAATTGAATCCAATTTTAAGTCCAAGAATGAAGGGTGATAGAAAGAGGAGTTTTTTGGATTACAGGCAGTGATGGCTTCCTTCTAGGAGTTTCTAAATGAGTAATAATACAACCAATTCATGGAGAGGCATGCATAAAATCCTTCCATCTCATCCAAATAATTATACCTATCCATATTTATTTTTTATATGTTCAAATAGGTCCAAATCATGAAGGTAGTTATTTGAGCCAAGATAGGGAGTTTTATGCCACTTTTCATAGGTTTCATGACTTGTATGGACATTTAGACCTCCTAAAAATGAATGGTTTATTTAATATATATTTATAATTAAAATTTAACCTCTTTTACCAGATTTACAAGTGTCCAAGTGACATTTTGACTTCCTTTGTCCTACTCTTCTTCCAAAGGCTATAAATATTGACTCTTTGGGCTCTTTTGAGGAGCCTTTATTGGTTGATGGTGAAAAACTATCCAATTTTATACTTTAATGTCTCTTTAATTATAAAAATAAGTGAATTTTCCTAACTAAATGTTGTAAATTTGAGTTTTATTGCAATATCAGTGGTCTTGTCTAGTAGAAGATCATATTTTCTAGCATGTTATCCTTGATTGTTGACCATATATGCAGAAGAGTAATTCTTGTAGGTATTTTTTAGTGTTATATTTTAAATTTATGTGTGTTTTAGAAGTGTTTCATGACTATATTCAATAAATTAATCATCCACTACCCTCCTAATGATCAAAATACCTCATGAACCTAGCATATGAAACATTGATGTGACAATCCATCTTGAGTTGTGAGTTTTGTGTGAAAGAAACTTTGTTTAGATATAAGTAGTATAATTTCAGTCAATAGGTGGAAATTCAATATTATTTCATCACATTTATTTTTATTATTTTGTCTTCCTAACCCTTTTCATGCAAATTTGATAGGTAAGAGAGTACTTCAAAGAGTGCATCAGGGGAACTAGCCCTTCTAGAGATTCATATCAACAAATTTATTACACACAACAAGAGAGATGTTTCCATTGTGCCACTTGGATGAGGAGAGATAGGCATCTCCTCAAGGGGTGCATCTCATCAATGGTTTTAATAGTAGTGTTGTTTGGAGGAGTAAACATTGTAAATGGATTCTTATTCCTTAGATTGTAATTTCCCTTTTAATATTTCTATAAAGCTTTACCTCATTGAATTTATCTTCTAGTTCATTATCATATTATTCTAGGAAGGAAGACTCATGCATTTCAAATACCATTTCAATTTTTAAAGATCCTCATTCTAGATGGAACATTGGTGGATTATTCATCACATTTTGCCTTACCATATCCCTTTGGAAGATCTCAAATGTTGCATACAATACCACACATACAAGTTCACCATGATATGATGTATTATGGACTCTACACCAATTGGGTAGATCCATTTCTACTATTTTAATCTTTATAAACTTGTTGGGTTGTTACTCTATATTATTCACATGCCTATTAAAGGTCATGTTGTATCTTTGAAACCTAGAGATATGGTTATTATTTAGGCCAATGGTGTTTCCCATATTCCTCTACATGTTCATAAAACCATTTCTCAATTTTTGATCCATTCTTTCGATGAAATATAGCTCTTCTTTGGTGGAATTAATTCCTTGTGCAACTATAGTATTAGAGGGCATTGAATGTTGATTTTTTTTATGACTATTCATATAGACATGATTATTCATATAACCATAATTTAGATTGGGAATTTTCTAAATAAAAAGAGGTAGTTCATATAGTTAATTATGTTTGAAAGTAGGTACATTTTGATTAACATGAGGAACTAGATTTAAGGCTGATAAACCAGCATTAATGTCAGGAGTGTCATGCATTTGAGGGTTTAGTTATCTATCAATTTTTATAACCTCCTTGTATTCTAAGTCAAGAGTGGTGGTAGTGGCATCTCTTCATAAGAACACTACAATAGCTAGGTATAGATCATTTTTATACATTTCTAATGCCAATGATCCATCTTGTCTATACGCTCATTATGCTCCCTCTTCATGCTAGTGAAATGTTGATACGCCAATTCTAAACTATTAACTTGTCCAAATTGGGCAAGAAACATGATATGACATGCATTCCAAGAAGTGATCAAGTTCTCTTGAGGGTTGAGGTACCGATTATAGGAAGCATCCTACAAGGTAAATGGTAAAATATTGCATGCAACATCTTCATCAATAAAATTAATTAATCTTAAAGCATCCTTAAAAGACTTAATGTTCTCCTCTATGGTTCTTCCTCTTGAAGGGAAGAAAGGAGGAAGATATTTCTCTGGGTTCCTAGAAAAACTATGCATGTCTCCCGAGATGGCAATGGTATATCCAACTAACCAAGGTGGTTTTTTAGCCATAATATGACTGATGGGATGGATATTTATTATTGGAGATAGTGTTTTAATTCTAGGTATATTGGGAACAACTGGTATAGATCTTAGCCTTTGATGTGTTAATAGGGGTGAACCCAAAATACCAGTTTGGGCCCTAGACCTAATAACTCTCTTGGGCATCTTCAATAAAACTCAATGTAGGGAATAGCCTCTCACTAGGGATGGCACACAAGTGGCCCTCCTTCTAGACCAACTTTTATTTTCTATTGATATGAATCTTTTGCACATTTCAAAAATTTAAATGATGTAGCCTCTAACATTTTAGGATCTTAATAGAGGTAAACTCCACTCCATGGCACAATTTGTAGTTATAGGTTAAACAACTTTTTGGTGGAATATCAAGTAGATCATGCAAGTTTTTAACCAAGTTTGTTTATAGCGAAATGAATCCTATTAAATAAATCAAACTTGAGTGAGTGGGATAGATGGGTGATATATAATCTAGTGTGGTTATGTCTTAATTAAACAAACTTCAAAATAAGATAAGGGTAGAGAAAAAAATAAGGTTTTATGATCTAAATAGGTTACTTCCTAGGTTGGTTTCTTAGTGGGAAAGTGTTTTTAGAACTAGTGCTTGTTGGTTGTAGCTATTGCACACTCATAGATAAACACCGTTATGAAGTTTAGGAGAAAAGGTATAGGAAACTTGATGGTCTCAACTAAAGGTTTCTCTCTTTAGAGTTACTATTGCACACCCTTGATTGGGAGATTATAGATCAGACTAGGAAGGTGTATAATGAATTTTTTACAAACTCTTAAAATACTATACCAGAGAGAAACACTCCTGCACACTAAGAATATTAACACAATTTGAACTAATTGTTTAATAATCAATGAAATTTACTAACTTTCAATATTTTTTACACATTTATGATTAGCATACATTAATGAAAACAATTAAAATTACTTGTAGCTTTTTCACACTTCTAATTACTCTATTAACAAAATCAAGAAATCAAAACCTTAATAACACAAAAATAGAAGGAGAGAACACCAATGCAATTGCATGATAATTAAAATTGATTTTTTCCTATATTGATAAAAACTTCTAACCTTTTGGAATGAATAATTACATAAATATATAAACTTGGGGAGTGGCCATCTCATCTTCCAAGTGCATGTGAACTCATGCTTATATTACATAATTAGAACCTTAGTTCTAGTTTTATCCTCAAAATTTCATGTGTGCATGCTCATAGCTAACTAAAACTATCTTAAGATTAGTTGGTCTATACAATGTAATACAACATGTGTATGCTTACAAATAGTTTAGGTAACTTTATGTCTATGCTGTAAGTAAACTATAAGATAAAAAACTATTATTTCTATGTGTACATACAAAATTATCTTTAAAACAAGTTTGAATAGTATTTTTATGGCACTAAAGGTTAATAGAGGCATGTAAGTGGTATCTTGTGCCTAACTAAAAGTTGAAGCATCAGCTTTCTTCTTTGTTTCTATCAATTGATAGTGTTTGTGGCCAATGTCATGCTAATACCTGATTATATCCATATTAATAAATGAAGGTCTATTCACCCTAGTAACTTGTTTAAGGAGCCTTATTTTATTGATCGTTGTAATTTTAAAGTTACTTCTAAATATCTCAACCTCTATAATAATTTTCCTAAAAAAATTGAGCTTGCATTTTATTTCTTCTAAGTTATTTCCTTGTATATTCTATATGAAAATTTTTGAAGCCTATTATAAGGTCTGGTCAAAATTAGCCTTATTGATATGCCTATCTATGTAACCTTTGGCCTATGAAATATTAGCTCACTCAAAATCTACCAAATTAGATTTTTATATTCTAAGTATTGATGCATTATTTCTTCAGCTGTAATAATCCACTCTATGTCCTTTTGTGTCTTAATGACTACCAAATTTAGGCCATTGTTAGCCTCTAATGGTGCCATCAGATTTAGGTGTGCATATGTGGACTCACCTCTAGCATTATCTTGGATCTTTGGAGTTATTCCTCCTTATCAATGGACTCACCTCTAGCATGTTCTTGGGTGACTACCTCTATTGTTGTGCTTTAATGGCTGGGCTCCATGGAGGGGGCTAAGCCCTTGGCTTTCTTGCATATCAAATGATTATTTTTCCATATGTATAAGGTTATTATTGTGTATCTATTGTTGATGTGACCATAATATAAACTTGTATGACTAATGCAACATCTTATTTGGTAAGGCCTTATGAATCTAAATATTCAAGATAAATAGGTTCATCTTGTTTTCCCTAAAGTGAAGTATTAGGCACCCCTAGCTCCTTCTTTACTACTTTGAAAGTCATAAGGAGTTTTTGGGAGGGTTTCCCTTGAACCTTTTCTAGTTGAGAGGGTTTATTAACTCATAATTCAGATTAATCCCATCCTCTAGTTGGTGGGAGACTAATTTGTGCCTCTATTATATAAAGAGAAGGTTCCCCTTGAATAATTTTTAATAGGTATTCTTTAAAGTTGGTAGTTTGTACCCTTTCCTTGTCTTGGTCATCATTCTTAACATTAAGAAATAATAAATCATGATCATAGGGTTCATGTTGATAGTGGATACTAAGTCCCTTGATATGTTTCTTCACCTGATGATGGGGTTTTCAATCCCTATGTCGCAATGTGGCCAATGAATAGTATTCTTTCTACCGACTAGTTTCATAGAAGTGATTTTAGCTTGTGTAGCACATCCTCCTTATTGGGAGAAGAAATCAGATAGTAAAGTTACGTAGAATATTCTTTTGATATTCATGCGTTATGTATTCATTTGTAGAATATATGTATATTTTGTACTATCCTCTATGACTTTTAATAGGTTAGAATATGAAAAGACTCCTCTTTTAACACCAAGTATAAGAAGAATGTGAATAGTCAGAGACTCTATATATATATATATATATATATATATAGTTTCATGTTTAATGTTTCGATTATTTCTTTTTAATTTACTCCAAATTCTCTATAAACATTAATGAAGTACTAGTTGTTCTTAATTCTTGTCTAACACAAAATAGTTCATCTCTATTATGCTTCTATTTTCCCACCTTAAATATGAATTCTCTAAACCATCCAATGCACTTGAGTAAAACTTAGTTATCCTCATCCTTAGCATGTTTTGATACTTTAGTAACCTCTACTAATAATGGTGTGGTGTGGTGAGCATAGAAACACTCTTTTCAAAGGAAACTATGCTAATATGGTTATTGGGTTAAAGAGACATTAAGACATGGTTAGACCAAAACTTATGTAATTTGACAAAAGAAAAATCTAAATAGACTAGTCTTACCACATGAGAAATCATTCAAGAACACATCTATGGAGAGATATATGAAATTTTATAGTGTGATTACCTAAATTCTACCTAAATACTTGGTATGATTGGAGTATTATTACTTTAATATTATAATGAAAGAAATAATTACCTAGACTAAAGAAAGGATAAACCAATTGCAGAAACTAGAAATCAACTAAACGAGAGCAATAGACTATTGGGTTGCTACTACTATAGATAGATACACCACCAATTTTACATTACAAGGATATATAGATTTTAAATTTATGCAAGACCTATTTGTCTAAGGAATTAGAGATAAATTTTTATAGTGACTACCTCTACTTGTGAAGATGTTGGTTATGGATAAGGCCATGGTACCTACTTCAACCAATATGAAGTAGTTTCTTCACATGTATGGGGGTATGTGTGACATGATGGTGAATGATGTTTAGATGAGTAAGGCTTGGACCTGAATCTATAATGGAGATATGAAGGAAGAAGAGTCAGAAGAAAAGTCTAGATTCAGAACAATAATTTTTAAAATAGAATAGGTGGAATAAATAGAAGAATACCTAGGTAGTTATGAGTAGAGGTAAGAGTAGTAGTTAAATAAAGGATGAACCAGTAAGAAGATGTGATGAGAAATATTATGAATGAAGGATGAATAAATAAGATGATAAATGTTGGTAGATATAAATAAGTGATGAAGAATGAGATGAAGAAGATATGTTCAAAGAAGAAGGTGAGAATAGTATAAGAGTAGAGTAGATAGATTATAGATGTAGTATATAGCTACAAGAATGGGTATTATTAGAAGAAGAAGAATTAAGTAAAGAAGCAAAACATATTCATAGGTTAATTTCAAGTTTAATCACAATATAATAAAAATTCACAAGAAATAAACATTGATCAAAAGAGCACACATCCCCATAGCCCAATCTTTTATATTTTAAAATTTTTCAGCCAGGCAGATAGGAAGATAATATTTAAGAAGGACCATTTATAGAGAAAGTGAATTGTTGGGGTATCTAAATTCAAACAATATCAATTAGAAAGGCTTTCAAGTCCATAGGACTTGTTCACACCAAGCAAATTAAATAAGGAATCATAGAAAAATAAAGTGTGCATGTTGACTCTCCTATTATGCAGAGTACTACTTAAGTAGGATCACCTAGAATGTAGCCTCATCTTATAATAGTTACATAGTATATTTCATCAACACTAGTTTATATAACGGGTCATATAGTAGGATTCATAAACCTAGTAATCTATGATGGGTCTATGGACCCTAAATAGTGCTTATTAACCTGTGAAATGAGATGGAAAGCTAAAGGCATCACTAATAAAGCTATCAAAAAGTGTGAGTTATTAGGGGGCACTAGTTATAAAATCACTTGACTTCATATATCAAAGATCATTTTAGTGGGAAAGTATATAAGACATTAAGGACTAGTTTATCATAGAATTCAAGATAAAGAAATGCACTAGTTAGACTATATAGGACTTGAAGGAGATAAGGTAGAAGTTGAGAGAATCAATATGTGACTACAACCATATATTATCTAATGTGATGAATAAGGTAAAATTTGATCTAATATAACAAGACAAATTTGTATGCTCCATCAAAGGATTATTCTCCAAAATTAGGTTTTCCATTATGTAAACTCAATATGCTACTAAAATGGATGCTAGATTTGATACCCTGTAAGTAGAGCAAATTGAAGACTATGGAGAAGCTTTTATTACCAATTCCAAGATTAAAAATACACTACAAGATTTTATGAAAATAATGGAGCAATAACATGAGGTAGATAAATTTAAATTTAATATATGTTGTATGGAGTGTGAAAAATAAGAACATCATAATAATGTTTGTCCTAAGATCAAGATAAAATTCTATGAAATATGTCAAGTAGTGGGGCATGTAACAACACAATTACATCTTATACAATAGTATGTCAAAAGTCCATAGTAATTATATTAAAAAAATAAGTTAAATAATCATCACGAAAATAAGTGTATGGATTTGTAAGAGCTCAAGGAAGGTATCACCAAAAATGCATTCTCCATCATCATGCAGCAAATGTCATTGATAAAGCAAATGATTCTAGTTCCAGATGTTGATAAAGGTTATGCAACCCAAATAGGTCCATAATAGATTCCTAGTTTGCCATAATACCATCTTTAAGATCTAACCAATTGGACCCCTCCTTCATCAAGTTAGACACTACCATCTCTACAATACCAATATGCATCACCCTAGAGCTCAGTCATGACACAATAATAGTAAATGAGTTAGACCCTACCATTTGTGTAACAAAAATTTGAAATTGGAGATAGTACCTAGTAGCATTAGCATTATAACAATACAAAAAAAAAATAGGGTATAAATTAGTATATCATTCCAATAAAGGAGAATCTAAGGGAGGATACAAAGGAAGTTACCAAGGTGGTAGAGGCAATAACTATCAATGACCCCCTTTTCAATGTTATCTATGTGGAAAATAAAATCATGTACAATGCAATTTCCTGATGAATCCTTAAAGGTAGTCTTATTATGCATACTATAGTATATATGACCAACATGACATGAAATATTGTCTTATATTAGAGAAGTAAAGAAAGGACAAGGTCATCCAGAATGTGAATATGGTAAGTACACAAACTAATGAGGATGTATTCCTAAATGCTATGACATGATAACAACACATAGAAAAAGGTTTATCTCCACTTGAAATACCTAAAGATTAGGGAATTTGAAAATCAAAAAAAGATAAATACCTAGACCTAGCTATAGATAAGGGGCTCATGTATGAAGCTTTACAAATGTTAAAAAACATATAACATTAGGACACTACTGAGGGATATGTCATAGTAATAGTGCTCAAATTTATGTCCAAATCATGGGCATTATTCACCAAGATGGAGTCATCATTGTACTCATAGATAGTTTGAAAATTTTAAGCACACTATGCAATGAACATATTTCATAGAATATCACAAAACTTCTTACATAATCTAGTCGAGTGTGCATAGCATGGAAAATAAAAGATAAAATTTGGTTGAATACATCAAAACAAATAAGCCATGGGATGTAGATTCATGAATTAACATTAAGGTTATATGTTATGAGATTCTAAATGCTATCTTTGATTTTGGTAGCACAATCAAAATTATTCTTAAGTCTACATGGGAGGCTATTAGATGACTAGTTCTAAGTTATAGTCTAGTAAATTTGAGCTTAGCTGACTATGGAAGAGATGAGCCTATTGGAAGATTATAATATGTTGAAATCAAATTCATATAACTGACCCAATGAGGTGAATTTAAAGTCATCAACATGAAGACATTAGCAACACATTACCCTAAATTGATTGGTAAGAAATGTTCATATGATGGTCATATGACTATCAACACAGTACATAATCAATTAGAGGTACACCAAAGAGATAAGGTTTTTATGATTCTAATGAATAGATCACATAAACCATACATCATTATGGATGAACCAGAGTCTATATGTCATGTAAGAAACTAGTTGGAAAGGTGAACTCTAAAAAATCCAAAAACTCTATGCATAGATGAGTTTAAATTCTTATATGAGCATAATAAACCTTAGGTACACTCATTACTCACTCAATAGCTAAAGACATCAGAATAATAGAGGCTCAAACCAATAGTTATGTAGCTATTGGCAACCCAATTTATTAAAGAAGATTTTACATCTATGTCTACAAAAACCCTTACTCAATCAAAAGTTGACTTCACCTATTAAGTTGATGATCATATGTAGTACTATATAGATATAACTAGAGAAGGCACTTTGACTTGGGAATTACCTTCATCTATCAATGGAGACTCAGATACACACCTATTCAATTGAGCCTAAAGTGATCATGAACTCTGACCTATGAGAATGGCCTTTCTACATGAGTGACAACTTCCTATGTACTATGTAATTGAGGATATTAATGAGTTAATTCTATGGTTACAAGTTCATGTACCTACCATGAGCCAGTAGGTTAGTGCTCTAAAGGGAGTTTTTGTGGCATGGTGGGCAATTCATCAAAATTACTAGCTCAAGTGGGATGATGCCTATGAGCTCATGATTAACAGGTTCTAGCTATCATAGTTCACTAGAATCAATTGGCCTTTATTCCTAGAAGGTGAGTGTCTTGAAATTCTTATTCATAAATGTGTTAAAGTATAGATTGAGGAATGTGTGGCACCAAAGTACTAGGTTCACATCTTCCATTACACACTTGTTCCTTTACCATGAACATGGTATATGCATTAAGAGCATAGATGGGATACAAACTATTAGGCACAAATACAAAGTGATTTTATACAAACATTTATTTTTTAATATGAAAAATCATTGGTTCACATTGCATTACAAAAAATCAAACAATTTTTATGCCATGGGTGCACAAAAGACTTAAGCACCATGATGGAATCCACTGCATAGAAGAACATAGCTTCTAATCTTAATTCAATATTACAAAGATACAAAGCTACCAAGAAAAAATAACAATCTCTTAAGCAAACATTCCATCAAATACAAGATGAAAAAGAGGACATTGAAGATTCCAATTCTAATGGTGATCTAGATTTGATTGATTTATTTGAACCTATATGGGCTAGTAGAACCACTAAAGGACCTCAACACAAAACCTACTAAATAAGACAAGTTGTGTAGTATAAAAATTCCAAAATAGAAAGGGAAATGAAGGATATAGGAATATATTGATGAAGAAAAGTACAAGATTTAACAGTATCCCATTACAAATCATGTAGCAAGCATCAAAATTGAGGAGGTTCTAAAATTGGCACATATAGGTGATTACTAGATAAAATTTGAAATTTTATAAGTTATGTAGCTCCTAAGAGATTACCAAGATGTCTTTCACACTACATTTTTATAGGTTCAAATATTTAATCCATCTCCAGGCAAAATTCATATTGAAATAAATGAGTGTGCATGGCCTAAAAAGAAATAACCATACAAGTTAAATCCAAAAATAATTTCTCTTATAGAAAAAAAAGATTATATAAGTCCCAAAATATGAGTATGTCGAGATTGTCACATTTTGAATTATTCATGTGTAAATGATCCATTCCCAATTCCATTCATAGATGAAGTTTTAGAATCTATCACAAGACATGAGGTCTACTCTTTCATGGATGGCTTCAGTGAATATCATCAAATACCCATCCTAGAAGAAGATAGATCCAAACAATGTTTACCTTAGAATGGGGATCTTTTATGTATAAGGTCATGATTTTTAGCCTCAAAAACACACCTATAGTGTTCTCTCATGCAATTATGATTGCATTGAAGGAATTCATTCATAACTTCTTGGAAGTCTATCTTGATGATTGAGTAGTCTTTTCTTTATTTAAAGAAAATTTATTTAAGTTGTACCTAATGTTAGAACAATGTCAAGCTATGCATATTACATTGAATTTAAAGAAATGTCTATTCTTTACACCCTTTGGTATTTTACTATGACATGTATTATGTAGTGAGGGCATTTTGGTTGATCAGGCCAAAATTCTAGTTATTCTAAGTATGCTTCCACCAATAAGCTCCACTAAAATATGATCTTTTCTAGTCCATTTAGGCTACTATCACAAGTTTATCAAAGGCTATGAAATTATTTCATCTCCATTAGAATCCTTAATATAAAAAAATGTGAATTCTATCTATACTTTAGAGTTTTAAGTAGTCTTCATCGAGCTAAAATACAGATTGGTTAATGCACCCATCCTCATCTTTCCAAACTAGAGCAAGCCCTTCTACATACATGTAAATTATTTGGGTATCATAGTTGGTGTTATGCTTGTACAACCAATAAATGGTGGACTTGACCATCCTATTCATTTTACTATTTATAAACTATCTAACATAGAGAAGAACTACACAACCACTAAATGAGAAGCATTGGTTATCGTGTTTGCACTATAGAAATTTCAACATTATATACTTGAAACACCATTTGAAGTATTCATTAATCATCAAGCCTTATGATACCTTATCAATAATTCAATGAAAATAGGACACATTTCTTGATGGTTGATGTTATTTCAAGAGTTTTTATTTTGCACTAATGTAAATCAAAGAAGAGAGAACATGGGCCTCGATCATCTCAGTCACATTCCCAACGGTGAAGAACTAGAAGAATTATATGAAGACTCTCTTTATACTCACCTCTTTTGCATTTCTATAATTCATGAAAATTTTGAAGCAATCATCAACTTCCTCAAACAAGGAGTCTTCCCTATGTAGTATTAAGAATGTGATAAGAATCAGTTTGTTACTATAGCCTTGTCATACACCATCATCAATGGGATTTTGTATCACTTGGGGAAGGATAAAGTTCTGTGTAGGGTTATTTTGAAACATGAATGACCTCAAAAAAATTTTGAGACACATCAAGGAATCACATGATAATTTTTTTGAGAGAACATACTACCAAAAATTTATTAAAGAATGGGTTATGGTGGCCAAATATATTCTAGGATACACATAGAGTAGTGTAAAACTATGATGTCTGCCAACGCATGGGTAAACCACTACAAAAAGATGAAATTCATTTACAACCTATGTTAGCTAAGTAGCCTTTTGAATAATAGGGCATTGACTTTATCAGACCTATTAATCAACTAAGAAAATGTAGTAAAGCAAGGTATATCATCACTATGACTAACTATTTTACTAATTGGGTTGAAGCTATTACAACATCTAGTTATGGTATGAAGGACGTAGTGAAGTCTCTCTATGAGAACATTATTACAAGGTTTAATGCACTTTATTAATAACATCATCAAGGATTTAACTAAGGAATTTATGATTTCTCATCACAAAATCACTATGTATCATCCACAAGCCAATGGCCAACCTAAATCTTCCAACAAAGTGTTGGGAAAAATGTTGACTAAAATATATGATGTCAAAATGGATGATTAGGAAGATTGCATTCTTGAATTTTTTTGGGAATATCACATGCACTAAAAAAGAGCCACCAAATTTAATCCATTCTAATTCATGTATGGACAAGAATCATTTATGTCAATGGAATTTGTAGTACCCAATCTTTGTAATACCATGGTCATGAGACTAGGGGATCATGACTCTCTAACTAATAGAGTACTTGAATTGAATAGCATGGACAAGTATTGACATAAAGAAAGATTGATGTAGGAGGTTTATAATAAAATATAGAAAACATGACATGATAAGAACATTCACCATAAATAATTTCATAAAGATAAACCAACCTTATTATATGATATTCAATTTAGAGCATTTCCAAACAAGTTACAGATTCGATGGAAAAGTCCTTATGTTATTCATGAATTATCACCATAAAGAACCATGGTTTTAATATATATTTAGGGAACCATTTTAATATGATGGGTAAATGGATTTAGGCTTAATTCCTACCACTAATAGTCAAATTGATCTCATTCTGCTAAATGAGTGGGTGTTGAGTAGCAACAAGTAGATTAGGATTTCTCTTTTTTGTATGTTTTTTATGTGTTTCTTCTTCTATTTGTGTGTGTTTTTAGATGATATCTTCATTAATAGTATAGAACTAATATACCAATCATATAATGCACCATTCATGTATAGGATAATCCATGTGCACCATCATTGATGTCAAAGAGGATCAAACAAAAGAAATTAAGTTCAAGAAAGATACAAAAAAGTCACATCAACAAAATTTCCACCATATAAGGTCATCCACCAGAAGTAAATGCCCAATCCAAGTTTTAATTAATATAAATATTAAAAAAATTGGTATTCCATCAACATCACCTACTCATACCCTCATATAGACACCAAAGAACATAATGGCATAACTCCACACATGTGCCAACTACTAACTATCTTAATTATCAGATCAGATCAAGATTTGCCACATCCACCATTGTATTTATGATAAGTGGATATCTAAGCATGGAATTTACATATAATATAATAAGCAAAAAAATTAAAGTCTAAATTAAAATAACTAAGTCAACATCTCATCCTTGTGCATATTTTTCAAAATATTCAATTTCAAAAAGTTGAGCTAGTTTTCTTACACAAAGAGTAGATAGTATTGTAATTTCATCACTTCAACAGACATGGATACTTCATGTCTCATTAGGGGTTTGACAAAGGCACAAAAAAATTAATATACATCAACATGGATCTTAGGAAAACTAAGTTTAATGATTTATATCCCTTTAAATTCCTTTGACAATTAGAAAAAAAATTATTTCATTGAGACCCTATTGATGTTGCATAACCACTCACTCTCATAGCTCCCTGCTAATTATATAATATAAATTTTCATCACCTAATATGAATGCCTACTTTTGGAAACTTAGGGGAGATCATATAAGTTTTTCTCCACCAATATAATGATGGAAACATCTACTTTGGCTTGAACATCACCATTGTAATCAACACAAAAGCCATGGCCCAAGCTTTGGGCATGCTTACATGAGGAGACTCCCTATCTCCCTATAAGATGAGAATGCCCCCAATTCTAAAAGAAGTATAAGATTTATATGTTTAGAGTAATAGAGAGTTTCTAATTGATGAAATACTAAACAATCTAGTTTTCATCCTTATGGAGTGCATTACAAGAAGATTTTGATAGATGACCAAGTCTATGAAGCAAATACCAAAAGGGGTCATGGACATCACCCATTGAATGATCCATATAAATGATTAATTCAAATAGATAAAGTAATTCATTCAAGATATACTCACCATCATTGATAAATGTCATGCCTCTTCAAAGTAGACCTTTCAATTCCAATTCCTCATCTTCCTATTCTACTTCATTTAATGAAAGTCCCTAAAGGGAGAAGTATACCCTCATATAGATTATTGGATAGCATATCAATTTCATAATCTCATTTGGATACAATATCATAGAGTCCTAACACATGAGGTCAAATTCAAATCTTGGAGGGAGGAGTGTCTAGAATTAATTGATACACATTCCTAGGTACCACTGAAACATCATGTAGTATCTAGGTCAACACGTAGTTATCACCTTACTCCCAAAAGGTGTGTTCATCAACATTCATGAGTTGTCATGGTCACT
>JARHVA010003328.1:0-22500 GCA_037957365.1 Torreya grandis | reverse complement strand
ATGGGTTCCTTCTCTTTCCTCCCCCTTTATTCTTACATGATGCATGGTACAGTGACCTTATTTCATCATTTTGAACTTTTGATCACCTTTGGATTTTTCTTTAGTCCTGTTGGATAACTCTTTTAATGATGACTTGATCCTTATTTTACTATATTTCTCTTTTATACAATATTGTTGGAAGAGGGAGAGAAAAAACCAAAATGAGATGGTATATATGAAAGCATAAGTTTACCAGATTATCCATGCCAGCTATGCCCATGTCAATGGTTATTTCTTGAAATAATTATTAATATTATAAGTGCATTTGAACCAAGGATAGTGAAAACACTTTCTAAAATTTGTATGTAGTAATGAGAGCATCCATTATATGCCTAATTAGAGTATTAAATGTTAGTCTAATCATGATCAATTTCACCATTGCATACCCAAATTCTAAATATCTAAAATGTAAGTGTGAAAAATATTACAAGTAAACAAATTGGTGTACCTTTTCTTGGTATGTTTTCCCATGGGCTTATCCTTTAGATTATAAACATGATTATAATAATTATTTTAGGTTAGGTATTTGATTTGAGCATAATATTAAATCAATTAGATCACCATACAATATATAAAAATGTCTAATCTAGAAAGTAGGAAGGTAAATTATAAAATGAACTACTAAAAACTGGGAGTGCTAACCTAAGAAGCAGGGAAACTATTATATGAATACAATAAGACTACTCTAATAAATTAGTAAATCTACTCTAATCCTACTTTTAGAACCACATTTTTTGTTACTTAGGGACATCCTCAGATGGTACATCTATGAAGTAATGCTTTAAAAACTATCCATTGACTAGATATGTCATCTAATTTCCTTGGATGTTAGAAAGCATTATTACCTAGGATCTCTAAAATCTGATAAGGTTCAATCCCAAATGGGGTAAACTTGTCATGTTGTCCTTTATTTTCATGATATTTATCCCATAGAATCCCTAGGTCATATTTTTTAATGCTTTGACTTCTGATCTTTTGTAAAACCATTTTTTAACTATATCCTGATGTTTACTAAAATTTTATAAGGCTTCAATCCTTAAGTCTTCCATTTATATTATGTCTAGTAATTGAGACTCCACCTTCTCACTTGGTTCCATGTACTCCTGCATAAACTAATATGTTGTAAATTTAAGCATGATTGGAAAAAAAAGTTGTCTCCCATAGACCAATGAGTAATATGAGGCCTTGAATGCATGCTTGTATCTTGCTCAATCATCCCATCAATACATACTCTAGTAGATTATTCCAATCTCTAGGTTTATCTACTATAGACTTTTTAATGGTGTCAATCAGGTTCTTGTTTATTTATTTATACAATCCATTTCATAGTGGGTAATAGTTGGATGATGACCTGATGGTGATTTAATTATCATAGTTCCATTTGGTAAATTCAACTAATTAGAATGTTGTCCCATTGTAAAAAATTAGAGAGATGGGAGTACCAAATATAGTTGTGATATTTTATTCTAAAAATTTGATCACATCCTATGCTCTTGAATGATTTTTAGCTCTAGCTTTGTTTCATCTTGTGTAATATTATATAGCTATGAGTAAAAACTTATGACTAGTTGAATAATTAGGATTAATGACCCTAATGAAGTCAAAGCCCTATTAAGTGATTGGTCTTCCTTCAATCATTTACTATAGAGGCTTTGATGTGTGTACTTATATTTTTTCTAGGACTTGACATTCATGGCATGTTCTAATGTGAAAATGTGCATCCTTGAAGACTATTGACAAGTAATAACCCATTTTGAGGATTTTATGGGTTGTGGTGTTTTTAGAGGGATGACCACTACCTATATTTTGGTGCATATTTTCTAAAATTTCTTGAGCTTCCTCTCATGATATGTATCTCAAGTAGATGCCTTCATAATTCTTTATATATAATATCCCTTTTATGATCATTTAATAAGCCTATTTGAGTCTTGAATGTCTCATATATCTCTTTTAAGCTCTGGGGAACATGTATATATGAGCAAGTATTGAATATTATCAGTATACCAGTCTCTTTTAGATACTTAGTTTTCTCAAACCTCTTCAACAATGATGCATGTGTCAAGCTCAATCATGAGTTTAATTATGCCTTTAAATCTAATGATATTGGTAGAATTGATTACTATGTCAAACTCCTACAATTTTTCCATCCATTTTCCTTTGCATTATCCCAATTCATCTTGTGTTAAAGTGAGATTAACATTAGGAATTGATACAATGATAATGATCTTATTCCTCAAGATGTAATGTTTAAATTTTTATACCATTTTGATAAATGTAAAGATTTGCTTATCTATCATGGAATACCTCAGTTATACTTATTTCAAGTTCGTTCTCATGAACATGATAAGATGCTCACTTTCATATTTATTTTGGGTGAGCATGGTGGCAATAGTATGTTTTAGAGTGAGTGAATACAAGAAGAACTCTTTGGTAAAGTCTGAACGTATCAGTATAGGGGCCTAAGATATTATATATTAAATGTCTTGAAAATAATTTTGGGCCTTTATTATCCATTTCACTTTAGCATCTTATTTGATCATTTCATTCGAAGGTCTAACAATTTATACAAAGCTTGATATAAACTTTCTCATAAATTTTATCTTCCCAAATAAAGATTTGAGTTCCTTCTTACTATTTGGGAAGGTAATTTTTTATATCCTTTGAATTATATCCAAGTCAATTGTTATTCCATATTTGGTGATGATGTGACACAATATATCTCTTTCTATGATACTAAATATGTTCTTTTTGTTGTTTAGTGAAATGTTAAACCTGCTACATCTTTTAAATATTGATTTTAGGTGGCCTACATGATGATTCCTTGCTTTTGAAAAAATTATGAGGTCATCCATATAAATGATTATACATTTACCTATCAATCCCTAGAAGGATTGGTCCATAGCTCACTGAAATGTGGCACCTATGTTAATTAAGCCAAATGGCATTCTTTTATATGTATAAGTACCCCACTTCATTATGAATCTTGTATTCATTTTGTCTTCTGATTTTACTATCACTTGGTTATATCTTTAAAATTCATCCAAGAAGGACATCATTTCTAAACCACTCACTATCTATATGACTTCATATAAGGAAGGTAATGGATAATTATCATTCTTAGAAGCTTTATTTATGTTTCTAAAATCAATAGAGAGCCTAATATCTTCACTCTTATTCTTGACTAGAACTAAATTAGACACCTAAGTAGAATGTCTAATAGGAAAAACTACTTTTACACTTGTCAACTTTTACACTTCCTTTTGAATAAGAGGTTTTTTAGGATAGGATTTACTAGCCTTTGACTTTGCATAAATAGTTTGTGGTCTACCTTTAGTGTGATTTTTTGTGTGATGACCCTCGAGTTGAAAAACTTTAGGGATTCATACATCCATGCAATCACATCCTAGTATTAAGTGATTAAATTATTCACCTTTTGCATTTCCTTTAGAGTGTAGTTGAGACCAACGTTAACATATCATGGGTTATACTCATCTCCTGTATTATCCCTTCTAAATTCAAATTCATTTACTTTCAATTGCCTTTATTTCTAAGCTTGAGGATCCAAATAAAATCTCCTTTCTAATGAAACCATTTCTAAATGGAGGTAGTTTTCCTTCAGCTCAATGATTTCTTCTTCCCCTAGTTCCTCTTAGAATAGGTAATCAATTTCCTTATCATCAATGATTTGAGACTCAAATTATCTTGAGTTAGTCAAGAATTAGATGATCTATTGGTTATCATCAAATACTTGGAAATTTTCCACAATGGAAGGAATTGATGGACAAGGTACTAGCTCAATGGAGAATATTTGTACGTTGGATTCCTATAGGGGTTTTTAATTTGTAGATGAAGAAGCTAATGAATAAGTATCTTGATTATGCTCTCTAGGTAGACCCATTATGTTAAAGGCTTCAAAAGATGCAATAAAATTCCATGCTCTATGTCTGTACCTTTTTATATATGATAGCTTACACTGGTGTTTGTTCTTGACCTGATTAACTACCAGTTATAAATATCTATACATTAGTAGTTGTTTAACATTATTTTTTAGATCAAAATTCAATCCCAAAATTAATGCCTCATATTCCACTCTGTTATTAATGTAAACAACAATATTTTATATGGTACTAAGTATTTATTGCATTTTGGGTCTATTAATTCAATGACAACACCTAATTCTTGCCTAGATCTTCCACTATCGAAGTGGAGAGTCCACAACTAGAAAGGCCCCTGGACTTTTGGTTCTAGCACCTCATGCTTTGTAGTAAAGGTATAAATCCCTAGATTAGGCTATTTATAAATTAATTATTAATTATTTATATTGTATTTAGTAATCATTTGATTCATTCTTAGCTCTCAATCAATTTAAATCTAGTTTGGGAAACCTATCCATGGTAACTAGATGTGAGAGAAGTTTATTGCTACATACTCATTTAACATTTTAGACTAGTCTTTAATGGGAAGAGTCTATATCCTTTCAAAATATCCACTACCATTATGTCAATCATAATTTTTACTCATGGTTCAAATGCTACTTAGGTGTGTACATTGTTTAACTCTCCTATTATAGGGGCCATAGTCTTGTCCAATTATGAAATTATTCTCTTTGATGGTCATGAAGTCAAACCCAGCTTTTGGAAAATTAAAGTAGGCATAACCATGGTTGACAGCTCCAAAATTAACTAAATAATTATTGTTGTTCTTTCTAAATACTCAGATAGTCAATAAGAAAGATGGAATTCTAGTTTACCTTTGTATATGACATTGGTATGAGCATCCTTTGTCTTCTCTATAGTTATCTTCCCTATAATAGACCTCCACATGATCTCCTTTTGTTCAGTGATTTGAGCTAGTTCATGATGAGTAATGTTTTATTTAATTTTTTTCATGTTTTTAATGATTTTATACCCTGATTTGACTTACTCTTCTTTATTCTAGATTTCTTCATTCCCTTTTGTGGGAGATGGATTATTATTAGCTCTTGGATTCGATGGAATAGTAGTATTGTTTAGAGGAGTAAACATTATAAATGGATGTTAATTCCTTAGATTTTAATTTCCCCATTGATATTACTACAAAGATTGTACCTCATTGAATTTATCCTCTAGTTCATTATTACCTTATTTTGGGAAGAAAGACTCATGTGTTTCATTTACAATTGTAGTGTTTGAAGAGACAGTTTATCAATGGAACTCTAGTGGATTATTCATCAAGTATTACCTTACCACATCCATTTATAATATATAAACAATTACAAAGAATTCCACACATTCAATTTCACCATGATGTGATGTATTATGGACTCTACACCAATTAGGTAGAGCCATTTCTATAATGTTGATCTCTTGCAGCTTGTTGAGTCTTTACCCTATATTATTCACAAGCCTATTAAAAGGCATTTTTTATCTTTAAAACCCAAAGTTTTGGTTATTATTCTATCTAGTGGTGTTTCCCATATTTCTTTGCATGTTTCAAAAAACATTATTTAATTTGTGGACCATTCTGTGGATGGAATCTACCTCTGCTTTGATGGAATCTAGCTCTGCTTTGATAGAATCAATTCTTTGAGAAACTAGAATATTAGAGGGAATTTAATGTTGATTTTATTGATGAATATTCATTTGTAGCTAATTATTCATCTAACCATAATTCTGATTGGGTGTTTGTTGCATCAAAGGAGATAGTGCATATAGTTGATTTTGTTTGAAATTAGGGACATTTTGATTAACATGAGGGACTAGATCTGGGGATAAAAAACCAAAAATAATTTTAGGAGTGTCAGGTATTTGAGGGTTTAGTTATCTATCAATTTTTATAGACTCTTCATATGCTAAATCTAGAGTGGTTGTAGTGACATCTCTTCATAGTAATACTATAGTAATTCAGTCTAGTACATTTTTATACATTTTTAATGCCATTGGTCCATCTAGTATATCCTATTTAGATTAAGCTAAGTGTACATCCTCTATAACCTACCATTAAAACCTTGAATTGGCTCATTAGGCTCCCTCTTAATACTGGTGAAATGTTGAAACACCAATCTAGGGATGGTAACTTGTTTAAATTGGGCAAAAAAGCATGCTTTGACATGCATTCTAGGAAGTGATCAAGTTATATTTAAGGTTGAGGTACCAATCATAGGCATCATCCTACAAGGTAAATGGGAAAATATTGTATGCAACATCTTCATCAATAACATTCATTAATCTTAAAGTAGCCTTGAAAGACTTAATGTGCAACTTTGTGGTTCTTCATCTTGAAGGGGAGTAATAAGGTAGATATTTCTCTAGGTTCTTAGGAAAATGGTGCATGTCTCCCAAGATGGAAATGGTAGATCCAAAAAACCAGGGTGGTTGTTGGGTCATAAGATGATTGATGGGATGGATATTTCTTATTGGAGATAGTGTTCTATCCTTAGATATATTGGGAACAACTAGTACAAATTTAGACCTTTAATGTGCTAATAGGGGTGAAACCAAATGACTAGTTTAGACCATAGACCTAATAACTCTCTTAAGAATCTCTAGTGCAACTCAAAATAGGGGACAACCTCTCACTAGGGAAGGCACATAAGTATCTCTCCTTCTAGAACAAACTTTTATTTTCTATTGATGTGGGTCTCATGCACATTTTAAAATTTTATAAAAGGTAACGTATAACATTTTAGGATATAAATAGAGTTAAACTACACTCCAAGGCATGAGTTATAGATATGGGTTAAACAACCTTACTACTAGAATAAAAAGTAGAGCATGCAAGTTGTTAACTGGGTTAGCTTGTATTGAAATGAATCCTAGTAAATAAATAAAAACTTAGTGAGTGCGATATATGGGTGATATTTAATCTATAGTGGGTAGGTCTTAATGAAAGAAACTTCAAAAGGATATAAGGGTAGAGTAGAAAATAAGGTTCTGTGATCTTAGGAGGTCACTTTCTAAGTTATTTTCTAGGTAGACAAGTGTTTTCAAAACTAGTGCTTACTAGTTGTAGCTATTTCACACTCACAAGAAAACATAGTTATGAAGTTTTGGAAAAAGGTATATAAAACTTGATGATCTCAACAAAAGGCTGCTTCCTTTAGAGTTGTTATTACACACCCTTAGTTGGGAAATTATAGCTCAGACTAAGAAGGAATCTAAGATAGTTGTTGCACACTCTTAGAATACTATACCAGAGAGAAAACACTCCTACACTAATAATATTAACATAGTTTGAACTAATTACTTAATAATAAATGAAATTTACTAAATTTCAAAAGATTTTGCACATCTACGATTATCATACATCAATGAAAACAATCAAACTTATTTTTACCTTTTGCACACTTCTAATTATTTTAATAACATAAGAAAGAAATCAAAACCTTAATAACACAAAAATGGAATGAGATAACACCATCACCATTGCATGCCAATCAAAATTGATTTCTTCTTGTATTGATAAAAACTTCCAACCCTTTGGAATGAATAATTACATAAATATATAAACTTGAGAAGGGGATGCCTCATCCTCCAAGTTCATGTGAACTCATAGTTAGATTACCCAATTAGAACCTCAGTTCTAATTTTAGACTCAAAATTACATGTGTGCATGCTCATAACTAACTACAATTATGTCAATATAAATTGGCCTATATAATACAATTCAATGTGTGCATGCTTAAAAATAGTCTAGGAAACTTTACATTTATGCTCTAAGTGTAAGTAAATTATAAGTGAAAAAATAAGTATTATTTGCATGTGTACATACAAAATTATCCTTCACTCAAATTTGACTAGGTTTTCTCATGGTGTTGGAGGTTGTTAGAAGTGTTGAAGTGGTAGCTTGTGCTAAACTATATCTAAAGCATCAACTTTATTCTTTGCTTCCATCACTTGATAGTGCATGTGGATAATGTTGTGTTGATACCTAATTATATCCATAGTAAGAAATATAGGTCTAGGCACTCTATTAACTTGATCAAGGAGCCTTGCATGCTCAATATTTGTACTTCTAAAGTTACTTTTGAAGATCTCAACATTTATAACATTTTTCCTTCCAAAATTGAGCTCATCTTCTATTTATTATAATGTCTTTCCTTGTATATTCTATTTGAAAATTTCTAAAGTGTGTTGTAAGAGTTTCTCAAAATTAGCCTAGTTGATAAGCTTACATGTGGAATCCTTGGCCTATGAAATCTTTAGCTCATCCAAAATCTGCCAAAAGAGAGTTTCATGTTCTGAGTATTTAAGCATTACTACCTTAGTTGCATTGATCCACCCTCTAGCCTCTTATGTCATAATGACTACCAAATTGAGGGCATTGGTAGCTTATAATGGTGCCATTATATTTAGGTGTGCATATGATTTTCCAATTGTAAAAATAATAATAAATTTCAATTTATTCTTATCTATTTTCAAAGAATTAAACAATTTATTAGTTTCTACTATGTAAGGTGTTAATTTTACCCTCATTACACCAATAGATTCAAGGATATTATAGAACCTATATGAAACATTTTAGACATCAGTCTTTATTTGTACTTGAAAATGAACAGTTTGATGTTGTTCCCTTATTTTTTCTACTTCTTGTTTTAGCTCTCTCCTTGACATTTCAGTTTATTTACTCCCACTATAACATCTTTGTGAGTTTCAATTTAAGATTTAAAATCTTATATGTATTGGGACTTCCATAATTTTATATCCTTCCTCTTGAATAAGGTAAATATTTATTGTCTATCCTCCACCATGACTCCCCTCCTATTCTCATCTTCTAGTTTCCTCTTTCTGATCCTCTATACAATCCCTGTAGATTTTTCAAATATGGAACTTATAATGCATAATTCCTTGATTAGTAGAATAGGCCTCTTGGAAGCCTCTAACTGAATGTTTATTTCTTGATGATAAGTTTAACCTTCTAGGTCAAACTATCACCCCTATAATTCAAAACTTTGCTTGTCATGTCTTTTTAACCTTGTCATATCTTTGTCATGCCTTATGTGGTCCTTAAAGGGTCTTTACAAAGTCTTGTTATCATTATTTAAGGTAATGTCTTTTCCATTATTTTAAATACCTTTAAATTCAATATAGTGGGTCCTAGGGGTATTTCATGATGTGTCAAGATGGTGTATATTCTAACAAGTCAAGTCCTTTCACTTGGTCACTTTGTTTAAATCTTGTTAATCTTATTTGATTAAACTAAGTATTTTAGCAAAAATTAAGGTTTTTGGAGAAACGTAGGTTTCAATTGTGACCAAAATAATCCTTATCAAGGTGATTTTATTGAATCTATCATTAAATAATATGTTTAATAATTCATTTGAATTCTTATAAGGTCTTGGATTGATATATTTTCTCTACATGAGATCATTCAATATCCACTAGCTTTCTTTACACTTAGAGATGTTTTTAAGGGATTGACGTCCATTTTCAATATGGTTAAGATGGAATACATGTAACACTTAACCTTTAAAATATTAAAAATTATTTTTAAACATACTAATGTCAATATTAAGTCATAATAATGGTCTTCATGTTAGAATATTTCCATTTTTGCTCTAAACAAGGCATTTTTAGGAGTTTATACAAACTTGAGGTATTCAATTGCAGGAAAAAACACATTTAAAGTATCTATTATTATTATAAATATAATATAAATTATATTAAATATTTAAAAGTTTCTAAAATTGCAAAAAAATCTTCTAAAACCTCCATCAATCCATTGGCAATCTTACAAATTTATTTTTCAAATGCTTAGTACAGATAGAGGAGAGAGAGTTGGGTCCTGATATTTTTTATAAAGGATGAGGTCCTAGTAATATTCATATTTTTTTAATTTTTATTTATATTCATCTCATATCCTTTATGAACAATCGTTAATACTCTAGGGTACTCTAAAACTACCTATAAACTCTACAAGCTCATTTTTCTTCTTAGAATTGGCAATTTTAAATAGTTTGAATGCATAAGGTAAATTGAAGGATATGTTTAGGGTATTTTCAAACATCTCACATTTTTAACCAATCCCCAATTATCATGTGTGAATTCATTTATCAAAATAAAACTCCATTTCTATACATGTGTAAGACAACTGCCATTATTTCTTGATGTTTCAAGATTCTTTATAGATTGTAGTATCTTTATAAATATGATATATAATGTTTTTAATATCCATAAATCTCTAAAATTCCACAAATGTTCTCCATTTTCATTCTAATTCCACTTTCTCCAAACAACATAAAGTATGCTTAAGCCTTGAAGACTATGTTTTGAACTTGCTTCTAAAGTGGTTGGTAAAGGTATTATCTTGAATTATTAATAGTTATATGATAGTATTAACCCCATGAAATAGGTGAAAAAAAAATTATGAATTTTTTCAAAGGCTCAATGGATCAAGACTTACATCAACCCAAGACCTAAAGCATAAAAATGTAGACATATAGGTCTGCAGACTTGTAGGTCTACATTTCATGAGGAATGCCAATGAAATGTGCGCAAATAATGTTTTTGAAGATCTAAAAATGGTGTTTAGTTTAGTTCTTATATGATTTAATGGTTATAAATCAATATAGAAGAGTGTTCAAATTTCCACTTGTATAAGATGGTCAATAAGAGACCTATAGGCTAAAGAGTAAGTGTTGATTTTTTTGGACTTTTAGTTTGTATGAAAGGTGTTTAAGATGTAAATGTGAGGTCTGAGATATAAATAATATATCTAATTATCTAAATCTAACCTATCATACTACTCTCATATAAGGACTTATTTATTAATAAAGCAAGGAATCCTAAGAGACCTTCAGGCAGGATAAAAGAAGCATACATGACTACCCAATAGAGGAAAGTCATAATAAGTATATTGGAACTAGGTTTGAATGTGACTATATTTTTATGGATTTAAATTTATTTTAATATTACAATTATCATATCAATAATTCCAAGCTTCAAAGACTAATACTTAAGAGACTCTCGACTCACACTTATAGCCATGTCGTAGACAAGACATGAGAGATAAGGGGTATGTTTGTGAAGATGGGTTATTAGAATAATTTTATAGAGAATATAAGGGATACATTAAAATTATAAACCTTATGATTTTAATAATTAGGATACTCAATTACTTAAAGATGGATAATTAACCTAGTTTGTATACTTGCAAACCATATTCAAGACACCTACAGGCCATCTTGAGTGTTTCAAGTCATATTCAAGCATGTATAAGGAGGATGTAATATTAATTTTATAATAATTTGGGTCAAAATTAATTATTAATATATATGTAACTCTTATAAACTAATAATTTCTTGAAATATTTTAAAGAGTTGGGGTCTATAATGAGAAACCACTCAAATATTGGCAAAACCTCGATCACCAGCTACAACCAGCTCTTGAATAGTTTCAAGACCTGATTTGGCATAGAGGACATATTATATGTATATATGAGACATATAAAATAAGAAGACCTATTCAGATATATGTCTACTCTCATAATGTACTCTTATTGGATAGACAAATGCATTGAGGAAGTGTGAGTATAAACTAACCTACAGGCCTTTATAAGCATGAATATGAAAGTTTAATGGTGTATTAATAGTTGAGGTATAAAAGGATAATATATATGTGTGGAATAAATAATAATATCCCCATGGTGAGTTGAGATAATTATAAGGTGAGGATATTTTTTAGTCAAAGTCATTTTCAGGTCTAACCAAGAACCAAACCAAATGAGGACCTATAGGTAGAATTGTTAGGCCTAAGTGTTTTGAATAATACATATGTGATTTCGTGATGAAATATGGTTTTGAGGGAAATATGGAGATATACATGAGGCTCAATACATTTTATTATACCAAATAAGGACTAAGCCTGCTCACACAGGCCTATGTTTGTGGACTTGTCAAGAGAGGAAGGAGGTTCTCATCATGTATTCGGTTTCAAAAATGTTTGATGGTCATTAAATATGAAAAGAATAAAATTAATACTATATTTACATATTAAATTTAATCATTCCATTTAATCTACCCCATTAGAGATAAATAACTTAGATACATACCTACAATTGTGTTTTTCATGAGTAACTATTGATTAGACATAGTGTGGTAAGTAAGTCATGTGACTTTATCATAGGATCATAGACCAATGAAAGTGATTAATTTTATCAGTAAGGTAAATTAATATCTTATAAATTATAATGTAGGTTACATACTCTTCAAATAATAAAGGAAAGGGAGCTCTTAGCTCATAGCCACCTACAGTCCTTTTAGAGATAGTCACGTCTATGTATAGAATTGATCAAAAAGTTTGTTCCTAGTAAGTACATATAATTAGAAGGTATTTGAAATGGGTTTGAGTTCACTCCATTATTTTTCAAATATATAAAATTTACAAGAGATTTTATAAAAAGTTTATACTCCAAAAGAGCAATCAAGGCACTAAACACACACCTACAGTCAAAAAGGTTTTAGTGTGGACTATCACAAGAGAGGATTCAATAATTGTACGGGAGATTGTGTTTGGAGAAAAAATAAGAGTTATATAAAAATTATAGATAAATATAAACCAATTATATAATGGTCATAATAGAGTGACAAAATCAATTTACTTTGAACTTTGTAATCATATAGTCTAAGACCACATAGTCAGTTATATGCATTAAATGATGAAGAAAGTGGTATTTTAAAGGAAAGATGGAAGTATATAAGCCATAAAATGATAATTATGAGATAAAATATACTTTATATTTTATATTATACTCCTATAAAAATTATAAAATAAACAATTATTACCCCCATACAAGCCTAAAGGTTGATTATGTTTAACGACCCTAAATGAAACACGTAGGCCTATGTGTGTAAAACTATGAAAAGGATTGTTCTTAAAGGATGAGATAAGGAAATATATATAATTTTAAGGTTATTATATATTTAATTAAGTTTTATATAAGGTCTTTACCTCCTAAAATAATGATGAAAAGGGGGGAAACATAGTTCTAGGGTCAAACTAAGCAGTTTATCTATAAACCCTAACATCAGTCAATGAAGGTTATAGATGGTTTAATGAATTAAAATTATATGATTTACATGATAAAATTTAAATAAATATGTTTAATACCTCTCTTATGTTTTAAAATTTATAACCAAATTTCAACATGACATCTTTAAAATTGTTCTCTCTTTTGACCTCATAAATGCACAGTCTCCCAACCCAAGTTATAGTTTGAGATGATCATATATTTCATGAGAATATCAATTGTTTTTATTTATATTATGGTTTATTATAAATTTTTATACCCTCAAAAATTTAGGCATTATTTCTCAATTTGATGTCTTGTATTTTATGAATCATCGTTAAGATGATAAGGCACTCAAAGGCTACCTAGAAGACCAGTTTTGACCACTCAAGAGAGATTGATATCTAAAATGAATGAAATGAATTTGAATTACCTTTAAACCACATTAAAATAATTTATAATTCCAATTATTTCCCTACCATGTTACTTTTTTTTACCTTCAACTATATGGATGAGTTAAAAATTGTATTTTTGTGAGTTTTTGGGCTCCAAATAGGGTATAGAAAATCATGAATAGTTGAATCTTTTTGGAGATTATGCCTTTGGTTTTATTACACATATAAAATTAAAAACATATTTACAATCCACTCTTTAAATTCTCATATATGTCTTGTTTCTCAAGGCAATCCAAAATAGGCTTAACGAAGGGCTAGTTTTTTTGTCATTTCATGGTTTACCCACCTATGAAAGATTATAGAAGACAAAAATTTTCAAGGAGGATGTTTATATAATTATTAAATATAATAAAATTTTATATATAGTTTTCACACATTTTAGATAGGTCTGGAGCAAAATATTAGTGTATATGCCTAGAGGGTTAATTGAGGCCTAATTAGAGAGAGAAAATAGAAGAAAAAGGACACTTCCACTCTAATTTAGATCCTAAAAATTATCATGGAGATGTAAGGGGATATTGGGTTCTCAAATATGTTCTAATTTTCCCAAGATACTTTGTAAATTATTCTACATGATGAGGTTTACCTATTTTGAAGGCTATAAGGGATGTGGCCAAATGAGACCTTTTGGTGAAAAATGGAGTATTAGAGAGAGTTTTATGGATCCAAGTGTATTTTTTCAAGTCCAATATCATTTATATATTCCATACATGGATTAAAATTTCTTTATTGGATGCAAAACCACGTTTTCCTCATTTCTATGCTATGATGCAAGAGGAAGAGTTCAAGTGGTCAAGCAACCAAATCTATGCATAAGAACATTTAAACAAGATTTATCAATATTAATCCTTGTATCCCATTCCAATTAAATAAATAAAATTTAAATATCCAATTTCAATAAGTATTTAAAACGTTGAAGGAGTCTTCAATATCCTTAAGATGACTTTTTCTCTCTCCTAAGCCAAGCTTGAAGACAAATTCAAACAATATTTAAGGGTATTATAACATCCCCAACAAAGTGGAGAGAAAACATGCAAGATTATATGAGTCGGTTGAAGACTTGATCAAGACTTAAAGACCTATTTTCAAGGAGGATACTTACTCATCAATAATATAGGTGCATACAAGCAAGAATATAGTCACTTTAACTGGTCAAACTCCACCAATAAATGCACATAACTTCTTCAAACCATCCAAGCAAGTTCACCTCTACCCCTATTCCATTTTGGAAAGGGGATTCAAAGATAATCTAATAATTACTATGTATGAATTTAAGGAGGACTAGGTGGATGAATCATCCCTATTTTTAGTCTTTTATATCTTTCTCTCTCTCCTTTCTCATTTTCTCTTTAAGTATGCCTATTTTTATTATGTGTATTCATCCTTAACTTGAGTTATGGCAAAGTCTTACTCATAAAAAAACTTGGACTTATTCTATGAACTAAATAATATTGAATTTTGTCATCTTCAATGTTTGTGACTAGTGTATGCTTATGGTTTATAGATGAATGTCAATGGTAGTGAATGCTTCCTTAAATTTTTCCTCTTTTATGTAGCTATTTTTAGGTGGTTAATCATACTTATAGGTTACATAGTGTCATTGAATAGCCTTGTATGTATGGAAAGTGTAATCCTTCATTCGTGTCCTTGAGAGACCTATTAATAAGCTACCTTAGATCATGCATCAAGATAAAAGCCAAAAATTAATGTTTGAAGATCCTTTATTTGAGTAATAAAATTAGGTTCGTGTCATAATTTAACTTTTTAGTGAATATTAGATAGGATAACGATACATTTTAGTGTATGGCCCCCTTAGGTAGATTTTCATTCATGTTATCTTCCTTTTTTTCCCCTTCCAAGTTGGTAGTGTAGTCTAGAGAGCCTAATTGATACATCAAGGGGAGATATCCCTATAAATTTATAGATTCAATCCACCTATTAGGCCACCCACAACCTAGTATTATCTCCATGTTACTCCAAACTATGAAGGCTTGAACAACCTTCACAAGGGTGTAGGTTTGAGTAGATAATAATTTTTGGCACACCCATTAAGACTAAGGTCCAAATTATTGTAGTGCTTGTTGGTTTTTTTCTTCTTCATATCAATATTTAGAGGCATTCAAAACATCAATGTCAAATTTAAGTTCTATAAATTGGTTCTAGCATCCCAAACACTAGTTCAAGTAAGTTATGTTTTTAATTCACTATCTTGATGAAGTTTGATGGTTGGGTATGAAGAGAATATTTGTGTTATACTTACTTATCAGTCTTATAATGAGCCATACCAACCTTGTTATGATCTTATTCACCCTTATAATGATCCTTACTAGTAGTATACTGAACCATATTATCCCTATGACTATCCCACTTTTCCCTCATATAATTCTAATTGTATACCTCAACAACCTTATCAAGATTTGTAGTAGTCATACACACCTTATGGAAATATTTTCATTTATGTCAAAGGTTTATCAATGGTGATAAACACCCCATTACATTTAATAATGTGTTTAATATTCATATCTTGGCTAATGTGTCTTAATATTTATTTAATAGTAATGAATATATTTATTTTTGGTTGAATATAAGTCAAAAGAGGGCCCATGGAGAAGTAAAAGAGTCATGGGGTAAATACAAAAGAGGAATGAGACACATTTTCTCATGAAGAGTCATCTTGAGGAATTCCAAGAGTCACCATGTGAAGATAAAAGAGGGTATGGTTCATTTTTCCATGAAGGGACACTTTGAGTAATATGAAAAGTCACCAAGATCAAGACAAAAGAGGAAAGGATGCATTTGCTTATGAAGAGTCACCATGTGACTTTTCGAATACATGGATATGAAGGGTCATACAAGTTTGGTGCCATTTTCCATGAGGATTGAAGGGTCACAAAGGGTGAATGCCAAATGTCATTTGGAAAGATATAAATAAAGGCTTGAGAAGACATTTGTAATATTCAAGAGAGTGCATGGTTTGTATTTATTTTTGAAGAGAGAAAAGTAGGAGATATTGTAGAGTTATATCATTTGTTAAGTAAGCAACATTGAGAGATAATTGTGTTTTATACACAAGAGGGGTTGGTGCTCCTATAGGCTGGTGCTCATAAATATTTGTTGTGTTGGTGTTCATCAAAGGGGTTGGTGCTCCTACAATTTGGTGCTTGTGAACTTTATAATTTGAGTTGGTACTAATTCATATACTTGAAATTTTTCTCCATGGTTTTTTCCCACTTTGGGTTTCCATGTAAAAATACTCTCTCTCTCTCTCTCTCTCTCTCTCTCTCTCTCTCTCTCTCTCTCTCTCTCTCTCTCTCTCTCTCTCTCTCTCTCTCTCTCTCTCTCTCTCTCTCTCTCTCTCTCTCTCTCTCTCTCTCTCTCTCTCTCTCTCTCTCTCTCTCTCTCTCATGTGGTACATATTATTGTTTTAGTTTTATTGCATATTTTGAATGTGTGATTAAGTGGTTAAAGAAAAGAAATTAGATCAAGTAAAAGATATATAATATATTTATTTACCCCCCATCTTAGTATATTTCATGCTTAATAATTGGTATCAGAGCAGGTTCCTTTGGAAAAAGTTTTACAGCTTAAAGGTAGATCAGGAAAGCATGATGGTTGGATCACATGAAGGTTTTTATAAAAATAAGGCACCTTTTTTTTATGGGACAAATTATGATTTTTGGAGCATAATGATGAAAACTTATTTGATGGCCTTGATATTTGACATTTTTCAAGTAGTGGTGAAGGAATATGAAGAGCCACAAACACTTGTAACTACTTCAGCAGAAAAGAAGACAAGTGAAAATAATGTTAAAGATTTAAATGTTATTTTATGTGGTTTATGTGAATAAAAATTTGTTAAAGTTATGGAATGTAAACTTTCTCATAAAACTTAGGTAAAACTTGAGAATATTTACAAAGGTGATGGAAAGGTTCATCAAGCTAAGCTTTAAAATTTTAGAAGATAGTTTGAGAGTTTAAAGATGGAAGAAGAAAAAAATATAGCAAGTTATCTTTTATGGGTTGATCAAATAGTTAATCAGATTCAAGGTCTTGGAGAAAAGTTAGAAGAATCAATTGTGGTACCAAAAAAATTTGAGATCTCTACCATTGAGATATGATGCAAAAGCTTCAACAATTGAAGAGATGAATAATTTAGCCAAGCTAAAGATGGATGAGCTACATGGTATTCTTATGGCATATGAGATGTGGAATGAATAAGAGAAACCCTCAAATAGAGAAGCTACCATCAAGACATCAAATAAAGAGAAGGCTAAGATTCAAGAATCAAGTGATAGTTCTAGTGATGATGAAGATGACAATGGAGCTCTATTCATTCACAATCCAAAAAAGGGCAAAACTAAATATCAAGGAAAATTAACTTTTAAATGTTTTAATTATGAAATAATTGGACATTTTTTAGTTAAGTGCCTAGATAAGGGTAATGGTGATAATAAAGAAGGAAAGTCTACATACAAGAATAATTTCAAAGGAAAATTCAAGAAGGGATTCAAGAAGAAGAGTTTGTATTCTAAAGATCCTAGCTCAATCAAAGATAGTGGAGTCAGTGATTCAGAAAAATAAGAGATTCTATTCATGGACATATATGAAGATGCCTTCATAAGCAAAATCACAAATGATCAATGAGAAGAAGATGATGAAGCCAAAGTGGATCTAGAATGAGAACTCATTTATGCCTTAGAAGAGTTAAAATCTCTTGAGAAGAAGAATCAAAGATTAAAGCTCCAAATCGAGAAAAATGAAAAGGAGTCAAAGGAAACAATTGAATATCTATAAGCACACTTTAAACAAGCCAAGAAGAATGAAAAAGATCTAATGGCACAGTTGCAAAAAGTAAGTGAAAATTTGAAAGGTATGTTATTAAAATTACTTCTTTAAAATCAAATCTTGAGAAAACAAATAAATAGATCAATCATAGAGGAAATAATGATTCAAAATTTAATAATAGTACTAATATGTTAAATAAGTTATTATAAAGTCAAAGATCAATGTCAGATGAAATAGAGAAAAGGGAGGCCACAAATTTCATAGATAAGGTTAACACAGAAAAAGTAAAGAGCTATGCTAAAGCTCTTACAGAAGAGGAAATAGAAAGGGAAGAATTTAAGAATATAGAAGACATCTCAAAAAAAATGTTGGAAGGAATAGAGCTACAAAAGGTAATCAGGTCAGAGATACATAAACAGGTCCTATTTTTATGGTTACTATTTTTATTATAATGGATATGGTCATCAAAAAATAGAATGTCAAAAAAGGGCTTATAATTTTAGAAATAAGGAGAAGTAAGCTCATGTAGAGTCAAGGAGAAGCCACAAATCTTTTCCTCCTCTATCAGGCTTTAATGAAGAGGCCATAATATGTTACAAGTGCAACAAATTCAGACACATACCTTGGTACTATATAAGTTTTTTTGAGTTAGTCAAGAAGGATCAGAGTTTCAAGGCTTTATTCATCAAGAAGAAAGTTTAGACAGGTTCATGACAAAAGAAACAACCTAAAAAAGTCTATATTGGTATAGTAGCTTTTCATGCAAAAAATGAAGAAAATCCATGGTTCATTGATAGTGGATGTTTGAGGCACGTGATGGGAGATAAGAGCAAGTTCATAACCTTGAAGAAGATCAATGGTGTCATAGTGAAATTCAAAGACAATACTACTACCAAAATTGCCAAAAAACGTACACTAATTTTGGATATTGGTAGAACTAAAACTAAAACTGTTTTATATGTATAAGGTCTTAAGCATAATCTTTTGAGTGTAAGTCAAATGTGTGATTAGGGTCACACACTAAAGTTTTATGTAGAAGGTTATGAAATTAGGAGAAAATATTTAGATGTGGTTGGTTGTAGATGCTTAGAGAACATGTAATAATTTCTATATGTTATCAAACATCAAAGGTCAAAGATGTTATTTGAGTTAGATTGAAGAGAGTTATCTATGGCACAGAAGAATGGGACACATAAATTTTGACAATCTTTTCAACATCAGCAAGAAGCAAGTAGTCATAAATATCTTCCAAAGATTATAAAGCCATCCAACACACTTTGTCAACCTTGTCAGCATGGGAAGTAAGCCAGAAGATGGTTCAAAATAAAAGAGTACTCGACCACTCAGATGTTAGAGCTTGTTCACACTTATTTGTGTGGACCCATGAGAACTCAAAGTAATCAAGGTGAGAAATATTTCATGTTGCTTATTGATGATTTTTCATGTGTGACTTGGGTAATGTTTTTAAATAAAAATCATAAGCTTTTAGACATTCCCAAACCATTAGTATAGAATGAAATTGATTTGAAGATTAAGTGCATAAGATCATATCAAGAAGGAGAATTCATGTCAGATCAGTTTATTGAGTTTTGTGAAGACCATGGAATAAAGAGACCATTATTTAGTAGCTAGAACTCCTACTACAAAATGGAGTAGTTGAATAGATAAATAGAATAGTTCAAGAGATGGCAAAGATAATGCTAAATGAATCCAAGATACTAGATAAATATTGGAGAGAGGTAGTTGCTACAATAGTGCATATTTAGAACAGAGGATTATTGAGAGTTCAACAGTGACAAGACTATGTATGAGCTATGAAAAGACAAACTAACAATAATTATTTATTTTAGAGTTTTTTGGTAACAGATGCTTCCATAAAGAGAATCAATGAAAAACTAGGTAAGTTTGGAATCTAGAGTAGATGAAGTTATATTTCTTGTTTATTCTTGCAAAAGTAAATGTTATAAATATTATAACAAAAGAACCAAGAAAATAGTTGAAAGTTCAAGTGTTAGGTTAAAAGAAGGAGCACAGAGAATAATTGATTCAATAAACATTCCTAAAATCATTGAAGAGGAGAAGCTTTTGACGAATCAGATGAAGATGAGAAGAAGGAGAAAAGGGGACACCAAAACCCCATCCAAATATGTCTAGAGAAATCATAATGAAAGTGACATCATCAGGGATATAAATGAAGGAATTCACAACTAGAAGAATGATGATAAGTGAATCTGAGCAAGTTAATTTCTCTTTATTATCCAAAATTTAGCCTAGAAATTTTTTAGAAGATAGACATGATAAGCATTAGGTTAAGGCAATGGATGAAGAATTAAATTAGATAGAAAAGAATGATACTTGGGAATTAGTGCCTAGACCACAAGATCACCAATGTGGATAGGAACAAAATGGGTTTATAGAAATAAGTTGAATTAAAATGGAGAAGTGATTAGGAATAAAGCAAGATTAGTATGTAAAGGATATGCTTAGATTGAGGGAATAGATTTTGAAGAAACTCTTACACTAGTGGCAAGGCTAGAGGCTATTAGAATGTTTCTTTCATATGCAATGTTTAAAAAATTTCAAAGTGTTTCAGATGGATGTCAAATCTACCTTCCTCAATGGGAATCTAGAAGAAGAGGTCTACATTGAGTAGCCTAAGGGATTTATTCTCTTAAATATTAGTAGCCATGTATGCATATTGAAGAAAGCACTGTATGGATTGAAACAAGCTCCCAGAGCTTGGTATGCAAGACTTGATAAGTACTTGCAAGATCAAGGTTCCAAGAGAGGATTTACTCACAGTAATCTCTACATCAAAATAGAAGGTGAGCATCAATTGATTGTTGTGGTATATGTTGATGACATCATTTTTGGAGGAAACATTAAAAAGATAACAACATAAATTTTTGATAATATGCCAAAAGAATTTGAGATGTCTATGCTTGGAGAATTATCATTTTTCTTAGGATTGTAAATATTTCAGTCAAATAAAGGAATTTTCATTTCTCAAAGTAAATATGCCAAGGAATGTTGAAGAAATTTGGTTTTGAGGATTGTGCACACAGCTAGCACAACCAATGTGTATAGGAAATAAGGTGAGCAAGGATGAAGATTCACTTATTGAAGATCAATATTTGTATAGATCTATGATTGGTAGCCTTTTATATTTGACAACATCAAGGCTAGACATCGTGTATGTAGTAGGTATGGTTGTAAGATATCAGTCAGCTCCAAAAGACAATCGTGGTTAGTTGGTGAAGAGAATATTTAGATATATCAAGGGGACATTGGATTATGGATTTTTGGAATCCCATAGGTAGAGATTTCACATTGGTTGCTTATGCAAATTCAGATTGGGTAGGTTTCTTAGATGATAGAAAGAGTATGAGTGGAGGAGATTTAGTTTCTCAGTGATAGATTAGTATCATGGCTAAGCAAAAATTAGAATTTAGTATCACTTTCTACCAACTAAAGTAACATTTATTACAGTGGTATTGTGTTGTACTCAAGTGCTTTGGATGAAGCAAACTGTGGAAGATATCAAGGTAAAATATGATGAACCTATTTCTATTTTTGTGACAACACAAGTTATATTAATATTTCAAAGAATCTAGTGATGCATTCAAGAACAAAAAAATATTCCCATTAGATATCACTTCTTGAGAGAATAGGTTGCAGATCAATAGGTTAAGACAGAATATATCAGTACTATATTAGATTGTAGATATTTTCACAAAGGCACTACCCAAAGACACATTTGAGTATCTACAGGAGAAGTTGGGAGTAATTATAGTTTTATTTCCTATCTTTGAGGGATCAGCATTAGTTAAGGGGGGAGCTAAGTGTTAGCTCTAGGTTAGGCCCTTTGCCCATTGATATCAAAGGGGGAGAAGAATAGAAATAGGTATAGGTAAAGGTGTAGAAAACAAGTGTATAATAGGTACAGGGAATAGGTATAGGTTGCCATAGTAAGGGGGAGTTATTGTATGTTTTTTAGATGGTAGTATGTGTAGGTTGGCATGTGTAGTGTAATTTTTAGGATTGTGGCAATTTTAATTTGAGGTTTCCATCAATGACTAAGGGGGGAGATTGTTGGAAATATTGTCATTGATGTCAAAGGTCTAGCATTGGTGATAAAGGCCCCATTACATTTAATGATGTTTTTAACTACTCATATCTTAGCTAATGCATGTTAATATTTATTTAATATTAATGAATATATTTTTGGTTGCATATA